>JZKD02S1642654.1:42960-105686 GCA_000966675.3 Picea glauca
ACTGGGAAAAATAGAGTGTTGGAATTGCGAGAAGAAAGGACATCTGAAGAAAGATTGCAGAGTTCCAAAGAAACAAAGAGATGGACATCAGGAGAAAAATCAGGAAACAAATGTAACATGTGATGTGTTACAAGATGCTTTGATTACCTCTATAGATAATATTTATTAGTCTTGGGTAGTAGATTCAGCGGCTTCATTTCATGCCACACCCCATAGGAAAAATTTTCTAGATTTATATTCAAGGTGATTTTGGACAGGTTCATCTGGGTGATGATGCACCATGCAAAATTTTTGGAATGGAAAAGGTAAAGATAAAGCAAAGTAATGGAAACCAATAGGTGTTGAAAGAGGTAAAACATGTTCTAGATCTAAGTAAAAATATAATTTCAACAGGGCAGTTGAAAAGTGAAGGTTGTATATCCATATTTACAGATAAGGTGTGGAAGGTCACCAAAGGATCATTGGTGATAGAAAAAGGAGAGAAGGTAGGTACATTGTATTTATGTAATAGTAATACTGACTCTTGTATCTCTTTATCTTCTACATGAGTGGATAGAAAACTGTGGCATTATAGGATTGGGCACATGAGTGAGAAGGGGATGCAGATACTTCACAAAATAAATTTGTTGTCAGATCTTAAACAAATTGATTTGGATTTCTGTGAGCATTGTGTTTATGGAAAACAGAAGAGAGTCATATTTCTGAGAGTCAGAAATGAAAAGAAGAGTGAAAGGTTAGATATTTTACATACAGATGTATAGGGACCAACTCAATTATCATCTCTTGGTGGCTCTTGTTATTATGTTACTTTTATTGATGATGCAACTAAAAAAAATAAGGTTTATTTCATTTGAGAAAAATATGATGTTTTTGATACTTTTAAGAAATGGAAAGATTTGGTTGAGAATGATACAAGAAAAAGGCTGAAGTGTCTTATATTATACAATGGAGGTGAGTATTTCAGCAAGGAGTTTGATGATTATTTTTCTTACCATGCGATTCGTAGAGAGAGGACAGTTCCAGGAACACCACAAGAAAATGGAGTTTCAGAAAGGATGAATAGGACAATCATGGAGCGTGGAAGGAGTATGATATTGCATTCTTGTTTTCCCTTGCATTTATTGGCATATGTTGTATATATTGTTGTTTACTTAATAAACAAAGGACCTTCAAGCCCTTTGGATGGTAGAATTCCAGAGGAGGCATGGACATGTAAAAAGGTAAACTATTATTTTTGGAAGACTTTTGGTTGTGAATAATTTGTCCATATTGATAAAGAAAATAGAACAAAGGTTGAGGCAAAATACAAGAAGTGTACCTTTATTGGATACAGTGTTAATGATTTTGGTTATCTCTTATGGTATTATGAAAGTAAAAAAATCATTACGAATAGAGATTTCATATTCAATGAGAAGGTCATGTACAAAGATCAGTTATAGGGAAAGAAAAAAAAAAAAAACTAGAATACCCAATGCTTGATGAGATCACTGGAAAAAAAAATCCCAAAGGTACCAGAAATTCAAAATGTACAACAATGGGATGAAAAGGTACCTCAAACTCTTGCAAGTGTTGTTAGAATATCTACCAGGTTAATTAGATCCCCTGAACAATAATCTCCTTCATTTTATTATTTATTGTTGATTGATTCCTACGAACCAGAATTTTATGAAGAGGTAATGCAGGTAGACACTAAAAAGAAGTGGGATCAAGGAATGAAATAGGAAACAAATTCCATGGTAAATAAACAAACTTGGGATTTGGTTCAGTTTCCTACAAAAAAAAGAGCATTACAGAATAAATGGGTTTACAAGTTGAAGGAAGAAGATGGAGGAAAAAATAGGTACAAGGCTAGATTTGTTGTAAAGGGGTTTGCACAAAATAAAGGTATAGATTTTGATGAAATATTTTCTCCTGTTGTTAAAATTACTTTGATTAGGACTATTTTAAGTCTTGTGGCAGTAGAATATTTGCATCTTGAACAGTTATATGTAAAACCAACTTTTCTCCATGGGGATTTGGAGGAAGTGAGTTATATGCAACAACCACATGGGTATGAGGTCAAAGGAAAGGAGAATTTAGTATGCAAGTTTAAAAAGAGATTGTATGGCCTAAAGAAAGCTCCAAGGCAGTGGTATTTGAAGTTTGACATGTTTATGACAGAACAAGGTTATAGTAGATGTCATTTTGATCATTGTGTTTATTTTAAAAGGATAGAAAATTGAAGTTATATTATCTTTCTATTGTATGTAGATGACATGCTTGTTGTAGGGTCTAATATGTAGGATATAAATGTTCTCAATAAGAAATTATCTAATTCATTTTCAATGAAGGATTTGGGTGTTGCAAAGAAAATCCTTGGTATGAGAATAACAAGAGACAGGAAAAATAAAAAATTGGCATTGTCTCTGGGTGAGTACATAGAGAAGGCGTTGGAGAGGTTTAGAATGAAAAATGAAAAATCAGTTCATACACCTTTGGCCATCCATCTCAAATTAACTAATGAAGTGTGTCCCAAGACAAAGGAGGATATATAATACAATTTCAGGGTCCCTTATTTATCAATGGTTGGTAGCTTGATCTATGCGATGGTTTACATAAGACCAAATATTTCACATGCAGTGGGAGTTGTGAGCGGGTATATGCACAATCCAGGTAAAGAACATTGGGAGGCAGTAAAGTGGATTCTCGGTTATTTGAAAGGTACTGCTAATCATGCATTATGTTTTGGAGGTTCATACACTATTCTACAGGGATATGTTGATTCAGATATGGTAGGTGATAAAGATAGTAGGAGGAGAACCACATGGTATATATTTACTATAGGTGGAACAACAGTAAGATGGGTTTCCAAACTGTAAAAGGTTGTTTCACTTTCAACAAAAGAGGCAGAGTATGTTGCTACTATAGGGGCTAGTAAAGAAATGATTTGGTTACAGACGTTTATGGAGGAATTGGGAAACAAGAAGGAGAATACCAAGTTGTACTGTGACACTAAGAGTTCCATTCATATTGAAAATAACTCATCCTTCCATTTGAAGACTAGGAATATACATCTTAGGTATGATTTCATACGATCCGTCTTGGAATATGGACATTTGAAGTTGGAAAAGATACACACTATCCAAAATCCTGTAGACATATTAACTAAGGGAGTAACTAGGGAGAAACTGAGTTCCTTCTTAGTTTCAGTTGGTCTTCAAGCATGAATATGAATATGAGAAATTTTCCAATTCCAACAAGGATCATAGTCCAACAAATACAACAACGGTGGAGTTTTTGAGATTAGTCTCCAAGTGGGAGATTGTTGGTTGTGGAGCCTGATTATCTTCCTGATTCAAAGGTATTTCTTTTTAGTTGTATTTATACCCCATGAATACTTTAAACCCCGGAACAATGTACACTCCTCCATGCGAGGGAGTGCATAGGGGGGTTACTCCCTCTGTGGGGTCCAAGGGAAAGTGGGCTCCCAATGGGGGTTCAGGGGACAACGTTCCATTCATTGATATTAAAAAGGAAACCATGACTTTTGAGTATGATAGAATGAAATTCATTGAACCATTAGATATATATCAAGGTCCAATATATATTGATCTTACTGATGATACTATGGAGCTACATATCCTTGGTCATTTGTCTCATATGGATGCAGGAAAAATGAGATCATTATATTAACCCCACTACATATGGCTCAATGAGTTGGCACAATGTTCAGTCTGTGGATGGAGATTATAAAGAAGATTTTAATAATTAGTAGTAGAGACGATATGAGAATTTTTCCAGACGTTGCACAATTGTCCACTTAGTAAGGTGGATTGGGGATGAAATATGTGACTACCTAACATATGATGACAGTATAGATATGCAAAATTTTCTCATTGATATGGAGGATAACATTGCGGAAAAATAGATAATTTCATCACTTTACATAGCTTTGAGATATTATCTTACTAGATGGTGGTCCGATCATACATAATTTTTTTCTTTTTGGAATGATTTCAATTGTTCCATTATAATTTTATTCCTTCCTCAACCATAAGTTATCTAGTCTAGTGAAGATTGGAATATGAAGAGTCATATATTAACTCTGGAGACTTATGATCATTTCTCTGATCTAATTGGTCATTTTAAGTATTTCCTTAAGGCATGGGAAGTTGCACAACTACCATCTCATTTATGGGTCCATCATTTTTTCTATTCTCTAGGAACAATTCTAAAAGCATGGAATGTGCATGAGGAGACTAGGAGACACACTAGATGCTGGAAGATACTGCAAGATCATTTTTGTCATGATTTTTCCTTTTATAGTAAGTATTCAAAGATGATAGTGGTATTGAAAAAAATTAAGAAAATTGTTTTTATGAATGAGTTCAAGCTGAAAAATCCCCCAACTTTCTATACTGAGCATAAATACCTTATTAAATTTAGTTTTTATCCATCACCTACAAGGATATTGTGGCTTGTAGAAAGTTTGACAAAGATCCTGAAGATCTCGAAGACTTGTAGGGGCTTAGACATTTGACCTTTATGGAATCGACATGAATAAGCTAAGTTAGACATAATCCATCAGGTAATTCCAGTAGTTCATATACTTATCCTTTAAAGTTGAAGAAGAGAATATTGGGAGTGAATAACATCCTAAGTTGGTTTCTATAGGAGACTAATGGGATGAATAGACCATGACAGAGATCTAGGCCCTATTGTGAGAGTATCAGGACATCTTCCCGAAAATATTTTTATAACTTAAGGGAATTAAAGGATATCTACGATAAATGAAAATAGAATTTAATCTTGATGCTAAACATGTCCAACACAGGACATATATCTTAAATCCTAGGGTCAAATAAAAAGTGAAAGAGAATGACAAAATGCTTGCATCTGGATTGATATTCCCTACGGATGAAGTTGAGTGGATCATTACAATTGTTATATAGAAGAATAAATGCATTGGAAACATAGGAGTTTGTGTGGACTATAGAAGTTTAAACTTATCCTATGTAAATTATCCTTTTCCTACTCCATTCAGTGATGAAGTACTTGATAGGTGGTTGGATATGAAGCACATTCCTTAACTGATGGATTTTCAGGATATCATCAAGTAAGAATTGTGGAACAAGATAAAAATAAGACCACTTTTAATACCGAATGGTGTTCTTTTGCTTACAATGTCATGCCCTTTGGTCTTAAGAATACTCCTATGATATTTTCCATCATTTTTATTGCTTCCTTCCGAGAATTTATCCATAATATTCGCTATGTTTAAATGAACGATTAGACTATATACATCCTATTCAAGGAACACATAATAATACTTGGATTAATCTTTGACCACTCCAGATAGTTAAAAATATCATTGAATCTAAATAAATTTGTTTTCTATATTTCTTTCGGAAATTTGTTGGGACATATTGTTTGCAATGAAGGAGTTTTGGTTGATCCTGTGAAGGTAGCCATTATTTTTATCATGGACCCCCTTACAATTTCCAAGTAGTTGTGATCCACTTTGGGTCATACTAGATATTATCGTAGGTTCATCAGAAATTATGCAAGTATAACTTCCTTGCTCGAAACATTGCTATAGAAGTTTGAAGGTTTTCATTGGACACCTCAATGTCACCTACATTTTAACATTTTGAAAGAAAAGTTAACTAGTGATCATATTTTGACATAGCCTAACTAGAAAATTGAATTCCATGTTCACATTGATGATTCATGTAATTCTCTAGGTGTTGTTCTTGTGCAACCTAATGAAGATAGTCTAGATCATCCTATTTACTTTTTTAGTAGAAATTTATCTTAGGTCAAGTGAAGCTATACCAATACATAAAGGGAGGGATTACCCATGGTATATAATTTGATGAAGTTCATGAAGTACATGTTGGGAGGACATTCCAAGTTTTTTCACATATCATTAAACTTTTGTAATATCCCCAATAGAATGGGTTGGGATATTATGTCCTTCTATGAAATAATTTTTCTTGATGCTCTATTCTCGTTGATAAATTTTCACAAAAAGTTTGCATCCATTCTATTAATAGACATTTTTTCAAACATATTGCTTATAATAAAAGTACACCATAAATAAAAGAGACAATATGTGTTGTTTTTTTATGAAAGATTATTTGAAGACAATGATCCAAGGTTGTTATGGAAACTAGAATACACCAATGAAAAATACACAATACAAGCCAAAATCCTGGAATCATGTCATGTCCCCCTCAACATATGAGATCCAACCCTCCAAGTGCCACAACCTCTCCAAGAAGATCACTACAGCCCAAAACTAAAAAAAAACAAGATGAAGATCCAATGAAGATCCTAGATGGATCCTCATCCTTATATAGCTATGGTGGATATTGCACCACCGAAACACGACCAATAATGGAGGGATTTTGCTAAACCCTAATGAAAAAATGTCTCCAAGAACACCATACAACAGAACAACCAAATCATAATACAAAGTGAGGCTCTACCCTCCTTTTATCTTTTCTCCATTCATTCTATAATTTTCCCCTTTGTGACCAAATCAAATGTAACTTACATAATTTTCCCCTTTTTGACTAAATCAATTATAACCCTTATTTTCCCTATGGTTTTCACTTTAATATTAAAAGTCTTTTTAAAAATGGTTAAGTAACTTATTAATCTGAAATTACTTTATTTCCATAATGTCACTTTAAAAACATAACATCTCCTAACTAAGTGACATTAAATGACCCCCTTTTTACTCATTTTTCTCCAATGACAAGCCAAAGAAGTCTCCTCTACTACAAAACATGGAAACCCAAAAATGGGGACATGACAAATCCTCCCTTCCCAAAAATTTCTTGTCCTCAAGCAATGCCATCATGACCTGACACTCCATCCACTGATCTAGACTGAAACTAAAAATTATACCAAGATACCAAACCACCCTGTAAGATGTGAATCATTCTCTGCTCAAGGCCCGGTCTAGTAATGCATTAACATGAGAGGTGTCCTGAATTTATCCCACAATTAAGGCCACTTAGTGCTGCAAAAACTCAATCATGTTTTTCTGACCAGCGTGCCTACTTTGCATCTTCATCTCCTATAGAACCATGCTAACACACTTGTAAGGGATGATCCTAATATCAAGAATAATAGTTGGCACAAGCATCCATATGAAGTCACGAATTTTAAATTTCCTGTCATACCTGATCTTGGATGTTGGAAAAGGGAGTCTACTAGAAATGACTCTGGAATTCTTATAGACTCTCGATAAATTCTCCCTAGATAAATTTGTCATATTTGTTTCCCCATACTCAGAATATACCACTAGATATTATGTGAAGTTTTCAATAACTGGAGACATAATATTGATCCATTGTATCCTCGGTAAATATATGGTGCAATATATCCAAGTGATTTTCAACTCTCTCCTAGAAATAGTCATTTCCTGTATACATATTGTGGAATGAGTATGCCCTGACCTATTCTATTGACAATTTGTATACTCCCTTGCACCATTTCTGAAGCCTCTCCATTAAAAAATTTCATGGGTCTGCCTAAATCTCTACAAGGTGTTGATATAAGGACCCATCTTCCTATCCCTGATAAGCCAAGCTATCATAAGTTGTATAAAATCGGTCAAATCCTCATAATACCTATCCTACAAAAAACCACTCCTAAGCCTCCCAAAATTAAACTCTGAAAATTCAAAGTTGGTTATATCCCCTCAAATAGTGGTTGAATTTTAAAGCAACATATCCAAGGGTCCCAAAATAATCCTGGAAAGATACCACCATGTTTAAATTGTACCACTCTGGTCATCACCATCAGACCATGGTGCCCAGTATGCATCCTCCTCTCCTGGAATCCAAATATGATATCCATGAAGGGACTCAGGCCACCATCTTGAATCCTCTCATGTGAAAGTGTCTCAATGAAGTCTAAGTTTTCAAGTCCACAACTAGCCTCAAGTTTATCCTTCCCTATAGAGTAAGTTTCGACCTCCCTTATACTGATGTCCCAAAAATAAAGCAGACCAATCACTGTCATGACTCTATTGACCATAATTTGTATCAATCCATCACTTAGATGAATTCCCACATCCCACCACCAAATATAAATTTCATCGCTCCTAATACCTTTTAATTTTTGTGGAACCATACTGGTAACCATTGGAGTAAAAATGAGCCAAGTCCCTAGTATGCCATCATCTCATGGAATCCTAGTATGAGGAATCGACTCTATGCATGTTGATCTATTTGGTTGCTACAAAACTGTACCAGGAAATCTGTCGTCATCCATGTACTTGAGTAATATGTGGAGTCTAAATTTCCTCACCAAAAATTATCCCTATCACATGTGGTGTCTCATAGTCACATAAGTACCCAAGATGCCCTATCTAAGGTGGATCATACATGGGCCAAATAACATCTCTCTAAGTGCAAGATCAGGTGCTACAATTCTCTGAGATTTATAATGGATAATTCCATCCACTACTCTATCAGTTGGAATATATGTGAATAGACCAAATACAATTTGGATCTCCTCATGTGCTCTGACCACATAGTCCAAAAAAAATAACAATGACATGGCTATAATCCTACCTCTCACACCCAACTTACTCATGTGAGTCCTCCATGTCCTTCCGACTATATTGTTGGAATCATAAAATGGAAGTGGATTCCACTACCACTGCCTGTAATACTATAAATATTTAGGTGCATTGGTCAACCCCAATGGTATGAACAAGAAATAAAGGTAGCATCTAAGAGAAATCATGTAGGTATCCTACTCTTTGTCCTTGATCTGGTGATATCCCGATCAAAGATCAATCTCCAAGGAATATTCCTCTCCATGAAGTTCATCCATGCACTCATCGATCTTAGGTGAACCAAACTCAATAATATGTTTGAATTCCATTTCTGAATGTATCCATGGGGGAAATGTTCCAAAAATCCATTGCACACCACCGTACATCATTGTATACTATTGAATACCACTACATACCACCATATAATAATGTACCACTATGTATCATATATGTGCCACTGTTTTAATCACTCTATCAACTAAACCTGGATCCTAGAGTGATGTATCCACTTCTATCCTATACTCAATTCCCTAATCAACTAGTCCATATATTTCCTTCTTGGTTGTTCCACAAGGAATTTTCTCAACTACCATCTTTGTAGATGACATTTAAGCGAAAAGGAATGACTCATCATCCCTGCAATGAAAAACAGGTGCATGGTAAAAACCCTATGTTTCCAATCTCTCCTCATACGCCTAATACTCTCAATTCTCTTCATATGGAATCATCACAAGAGGCTCCTCCCTCAGATCATGACTACCACTCATGCCCTTGTTTGTCACTACTACTAAATATAATGGAGTCTCTGCTACTATCAATGATGAAGAGTGTACCATGCGAAGTTGGTATCTAAGCTCCTTAATCTCTCTTTTGTTGTATTCATCATACTTAAGAGCAAGGTCCCTATCCATGAGAAATTGTAAGGAATCATATTTCATCTACTCTAGTGATTATTTGATGATGTGTAATTGAGCACTAGTGATCCCATTTGTTAGAAAAACAGGATCATAGAGAAATAAAATAAAACAAATGAGGAAATAAAACATTGAATATACACAATACAATAGAGACACAGATATGTGTGGTTCACCCAATGTGGGCTACGCCCACCAGAGAAATTTCCATCTCCTTCCTTTATTATTATCCAACAAATGAACAGATAAAACTTATAGCACACCTGCTATAACTTCCTCTTGTTTCACTCATAGTATCCTCTCTCAGAGTACAATATTCAAAATGATACATAGTTGCAATAAATTTCCCTCAAGAAAATAGGGTTTCCTTCTAGGGAAAAAAACCCTAACATAACTTCTACCATCATATATGCGATGTTATAATGAACGGTCCATATTTACAAGGAAAATTTTCACTGTAAATCTGGATTGTTCATTATAAGGTCACTAATTTGAAGGGTAGAAGTTATGTTAGGGATTTTTTCCCTAGAAGGATACCTTCTTTTCTTGAGGGAAATGTATTGCGGCTATTTATCATTGTGAATATTGTACTCTAAGAGAGGAGACTATGAGATAAAGAAGAGTAGGTTACAGTAGGTATTTTGTAGGTTGTATCCCTTCATTTGTTGGATAATAATAAAGGAATGACTTGGAAATGTCTATGGTGGACATATCCCACACTAGGTGAACCACATTTATCTGTGTCTCTATTGTATTATGTATCTTTTGTGTTTATTTCCGCATTTGTTTTATTATCTTTCTTTGAAATCCTTTTTTTCTAACAAATGGGATCACTAGTGCTCAATTACACATCGTCAAATAATCACTAGAGTATATGAAATCATATTGCTTACGACTTTTCATGGATAGGGACCTTTCTCTTAAGTATGATGAATACAACGAAAGAGAGATTGAGGAACTTAGCTACCAACTTAGCATGGCACACTCTTCATCATTGATAGTAGTAGAGACTACATTATCTTTAGCAGTAGTGACACATGAGGGCATGAGTGGTATTCATGATCTGACGGAGGAGCCTCTTGTGACAATTCCATAGGAAGATAATTGAGAGTAGTAGGTGTATGAGGAGAGGTTGGACACAAAGGGTTTTTACCATGCACCTATTTTGCATTGCAAGGATGATGAGTGATTTATTTTGGCTTAAATCTCATCTACAAAGATGGTAGTTGAGAAAATTCCTTGTGGAACAACCAGGAAGGAAATATATGGACTAGTTGATTGAGGAATTGAGTATAAGATATATGTGTATACATCACTCTAGGATCCAGGTTTAGTTGATAGAGTGATTGAAATAGTGGCACATATATGATACAGAGTGGTACATGATTATACGGTGGTATGCAGTGGTATGAAATAGTATACAATGATCTACAGTGTTATGCAATGAGTTTTTGGAACATTTCCCCCAGGGAGACCTCTAGTAATGGACTTCAAACATATCATTGAGTTTGGTTCACCCAATATGGATGAGTGCATGGATTTACTTCATGGAGAGGAATATTCCTTGGAGATTTATCTTTGATTGGGATATCACCAGAGAAAGGACAAAGAGTAGGATACATGTAGGATTTCTCTTAGATGCTACCTTTATTTCTTGTTCATACCATTGGGGTTGACCAATGCACCTAAACATTTCTAGTATTACAGGTAGTGGCAGTGGAATCTACTTCCATTTAATGATGCCAACAATATATTTAGAAGGACATGGAGGAATCAAGTGAGTAAGTTGGGTGAGAGAGGTAGGATTATAGCCATGTCATAGTTCTTTTGTTTCGACTATGTAGTCGGAGCATAAGAGGAGATCCAAATTGTATTGGGTCTGTTCACATATATTCCAACTGATAGAGGAGTGGATGGCATTATCCTTTATAAATCTCACAAAATTGTAGCATCTGATCTTCCACTTAGAGAGATTTTATTTGGCCCATTTATGATCCACCTTAGATAGGGAATTTTGGGTACTCATATGACTATGAAGCACCACATGTGACAGGGATACTTTTCAGTGAGTAAATTTAGACTCCACATATTACTCGGGTACATGGATGACAACAGATTTCCTGGTAAAGTTTTGAAGGAGATGAATAGATCAACATGCATAGAGTTGATTCATCATACTAGGATTCCACGAGATGATGGAATGCCAGGGACTTGGCTCATTTTTATTCCAATGGTTACCAGTATGGTGCCACAACAATTAAAAGGTATTAGGAGTGATGGGCTTCCTATTTGGTGGTGGGAGGTGGGAATTCATATAAGTTATGGATTGATTCACATGATGGTCAATTTAGCCGTGAAAATGATTAATCTGATTTATTTTGGGACATCAGTAGAAGGGAGGTTGCGACTTACTCTATAAGGCAGGAGCAACTTTAGGCTATTTGTGGACTTGCAAACTTAGACTTCATTGAGACACTTTCACATGATAGGATTCAAGATGGTGGCTTAAGTCCCTTTAGGGATATCATATTGGGGTTCTAGGAAAGGTGGATGCATACTGGGAACCATCCTCCGATGGTGACGACCAGAGTGGTGCAGTTTCAACATGGTGGTATCTTTCCAAGATTATTTTAGGACCCTTGGATCACGTTTCTTGGAAATTCAGCCACTATTAGAGAGGAGAGAACCAACTTTGACTTTCCATAGTTTAATTTTTGGAGGCTTAGGAGTGTTTACTTGTAGGAGTGGTCTTCTCGGGAGTTGACCAATTTTATACATCTTATGATAGCCTAGATTATCAGGGATAGGCGGATGGGTCCTTATATCAACACCTTATAGATATTTAGGCAGACTCTTCAGAATGTTTCATTGAGAGGCTTCATAAATGGTGTAGGGGAGTATACAACTTGTCAATAGAACATGTCAGGGAATACTAATTCCACAATATATATACAATCATTGGTTATTTCTAGCAGAGACTGGAAAATCATGTGGATATATTACACCATAGATTTACCGAGGATACCATGGATCGATATTATGTGTCCAATTATTGAAAATTTCACACAATTTCTAGTTGTATCACCCGAGTATGGGTAAAAAATCTAACAAAGTTATCTAGGGAGAGGTTCTCTAGAGTCCATGAGAAGCCCATAGTAATTTCTAGTAGACTCCCCTTTCCAACATCCAATACTAGGTTTGATAGGGGATTTAATAGTCGTGACTTCATATGGATGCTTGTGCCAGCTATTATTCATGATATTAGGCTCAACCCTTACAGGTTTGTTAGTATGGTGCTATAGGAGATGGGGATGAAGAGTAGGCACAATGATCGGAAAACTATGATTGAGTTGTTGCAACACTGAGTGGCCTTAATTGTGGGATATATTCAGGACACCTCTCATGTTAATGCATTACTGGACCAAACCTTGATCAGATGATGCTTCACATCTTACAGGTTGGTTTGGGATCCTAGTATCATTTTCAGTTTTAGTATAGATCAGTTGATGGAGAGTGAGGTCATGATGGCATTGCTTGAGGAAAATAAATTTTTCAGAAGGGAGGATTTGTCATGTACCCATTTTTGGGTTTCCCTGGTTTGTAGTAGAAGAGACTTCTTTGGCTTGTCATTAGAGAAAAATGAGTAAAAAGGGGGTCATTTAATGCCACTTAGTTAGGAGATATTACGTTTTTAAAGTGACATTATGGAAATAATGTAACCTTAGATTAATAAGTTACTTAACCATTATTAAAGTGACGTTTAATATTAAAGTGAAAAATAGAGGGAAAATATGGGTTATATTTGATTTAGTCAAAAAGGGGAAAATTCTATAAGTTACATTTGATTTGGTCACAAAGGGGAAAATTATAGAAGGCATGGAGAAAATAGAAAAGGAGTGGTAGAGACTCACTTTGTATTATGATTTAGTTGTTCTGTTGTATGGTGCTCTTAAATCCATTTTTTTGTTAGGGTTTAGCAAAATCACTCCATTGTTGGTATTGTTTCGGTGGTGCAATATCCATCGTAGCTAGATAAGGAGGAGGATCCATCTAGGATCTTCATTGGATCTTCATCTTGTTTTTTTTTAGTTTTTGGGTGTAGTGATATTCTTGGAGAGATTGTGGCACTTGGAGAGTTGAATATCATATGTTGAGGGGACCATGACATGATTCCAAGTTTTTGGCTTGTATTTTGCGTTTTCCATCGATGTATTGCAGTTTCCATAATAACCTTGGATCATTGTATTCAAATCATATTTCATAACAGAACACCACCTATTGCCTTGTTTATTTATGGTGTACTTTTATTATAGGCAATATGTTTGGAAAAATGTCTATTAATAGAATGGATGCAAACAATTTGTGAAAATTTATCAACTAGAATAGAGCATCAAGAAAACTTATTTCATAGAAGGACATAATATCCCATCCCATTATATTGGGAATATTACAAAATTTTAATGATCTGTGAAAAAACTTGAAATGTCCTCCAAACATGTACCTGTTGAACTTCAACAGATTATATACCATGGATAATCCCTCCCTTTATGTACTGGTATAATTTCACTCGACCTGAGATAAATTTATACAGGAAAAGTAAATAGGATGATATAGACTACCGTCATCAGGTTGCACAGAAACAACACCTAGAGAATTACTTGTATTGTCAGTGAGAACATGGAATTCAATTTTCGAGTTAGGATATGTCAAAATAGGAGCACCACTTATATTTTATTTCAAAATGTTAAAATGTATGTGACATTCATGTGTCCAATGATAACCTTCATCCTTCTATGGAAATGTTTCCAGCAGGGAAGTTATACTTGCATAATTTATGATGAATCTGCGATAATATCCAGTATGATCTTGAGTGGATTACAAATGCTTGTAAATTGTAAGGGGAGCCATGTTAAAAATAGAATCTACCTTCACAGAATCGACCAAACCTCCTTCATTACAAACAATATGTCCCAACAAATTTCCAAAAGGCATATAGAAAACAAATTTCTTCAGATTCAATGATATTTGTAACTGTTTGGAGTGGTCAAACATTAATCGAAGTATTCTTATGTGTTCCTTCAATAGGATGTATATAGTCTAATTGTTCATGTAAGCATAGAGAAACTTATGAATAAATTCTCAGAAGAAAACAATAAAAATGATGGAAAAGATCATAGGAGCATTATTAAGCCCAAAGGGAATGACATTGTAAGAAAAAGAGGGACATTCAGTATTGACAATGGTGTTCTTTTTATCTTCTTTCACAATTCTTGCTTGATGATATCCTGAAAATCCATCACTGAATGAATATGCTTCATATCCAACCATCTATCAAGTAATTCATCACTGAATGGAGTAGCAAAAGGATCATTTACATAGGATAAGTTTAAAATTCTATATTCCACACAAACTCTTATGTTTTCAATTCCTTTATTGTTCTGTATAACAATTTTAATGATCCACTCAACTTCTTCCATAGGGAATATCAATTCAGATGCAAGCATTTTGTCATTCCCTTTCACTTTTTATTTAACCATAGGAATTAAGAGATACGGGCTGTGTTGGAAAGGTTTAGCATCAAGATTTAATTATATTTTCATTTCTCCTAGATCTCCTTTATTTCCCTTATGTTCTAAAAATATTTTTGGGAAGATGTCCTGATGACTCTCACAATAGGGCCTAGATCTCTGTCATGGTCTGTTCATCCCAGTAGTATCCTATAGAAACCAACTTAGCATGTTATTCACTCCCAATATTGTCTTTTGCAACTTTAAATGATAAGTATATGAACTATTGGAATTACCCGATGGATTGTGTCTAACTTAGCTTATTCATGCAGATTCCATAAAGGTCAAATGTCTAAGCCCCTCCAAGTCTTTAAGATCTTCAAGATATTTTCAACCTTGCTACAAGACACAATATCCTTGCAGGTGATGGATAAAAACTAAATTTAATAAGGTCTTTATGTTTAGTTTAGAAAGTAGGGGGATTCTTCATCTTGAACTCATTCATAAAAAAAAAATTCTTATTTTTTTGCAATACAACTATCATCTTTGAAGACTTACCATAAAAGGAAAAATCATGAAAAAAATGATCTCGCAGTACCTTTCAGCATGCAGTATGTCTCTTGGTCTCCTCATGCACATGTCATTCTTTCATAATTGTCCCCAGAGAATAAAAAAAATGATGGACCCAGAAATGAGATGGTAGTTGTGCAGCATCTCATGCCTTAAGGAAACACTTTATATTCTTAATTAGATCATAGAAACCATCATAAGTCTCTAGAGTTAATATCTGACTCTTCATCTTCCAATCTTCACTAGATGTGATAACTTATGGTGCAGGAAGGAAGAAAAGTATAATGGCACACTTGAAATCATTCCAAAAAGAAAAACTTTCCTTATGATTGGACCACCATCTAGTAAGAGAATATCTCAAATCTATGTCAGGTGATGAAACTATTTATTTTTTCTCAATGTTATCCTCCATATCAATGAGAAAATTTTGCAGATCTATAGTGTCGTCATAGGTTGGATAGTCACATATTTTAGCCCCAATCCACCTTACTGAGTGGGCAGTTGTGTAGTGTCTGGAAAAATTTTCATGTCGTCCCTACTGCCAATTATTAAAATCTTCTTCATAGTCTTCATCCATAGACTGAACGTTATGCCAACTCATTGAGCCATCTGTAGTGGGGTTAATGTAATCATCTCATTTTTCCTGCGTCCATATGATGCATCTGAACAAGGATATATAGCTCCATAGTATCATTTGGAAGATCAATATATATTAGACCTTTATATGGATCTAAAGGTTTAGTGACTTTCATTCTATCAAGCTCAAAAGTCATAGTTTCCTTTTTAATATCAATGATTGTATAATTTTCATAATACCATTCAATTCCTAACAAGGAAGGATATGTATCCTTCTCTCCCATAATTTCAGTAACCTTAAAATCAACTACTATTTTAATACAATCAAAATCTACTTCTACAGTTTGTAGCCTTCCTACTGAAAAAATGAAGTATTGATTTGTCATCCTCAGTTGAATAGGAGAATAAACTAGATTGGGTTTCCCCATTGCTTCCCAAGTCCTTTTAAGTAGAATGTTAACATCAGAGCCCATATCCATCATAACATCCTTGATTTTGTAGTCATCCAATTGGAAATTCAACCTAAAATCTCACCCAGTTCTCCTCTTTCTTTTTTGTACCCTACTTTATTTTATTTTTAGAAGATTACCATAAATAAACTCAACTGAATTTCCATCAACTCCTAAGGCCACTTTGATTTTATTCCACAACTTCTTAGTAAGTTGTTCATCATCTAAGATATCAAAAAATAGTTGAAATGAAAGATGAACAACTTTCTATGACTTACGAGAACACTCCAAATGAGACATCACTCTCTGGCTATCCTTTTCTAGTGTGGGGTCAACTTGAAACTCATTTCCACAAGTTCATATGTCGACGAACTAGACATATGTCTAAACAACTCTGCTACATTTTTGAATAATTATTTCTATCACATAAGATGATACTTGGCATTATCTGGTATATCCTTTTGAATCTTGATTTGATATGGACTCTCTACATCAACACCAGTCTTCTCTCTTCCTATAGTAATGATATTAATATCATATCTATTCCCTTTGGCTACATCCCTTGGTTTAGAGTTGATCGAAATGACCCATCTTTGTCTAGCACAATATTCCCACTTAGCAATAAAATCATGGAAGTATTTAGTTGAGTGAGTAGTATTCCTGTAGTGTGAACACCATAGTATTCTTGGAAGCAGACAATCTATGGAAATATTCCCTTGCTCATCACAATTATAACAACAAACCAATCCTCTTTTTTTATTTCATCCACCTATGTATTTTCCTCCACCTTTGAGACCCCCTCCAAATTCTTGAGGTCCCTTGTTCACCCTGAATGAAAATTGATCCAATCTATCTTCAAGTTCATCTAGAGCACTACATTGATTAGTATTATGAGCAGGTGAACCACATAACTCACAAGAAAATGTACTCTAAGTAGGTGCATATTTTTGCAGAATGGAGAAGTGTCATGGAGAGTGTTTGTAATTCCTATAGATTTCACAATATTCAATATTATATACCCATTGATTATTTGAAAAGGAATGATGTTGGAGAGGCCCATGAAATGGTGTTATAGAATAAAATTGAAAAACTCCTTATGATGGTCCTACTGGAAGAGGTTCCATTAGAGTACTTGAGGGACTTGCACCTATCAATATGATATATTCGGTCACCAAGTGACCTTCTATGTAATATCCTATACACTAGACTTGTGGTCGACCTGTCTTAAGAATGGATAGCTCTTGAATCTTTTTATTCTATACAAAGATTTGAGCCTTTACTTGCATGAGACTCACATCTTCAATAGGTATCATAACTCTAAGACTCCCCAAATATCCTTCCATTGGTTCAATCTCCATAGCCTGGTCCAATGCTTCTCCTAGAGTGTCTATGCATTGTTTTGTTAGAGTGATGCGGGTCAAAGGTAGTAATCTTTGGATGAACCAGTCCCTTTGATGATATTCATGAATAGAGATCACCAATTTCTCTATCACATATTTAAACCTTTGATTGCATTCCCACACAAATTAACCATCTCTCTGCTTTATCTCACACAACTTGGAACGTTCTTGCTACTCTAACAATGATAACCATAACTCTACAATGAACCTCTATCTTACTTGAACCAAAGTGAAATATGGACCTTGAATTCTTGGTTCAATAATATTCATCTACCATTTGATAGCTTGACCTCTAAGAGTGGTTTTAAACTCAACCAAATTGTTCATGTCTAGATTCTCTCATGACCTCCAGATCGATTCACATAGAAACTAGTGTTTCTCAACATCCTCATCCCGTTTCCCTAAAAATCAGAATATCGGGTAAGGGATCCTACAATTTATGTTGTCATTAATTGACTTGTAGACCCTACTTAAATGAACCCATGAGATTCTATTTATGATATGGAGGTATAACTCAACACACTTCCACTATTGCTACTCAATAAACTTGCAAAACTCAAAGAACTAGGAATGATAGAAGTTGTAGAAGGATTTACTAAAGAAATTACCAAATTTTTTGATGGATGTGGGAGAATAGGTGATTCATGGTTGGTTCCTTTACATCAGGAATGAATTTATTTCATGTGGGGGGTCTCCTTCTTCTACAATGTTCCATTCAATTACTAATGAAAACTAGTATCTTTGCGAGTTATAGGTTTTGATTCCTGCACAACTCCTTCTGAGTTCTGGGATGAATCTTGTTCATCAGTGGTGGACACTACCATTACTCTTTCATCTACATCTTTTAAATACTCGTCCTCTTGTCTCTACCTCTAGAAAATTCACCTCTCACACTACCTCTCTCTTTCAATAGAAACTGTCTAGTCTTCATTGTCTCTATAGTTTCCAAAACTCTTGTATCTTTTCTATATCACCATNTGTCACTTTAAAAACATAACATCTCCTAACTAAGTGACATTAAATGACCCCCTTTTTACTCATTTTTCTCCAATGACAAACCAAAGAAGTCTCCTCTACTACAAAACATGGAAACCCAAAAATGGGGACATGACAAATCCTCCCTTCCCAAAAATTTCTTGTCCTCAAGCAATTCCATCATGACCTAACACTCCATCCAATGATCTAGACTGAAACTAAAAATTATACCAAGATACCAAACCACCTTGTAAGATGTGAATCATTCTCTGCTCAAGGCCCGGTCCAGTAATGCATTAACATGAGAGGTGTCCTGAATTTATCCCACAATTAAGGCCACTTAGTGCTGCAAAAACTCAATCATGTTTTTCTGACCAGCGTGCCTACTTTACATCTTCATCTCCTATCGAACCATGCTAACACACTTGTAAGGGATGAGCCTAATATCAAGAATAATAGTTGGCACAAGCATCCATATGAAGTCACGAATTTTAAATTGCCTGTCATACCTGATCTTGGATGTTGGAAAAGGGAGTCTACTAGAAATGACTCTGGGATTCTTATAGACTCTCGATAAATTCTCCCTAGATAAATTTGTCATATTTGTTTCCCCATACTCAGAATATACCACTAGATATTAAGTGAAGTTTTCAATAACTGGAGACATAATATTGATCCATTGTATCCTTGGTAAATCTATGGTGCAATATATCCAAGTGATTTTCAACTCTCTCCTAGAAATAGTCATTTCCTGTATACATATTGTGGAATGAGTATGCCCTGACCTATTCTATTGACAATTTGTATACTCCCTTGCACCATTTCTGAAGCCTCTCCATTAAAAAATTTCATGGGTCTGCCTAAATCTCTACAAGGTGTTGATATAAGGACCCATCTTCCTATCCCTGATAAGCCAAGCTATCATAAGTTGTATAAAATCGGTCAAATCCTCATAATACCTATCCTACAAAAAACCACTCCTAAGCCTCCCAAAATTAAACTCTGAAAATTCAAAGTTGGTTATATCCCCTCAAATAGTGGTTGAATTTTAAAGCAACATATCCAAGGGTCCCAAAATAATCCTGGAAAGATACCACCATGTTTAAATTGTACCACTCTGGTCATCACCATCAGACCATGGTGCCCAGTATGCATCCTCCTCTCCTGGAATCCAAATATGATATCCATGAAGGGACTCAGGCCACCATCTTGAATCCTCTCATGTGAAAGTGTCTCAATGAAGTCTAAGTTTTCAAGTCCACAACTAGCCTCAAGTTTATCCTTCCCTATAGAGTAAGTTTCGACCTCCCTTATACTGATGTCCCAAAAATAAAGCAGACCAATCACTGTCATGACTCTATTGACCATAATTTGTATCAATCCATCACTTAGATGAATTCCCACATCCCACCACCAAATATAAATTTCATCGCTCCTAATACCTTTTAATTTTTGTGGAACCATACTGGTAACCATTGGAGTAAAAATGAGCCAAGTCCCTAGTATGCCATCATCTCATGGAATCCTAGTATGAGGAATCGACTCTATGCATGTTGATCTATTTGGTTGCTACAAAACTGTACCAGGAAATCTGTCGTCATCCATGTACTTGAGTAATATGTGGAGTCTAAATTTCCTCACCAAAAATTATCCCTATCACATGTGGTGTCTCATAGTCACATAAGTACCCAAGATGCCCTATCTAAGGTGGATCATACATGGGCCAAATAACATCTCTCTAAGTGCAAGATCAGGTGCTACAATTCTCTGAGATTTATAATGGATAATTCCATCCACTACTCTATCAGTTGGAATATATGTGAATAGACCAAATACAATTTGGATCTCCTCATGTGCTCTGACCACATAGTCCAAAAAAAATAACAATGACATGGCTATAATCCTACCTCTCACACCCAACTTACTCATGTGAGTCCTCCATGTCCTTCCGACTATATTGTTGGAATCATAAAATGGAAGTGGATTCCACTACCACTGCCTGTAATACTATAAATATTTAGGTGCATTGGTCAACCCCAATGGTATGAACAAGAAATAAAGGTAGCATCTAAGAGAAATCATGTAGGTATCCTACTCTTTGTCCTTGATCTGGTGATATCCCGATCAAAGATCAATCTCCAAGGAATATTCCTCTCCATGAAGTTCATCCATGCACTCATCGATCTTAGGTGAACCAAACTCAATAATATGTTTGAATTCCATTTCTGAATGTATCCATGGGGGAAATGTTCCAAAAATCCATTGCACACCACCGTACATCATTGTATACTATTGAATACCACTACATACCACCATATAATAATGTACCACTATGTATCATATATGTGCCACTGTTTTAATCACTCTATCAACTAAACCTGGATCCTAGAGTGATGTATCCACTTCTATCCTATACTCAATTCCCTAATCAACTAGTCCATATATTTCCTTCTTGGTTGTTCCACAAGGAATTTTCTCAACTACCATCTTTGTAGATGACATTTAAGCGAAAAGGAATGACTCATCATCCCTGCAATGAAAAACAGGTGCATGGTAAAAACCCTATGTTTCCAATCTCTCCTCATACGCCTAATACTCTCAATTCTCTTCATATGGAATCATCACAAGAGGCTCCTCCCTCAGATCATGACTACCACTCATGCCCTTGTTTGTCACTACTACTAAATATAATGGAGTCTCTGCTACTATCAATGATGAAGAGTGTACCATGCGAAGTTGGTATCTAAGCTCCTTAATCTCTCTTTTGTTGTATTCATCATACTTAAGAGCAAGGTCCCTATCCATGAGAAATTGTAAGGAATCATATTTCATCTACTCTAGTGATTATTTGATGATGTGTAATTGAGCACTAGTGATCCCATTTGTTAGAAAAACAGGATCATAGAGAAATAAAATAAAACAAATGAGGAAATAAAACATTGAATATACACAATACAATAGAGACACAGATATGTGTGGTTCACCCAATGTGGGCTACGCCCACCAGAGAAATTTCCATCTCCTTCCTTTATTATTATCCAACAAATGAACAGATAAAACTTATAGCACACCTGCTATAACTTCCTCTTGTTTCACTCATAGTATCCTCTCTCAGAGTACAATATTCAAAATGATACATAGTTGCAATAAATTTCCCTCAAGAAAATAGGGTTTCCTTCTAGGGAAAAAAACCCTAACATAACTTCTACCATCATATATGCGATGTTATAATGAACGGTCCATATTTACAAGGAAAATTTTCACTGTAAATCTGGATTGTTCATTATAAGGTCACTAATTTGAAGGGTAGAAGTTATGTTAGGGATTTTTTCCCTAGAAGGATACCTTCTTTTCTTGAGGGAAATGTATTGCGGCTATTTATCATTGTGAATATTGTACTCTAAGAGAGGAGACTATGAGATAAAGAAGAGTAGGTTACAGTAGGTATTTTGTAGGTTGTATCCCTTCATTTGTTGGATAATAATAAAGGAATGACTTGGAAATGTCTATGGTGGACATATCCCACACTAGGTGAACCACATTTATCTGTGTCTCTATTGTATTATGTATCTTTTGTGTTTATTTCCGCATTTGTTTTATTATCTTTCTTTGAAATCCTTTTTTTCTAACAAATGGGATCACTAGTGCTCAATTACACATCGTCAAATAATCACTAGAGTATATGAAATCATATTGCTTACGACTTTTCATGGATAGGGACCTTTCTCTTAAGTATGATGAATACAACGAAAGAGAGATTGAGGAACTTAGCTACCAACTTAGCATGGCACACTCTTCATCATTGATAGTAGTAGAGACTACATTATCTTTAGCAGTAGTGACACATGAGGGCATGAGTGGTATTCATGATCTGACGGAGGAGCCTCTTGTGACAATTCCATAGGAAGATAATTGAGAGTAGTAGGTGTATGAGGAGAGGTTGGACACAAAGGGTTTTTACCATGCACCTATTTTGCATTGCAAGGATGATGAGTGATTTATTTTGGCTTAAATCTCATCTACAAAGATGGTAGTTGAGAAAATTCCTTGTGGAACAACCAGGAAGGAAATATATGGACTAGTTGATTGAGGAATTGAGTATAAGATATATGTGTATACATCACTCTAGGATCCAGGTTTAGTTGATAGAGTGATTGAAATAGTGGCACATATATGATACAGAGTGGTACATGATTATACGGTGGTATGCAGTGGTATGAAATAGTATACAATGATCTACAGTGTTATGCAATGAGTTTTTGGAACATTTCCCCCAGGGAGACCTCTAGTAATGGACTTCAAACATATCATTGAGTTTGGTTCACCCAATATGGATGAGTGCATGGATTTACTTCATGGAGAGGAATATTCCTTGGAGATTTATCTTTGATTGGGATATCACCAGAGAAAGGACAAAGAGTAGGATACATGTAGGATTTCTCTTAGATGCTACCTTTATTTCTTGTTCATACCATTGGGGTTGACCAATGCACCTAAACATTTCTAGTATTACAGGTAGTGGCAGTGGAATCTACTTCCATTTAATGATGCCAACAATATATTTAGAAGGACATGGAGGAATCAAGTGAGTAAGTTGGGTGAGAGAGGTAGGATTATAGCCATGTCATAGTTCTTTTGTTTCGACTATGTAGTCGGAGCATAAGAGGAGATCCAAATTGTATTGGGTCTGTTCACATATATTCCAACTGATAGAGGAGTGGATGGCATTATCCTTTATAAATCTCACAAAATTGTAGCATCTGATCTTCCACTTAGAGAGATTTTATTTGGCCCATTTATGATCCACCTTAGATAGGGAATTTTGGGTACTCATATGACTATGAAGCACCACATGTGACAGGGATACTTTTCAGTGAGTAAATTTAGACTCCACATATTACTCGGGTACATGGATGACAACAGATTTCCTGGTAAAGTTTTGAAGGAGATGAATAGATCAACATGCATAGAGTTGATTCATCATACTAGGATTCCACGAGATGATGGAATGCCAGGGACTTGGCTCATTTTTATTCCAATGGTTACCAGTATGGTGCCACAACAATTAAAAGGTATTAGGAGTGATGGGCTTCCTATTTGGTGGTGGGAGGTGGGAATTCATATAAGTTATGGATTGATTCACATGATGGTCAATTTAGCCGTGAAAATGATTAATCTGATTTATTTTGGGACATCAGTAGAAGGGAGGTTGCGACTTACTCTATAAGGCAGGAGCAACTTTAGGCTATTTGTGGACTTGCAAACTTAGACTTCATTGAGACACTTTCACATGATAGGATTCAAGATGGTGGCTTAAGTCCCTTTAGGGATATCATATTGGGGTTCTAGGAAAGGTGGATGCATACTGGGAACCATCCTCCGATGGTGACGACCAGAGTGGTGCAGTTTCAACATGGTGGTATCTTTCCAAGATTATTTTAGGACCCTTGGATCACGTTTCTTGGAAATTCAGCCACTATTAGAGAGGAGAGAACCAACTTTGACTTTCCATAGTTTAATTTTTGGAGGCTTAGGAGTGTTTACTTGTAGGAGTGGTCTTCTCGGGAGTTGACCAATTTTATACATCTTATGATAGCCTAGATTATCAGGGATAGGCGGATGGGTCCTTATATCAACACCTTATAGATATTTAGGCAGACTCTTCAGAATGTTTCATTGAGAGGCTTCATAAATGGTGTAGGGGAGTATACAACTTGTCAATAGAACATGTCAGGGAATACTAATTCCACAATATATATACAATCATTGGTTATTTCTAGCAGAGACTGGAAAATCATGTGGATATATTACACCATAGATTTACCGAGGATACCATGGATCGATATTATGTGTCCAATTATTGAAAATTTCACACAATTTCTAGTTGTATCACCCGAGTATGGGTAAAAAATCTAACAAAGTTATCTAGGGAGAGGTTCTCTAGAGTCCATGAGAAGCCCATAGTAATTTCTAGTAGACTCCCCTTTCCAACATCCAATACTAGGTTTGATAGGGGATTTAATAGTCGTGACTTCATATGGATGCTTGTGCCAGCTATTATTCATGATATTAGGCTCAACCCTTACAGGTTTGTTAGTATGGTGCTATAGGAGATGGGGATGAAGAGTAGGCACAATGATCGGAAAACTATGATTGAGTTGTTGCAACACTGAGTGGCCTTAATTGTGGGATATATTCAGGACACCTCTCATGTTAATGCATTACTGGACCAAACCTTGATCAGATGATGCTTCACATCTTACAGGTTGGTTTGGGATCCTAGTATCATTTTCAGTTTTAGTATAGATCAGTTGATGGAGAGTGAGGTCATGATGGCATTGCTTGAGGAAAATAAATTTTTCAGAAGGGAGGATTTGTCATGTACCCATTTTTGGGTTTCCCTGGTTTGTAGTAGAAGAGACTTCTTTGGCTTGTCATTAGAGAAAAATGAGTAAAAAGGGGGTCATTTAATGCCACTTAGTTAGGAGATATTACGTTTTTAAAGTGACATTATGGAAATAATGTAACCTTAGATTAATAAGTTACTTAACCATTATTAAAGTGACGTTTAATATTAAAGTGAAAAATAGAGGGAAAATATGGGTTATATTTGATTTAGTCAAAAAGGGGAAAATTCTATAAGTTACATTTGATTTGGTCACAAAGGGGAAAATTATAGAAGGCATGGAGAAAATAGAAAAGGAGTGGTAGAGACTCACTTTGTATTATGATTTAGTTGTTCTGTTGTATGGTGCTCTTAAATCCATTTTTTTGTTAGGGTTTAGCAAAATCACTCCATTGTTGGTATTGTTTCGGTGGTGCAATATCCATCGTAGCTAGATAAGGAGGAGGATCCATCTAGGATCTTCATTGGATCTTCATCTTGTTTTTTTTTAGTTTTTGGGTGTAGTGATATTCTTGGAGAGATTGTGGCACTTGGAGAGTTGAATATCATATGTTGAGGGGACCATGACATGATTCCAAGTTTTTGGCTTGTATTTTGCGTTTTCCATCGATGTATTGCAGTTTCCATAATAACCTTGGATCATTGTATTCAAATCATATTTCATAACAGAACACCACCTATTGCCTTGTTTATTTATGGTGTACTTTTATTATAGGCAATATGTTTGGAAAAATGTCTATTAATAGAATGGATGCAAACAATTTGTGAAAATTTATCAACTAGAATAGAGCATCAAGAAAACTTATTTCATAGAAGGACATAATATCCCATCCCATTATATTGGGAATATTACAAAATTTTAATGATCTGTGAAAAAACTTGAAATGTCCTCCAAACATGTACCTGTTGAACTTCAACAGATTATATACCATGGATAATCCCTCCCTTTATGTACTGGTATAATTTCACTCGACCTGAGATAAATTTATACAGGAAAAGTAAATAGGATGATATAGACTACCGTCATCAGGTTGCACAGAAACAACACCTAGAGAATTACTTGTATTGTCAGTGAGAACATGGAATTCAATTTTCGAGTTAGGATATGTCAAAATAGGAGCACCACTTATATTTTATTTCAAAATGTTAAAATGTATGTGACATTCATGTGTCCAATGATAACCTTCATCCTTCTATGGAAATGTTTCCAGCAGGGAAGTTATACTTGCATAATTTATGATGAATCTGCGATAATATCCAGTATGATCTTGAGTGGATTACAAATGCTTGTAAATTGTAAGGGGAGCCATGTTAAAAATAGAATCTACCTTCACAGAATCGACCAAACCTCCTTCATTACAAACAATATGTCCCAACAAATTTCCAAAAGGCATATAGAAAACAAATTTCTTCAGATTCAATGATATTTGTAACTGTTTGGAGTGGTCAAACATTAATCGAAGTATTCTTATGTGTTCCTTCAATAGGATGTATATAGTCTAATTGTTCATGTAAGCATAGAGAAACTTATGAATAAATTCTCAGAAGAAAACAATAAAAATGATGGAAAAGATCATAGGAGCATTATTAAGCCCAAAGGGAATGACATTGTAAGAAAAAGAGGGACATTCAGTATTGACAATGGTGTTCTTTTTATCTTCTTTCACAATTCTTGCTTGATGATATCCTGAAAATCCATCACTGAATGAATATGCTTCATATCCAACCATCTATCAAGTAATTCATCACTGAATGGAGTAGCAAAAGGATCATTTACATAGGATAAGTTTAAAATTCTATATTCCACACAAACTCTTATGTTTTCAATTCCTTTATTGTTCTGTATAACAATTTTAATGATCCACTCAACTTCTTCCATAGGGAATATCAATTCAGATGCAAGCATTTTGTCATTCCCTTTCACTTTTTATTTAACCATAGGAATTAAGAGATACGGGCTGTGTTGGAAAGGTTTAGCATCAAGATTTAATTATATTTTCATTTCTCCTAGATCTCCTTTATTTCCCTTATGTTCTAAAAATATTTTTGGGAAGATGTCCTGATGACTCTCACAATAGGGCCTAGATCTCTGTCATGGTCTGTTCATCCCAGTAGTATCCTATAGAAACCAACTTAGCATGTTATTCACTCCCAATATTGTCTTTTGCAACTTTAAATGATAAGTATATGAACTATTGGAATTACCCGATGGATTGTGTCTAACTTAGCTTATTCATGCAGATTCCATAAAGGTCAAATGTCTAAGCCCCTCCAAGTCTTTAAGATCTTCAAGATATTTTCAACCTTGCTACAAGACACAATATCCTTGCAGGTGATGGATAAAAACTAAATTTAATAAGGTCTTTATGTTTAGTTTAGAAAGTAGGGGGATTCTTCATCTTGAACTCATTCATAAAAAAAAAATTCTTATTTTTTTGCAATACAACTATCATCTTTGAAGACTTACCATAAAAGGAAAAATCATGAAAAAAATGATCTCGCAGTACCTTTCAGCATGCAGTATGTCTCTTGGTCTCCTCATGCACATGTCATTCTTTCATAATTGTCCCCAGAGAATAAAAAAAATGATGGACCCAGAAATGAGATGGTAGTTGTGCAGCATCTCATGCCTTAAGGAAACACTTTATATTCTTAATTAGATCATAGAAACCATCATAAGTCTCTAGAGTTAATATCTGACTCTTCATCTTCCAATCTTCACTAGATGTGATAACTTATGGTGCAGGAAGGAAGAAAAGTATAATGGCACACTTGAAATCATTCCAAAAAGAAAAACTTTCCTTATGATTGGACCACCATCTAGTAAGAGAATATCTCAAATCTATGTCAGGTGATGAAACTATTTATTTTTTCTCAATGTTATCCTCCATATCAATGAGAAAATTTTGCAGATCTATAGTGTCGTCATAGGTTGGATAGTCACATATTTTAGCCCCAATCCACCTTACTGAGTGGGCAGTTGTGTAGTGTCTGGAAAAATTTTCATGTCGTCCCTACTGCCAATTATTAAAATCTTCTTCATAGTCTTCATCCATAGACTGAACGTTATGCCAACTCATTGAGCCATCTGTAGTGGGGTTAATGTAATCATCTCATTTTTCCTGCGTCCATATGATGCATCTGAACAAGGATATATAGCTCCATAGTATCATTTGGAAGATCAATATATATTAGACCTTTATATGGATCTAAAGGTTTAGTGACTTTCATTCTATCAAGCTCAAAAGTCATAGTTTCCTTTTTAATATCAATGATTGTATAATTTTCATAATACCATTCAATTCCTAACAAGGAAGGATATGTATCCTTCTCTCCCATAATTTCAGTAACCTTAAAATCAACTACTATTTTAATACAATCAAAATCTACTTCTACAGTTTGTAGCCTTCCTACTGAAAAAATGAAGTATTGATTTGTCATCCTCAGTTGAATAGGAGAATAAACTAGATTGGGTTTCCCCATTGCTTCCCAAGTCCTTTTAAGTAGAATGTTAACATCAGAGCCCATATCCATCATAACATCCTTGATTTTGTAGTCATCCAATTGGAAATTCAACCTA
Organism: Picea glauca; assembly: GCA_000966675.3. Taxonomy (NCBI): domain Eukaryota; kingdom Viridiplantae; phylum Streptophyta; class Pinopsida; order Pinales; family Pinaceae; genus Picea; species Picea glauca. The sequence continues at coordinate 71,895 of JZKD02S1642654.1, forward strand.
AAATCTCACCCAGTTCTCCTCTTTCTTTTTTGTACCCTACTTTATTTTATTTTTAGAAGATTACCATAAATAAACTCAACTGAATTTCCATCAACTCCTAAGGCCACTTTGATTTTATTCCACAACTTCTTAGTAAGTTGTTCATCATCTAAGATATCAAAAAATAGTTGAAATGAAAGATGAACAACTTTCTATGACTTACGAGAACACTCCAAATGAGACATCACTCTCTGGCTATCCTTTTCTAGTGTGGGGTCAACTTGAAACTCATTTCCACAAGTTCATATGTCGACGAACTAGACATATGTCTAAACAACTCTGCTACATTTTTGAATAATTATTTCTATCACATAAGATGATACTTGGCATTATCTGGTATATCCTTTTGAATCTTGATTTGATATGGACTCTCTACATCAACACCAGTCTTCTCTCTTCCTATAGTAATGATATTAATATCATATCTATTCCCTTTGGCTACATCCCTTGGTTTAGAGTTGATCGAAATGACCCATCTTTGTCTAGCACAATATTCCCACTTAGCAATAAAATCATGGAAGTATTTAGTTGAGTGAGTAGTATTCCTGTAGTGTGAACACCATAGTATTCTTGGAAGCAGACAATCTATGGAAATATTCCCTTGCTCATCACAATTATAACAACAAACCAATCCTCTTTTTTTATTTCATCCACCTATGTATTTTCCTCCACCTTTGAGACCCCCTCCAAATTCTTGAGGTCCCTTGTTCACCCTGAATGAAAATTGATCCAATCTATCTTCAAGTTCATCTAGAGCACTACATTGATTAGTATTATGAGCAGGTGAACCACATAACTCACAAGAAAATGTACTCTAAGTAGGTGCATATTTTTGCAGAATGGAGAAGTGTCATGGAGAGTGTTTGTAATTCCTATAGATTTCACAATATTCAATATTATATACCCATTGATTATTTGAAAAGGAATGATGTTGGAGAGGCCCATGAAATGGTGTTATAGAATAAAATTGAAAAACTCCTTATGATGGTCCTACTGGAAGAGGTTCCATTAGAGTACTTGAGGGACTTGCACCTATCAATATGATATATTCGGTCACCAAGTGACCTTCTATGTAATATCCTATACACTAGACTTGTGGTCGACCTGTCTTAAGAATGGATAGCTCTTGAATCTTTTTATTCTATACAAAGATTTGAGCCTTTACTTGCATGAGACTCACATCTTCAATAGGTATCATAACTCTAAGACTCCCCAAATATCCTTCCATTGGTTCAATCTCCATAGCCTGGTCCAATGCTTCTCCTAGAGTGTCTATGCATTGTTTTGTTAGAGTGATGCGGGTCAAAGGTAGTAATCTTTGGATGAACCAGTCCCTTTGATGATATTCATGAATAGAGATCACCAATTTCTCTATCACATATTTAAACCTTTGATTGCATTCCCACACAAATTAACCATCTCTCTGCTTTATCTCACACAACTTGGAACGTTCTTGCTACTCTAACAATGATAACCATAACTCTACAATGAACCTCTATCTTACTTGAACCAAAGTGAAATATGGACCTTGAATTCTTGGTTCAATAATATTCATCTACCATTTGATAGCTTGACCTCTAAGAGTGGTTTTAAACTCAACCAAATTGTTCATGTCTAGATTCTCTCATGACCTCCAGATCGATTCACATAGAAACTAGTGTTTCTCAACATCCTCATCCCGTTTCCCTAAAAATCAGAATATCGGGTAAGGGATCCTACAATTTATGTTGTCATTAATTGACTTGTAGACCCTACTTAAATGAACCCATGAGATTCTATTTATGATATGGAGGTATAACTCAACACACTTCCACTATTGCTACTCAATAAACTTGCAAAACTCAAAGAACTAGGAATGATAGAAGTTGTAGAAGGATTTACTAAAGAAATTACCAAATTTTTTGATGGATGTGGGAGAATAGGTGATTCATGGTTGGTTCCTTTACATCAGGAATGAATTTATTTCATGTGGGGGGTCTCCTTCTTCTACAATGTTCCATTCAATTACTAATGAAAACTAGTATCTTTGCGAGTTATAGGTTTTGATTCCTGCACAACTCCTTCTGAGTTCTGGGATGAATCTTGTTCATCAGTGGTGGACACTACCATTACTCTTTCATCTACATCTTTTAAATACTCGTCCTCTTGTCTCTACCTCTAGAAAATTCACCTCTCACACTACCTCTCTCTTTCAATAGAAACTGTCTAGTCTTCATTGTCTCTATAGTTTCCAAAACTCTTGTATCTTTTCTATATCACCATCGTTGGATCCGATCTCCTTCCACAAATGATCATTCTATTTCATCATTTTATTCATCTAGTTCCACAACCCTTTTTCATCAATGAAATACCTCCTCTGACCTCATTTGTCTGTTGAAATATTCTCTTGATTTCCCCACATATCTAAAAGAAAACTTCTTAGTATCTTACCTTGTGATCCCTCCTAGAAATAACCTTCCCCTAGGCATAGGTGTTTATGCTACCATTTCACATGAAGGAACAAGAAACATTCCTTATTCTACCAATAGGACCTTGATCCACATAGATATTTCTTGCAATATTCTTCCTTTGGATCCATATTTGAATATGGTTATTTTTTTTGAAAGGCTTGGTGTTTTACTGCAACAAACTTGATAATATATCCCTCAAGGGTATTTTGCGCCCAAAGGTCTATAACTCGTGATATATGATAATATAGATGATGAAAGGTTGATATAATCTTGATAGTCTATTTATATAACATTTTGACCCAATCTTTGTACTCTAGAGATTCTTGAAGATGATATAATCACTGAAACAAATCTTTAGGTAATTTAACCCAAAAGATCTTGTATTGGTCACTAGCAGGCTATGAATAGAAAACAACATTTTTCACAACCCTAAAACTCTTTTTCCACAACTCAACCTCATGTCTGATGAATGCATCACACTTCCTTTCCCACTAGTTTTCAACATCATACTTATAGACTTGATGAGGCATCCTCTAAAAAATCACTCTAACGCTTGGTCCTAGAAATAGAACCATTTTTTGGCACAAAATCAAAGCCAGGGTTCTCGAAAAATACCCAAAAAAATTGTTCGTTGTGGAGCCTGATTATATTCCTAATTTATATGTAGGTATTCCTATCCCCCTTCTATCAGGGGTTCAGGGGCTGGCCGTCGAATGAAGGGGGTTCGAGAAAATTGCCTTGTAAAATATTTCAATTTCATATTCAATTTTTACTATTCATTATAATGTCACATATCTGACAGTGGAAGTTATGTGAGGGTTTTCACAAAAAAAGGAAACCCATTTTGTATGATGAAATTATGTTGCGAATATGTATGACAGTGAATATTTTATTCTCATAAAGGATATTGTGAGAGAAATAAGATGAAATTACAACAGGTATGTTGTAGGTTGTTTCCCTTCATTTGATGGATAATAATAAAGGGAGGACCTAGAAATTTCTTCGGTAGACGTATCCCATATTGGGTGAACCACGTATATCTAGGTCTCTATTGTAATGTGTATCTTTTGTGTTTTATTTCTGCATCTATTTTATTTTATTTCTCTATGATCTTATTTTTATAAAAAAAATTACCGTTGTAGTCTAGGAACATTTTCATATTCAACCTTATTCAAAGGATGTAGGTCTCACCTGACACATATGCGAGAGTTGTATGATGAAGGGATTTATAAAATATACCAAAACAAATCTACTTTTTTACTATGAAATTCAATTATGTTTCCCATTGAAACCATATTGCAATAGTATTCAAGCATAAATATGAAATGATTAAGCATATACACGATAGATATACAAATCCATTCATATAAAAGACAATCAATCATAAAATAAATTTTTGAGGCCCCAAATCATAACATTTCATTAGGAGCCATACTACAAAAAATGATTCATACATCTTAGATCTACCATATCACTTCTTAGACTACCCAGATCTTCAATACATTGTCTCACACATCGATATATAAATCCTTAGGATTCATTACAAACTAATTTTTTTTTGCAAGTGCAACAATGGTAACAACTGGGACAACTACAATACCCAAACATGACAACATGAATAGTAATCAAAAGAACAATAGTAACCAACAATGACAGTAACATTACCAATACTTTAACTATTTCCCTTTACATTTCCCTTTTACTTATACTTGTGTGGGCTTGGAAAATTCAATTGACTAAATCAAATATGCTTTTCTATGCCCCTTGCATTTCCTTTATACTCCCATGGAATTTTCATCTTTCAATGATTTTTTATATTCCAACTGTTTGACAACACATTTGACTTTATACACCACTTTCTTTATCCTTATCACTTTATCAAAAATGAAGATCCCAACACACTTGGAGAAGTAACCTATCAATATTTAAGAATACATGTATGAAGGAATGAATTATCAAGGAGGTTCTGAGCTTCCTCTACAACCTAGAAAAAAATGGTGTTTGTAAGGACCTAAGTGATTTTGTGTTTTTTTATTTCTTCATAAAATGGAAAATTTCAATACATGATATTTATTTTCCTTTGTATAGTCATGTAGATATAGTGTCAGTGAGGTTTCTAGACTAGACACATCAATGAGGATAGGTCAAACATGGGGACCTAGGCCTATTATCACATAGACATAGGTGTGATTCTGACTTGGAGGAGCATTAGGTGGTAGATATCCTACAAAATTGATTGGACTAGTTACTTTAGGGAGTATCAAAGAATAAATCAAAGAACTTGGACTAACCTAATGTTGTAACCTCCTATGAGGTGAGATCTGATTGGTTCCATTTCCTAAGGAGGAAGCTTATGGATAGCTAGTGTGTGAAATAATTATCTAGGGGGAAATGATATACTTGGACTAAGAACTCCCATCAAATGATGATGAGGGAGATGCGTAGTTATATATAGATGGGTAGTATGCACCCTATTTGTATGTAGCATGCGATCGTCATGCAACAACTCTCAAAGTGATGGAATCATTTATGAATGCCAAATTTTGGTGAAACCTGCACACAGAATCTAGATAAAAATAATTCATACAAAACTTACAAATTGAGAGAAGGAGAGAATACATGAGAGAAAAGAATAAATAGAATTGTACTCACTAATGAGTGAATGATTAATTACACATGATATACTCTGCATGGAAAAGTAAATTCTCCATAGTAGTGATCTAAATATATCTAGACACTCACTGATAAAAATGGAAGTAATCTAATACATATTCCTATTTAATTGATCCATGCAATCATTAATTAACTAAGTCTCATGTATGGAAGTGAGATAAATACATGCAATTTCTAGCGATAACATCAAGGTTCTCATGAACATGTGACTTCCAATAGTCTAACAAAGTGTAAAAATCTTTGAACTGAAGAGGAGTGCCCTATTTTGTAAGGGAATGTTCTCTAGAGAGAATAATATCATCTAAGGAATCATTCTCAACATTGGACTATCAACATTAGGAAAATAATTACCTATGTGAGTGTTTAATATCTCCAACACCCCCCTCAAAATTACTAGGGTGTACATGATGAATGATTTCGGACAACTAATGCCATGTTAGGTACCCATTTTACAATGCATCTAAGAATGAATCACTAAAAAAAAATTGAGGGAAGAGGAAAAACCTCATGGGAAACTCCCCTATCAAAGTACAATGCATAAAAAATGAAGAAGGAAAGACAATTTGTAAGTAGTTGTTTCCTTCACTCCAAGATGATCGTGCAAGAAGTGGAACTTATGTTAAGTAAATGTCTTGGTAAATATGTTTGAAGTCAGTTCGAAAAATGGATAGTACTACAAATTGACGATCATGTCATGTACCATTTCTCCGATGTTGTGCATATGGATCTCAATGTTTTTGGTCCATTATCATTGCGTTGGGTCTCTTCAAAAATTGAGAGTACTTTGATTTTCACACAAAATGACAGTCGGACAATGAAAATGGATTCCAAGCTTGGTGATGAATTTATGAAACCAAAGTGCCTGAATAGTGATGTTGACCTCTCCTCTGTACTTGACTTTTGCTGACAATATAGAAATAACTAACTTTTTTTTTCTTGACTAACAAATGGGATCAGAACCTAAACTAAACATGTACACAGATGTGGACTTGTGATCTATGTTATTTACAACCCAATTAGAATTGGTGAATCCCATGAGATCCAATTCATATCCTTCTACATAGTTGATCCCATAACATGTGGTTCTCTCAACATATCTAAGGATGTGTTTTGTATCCTTCCAGTGTATCTCACGTGGCTACTCCATGTACCTAGGAGCTACCCCTACTGCATATGAGATATTTGGTCGGGTGTGGGTGAGATAGAGAAGGATCCCCACAAGTTGTTAATACAAGGTGTTGTCCACCACTAGTGTATCCCTGACATCCTCAAAATGTACCCCAGACAAAAAGGGTGTGGCTTTCAACTTGTAGTCATTCATGTGGAATCTAACCAAGAGATCCCAGGAATACTTAGTATGATATATATTCATGCCTTAATAATCCTAACCGATCTTGAGAGCAAGGAAATAACGTAGTGGAGCCATGTTTTTCATAGAGAAATTGTCATGCATAACTTATTTAATTGTAACAATTGTTGAGGATAAACTTCCTGTGATCAGGATGTCATAAACATAGAGAAAAAATATCAATAAGGAATCTAATATCCTCAACATGTAGAAATCCATATCTTATTTGCATCTAACAAAGTGTCGAGAAAGAAAGTAGGCATCAATCTTTGCATGCCATGATCTAGGTGTCTTCTTGAGGACATAGAAGGACTTATTGAGTCATCATACTAAGGTTAAGTTCTGAATGAACCCTTGTAATTGATCCATGCAAATCTCATATGAGATATCCCCATGAAGAAATTCATTCTTCACATTGATTTGGTGAAGTTTCCACCCCTTGGATTCCACAATGGCAAGGGATAATTGAATGCATTCCATATTTACTATAGAAGAAAAGGTATCATCATAATATATCCCATGGATTTGATGAAATCCTTTGGAAACCAATATTTCCTTATACATTCTTACTTTTCCATCTGCTACATTCCATCTCCTATATACCCATCTACATCAGACAAGATTCGCTTCTAAAGGAAGCATAACTAGATCCCAAGTCTAGTTCATGAGGAGAGAATTGTACTCCTACTTCATAGTAGCTTCCTAGAAGGCATTCCCTGTAGCTTCTACAAAAGTCTATGGTTCTGAAGGTATAACTATATATAAATGCATGGGAATCATTGGTTCATTAGTTTTGAGTGAAATAAGACGATCCTAAAAATAAGACCTGATCCTCCTTTGATCTTTTGTATCCCCCATAAGGTCTCCTGCTTCCTATAAGGTTGTTTGTGCCTCTATGGTGGCTCAACATCTACATGATCATCATCAATATGCTCATCATCTTCTAAATCAAATTTACATATTAGATATGAACTACGATCTGAGTGAGTAGAATCATCATCACATATGTCTGGTGTAGGAAATGGTACAAAGGGCTCTGTATGTGGCTCCAATGGTGCATGCAAGGGATTTTCCTCAAACTAAACACTATGCTTAATGATTAGCTTGTCAATAGAGGGATCATGCACCCTATAACCCTTCACACCATCTATATATACCACAAATATGCATGTGGTACTATGCATATCTAATTCTTTCCTCTTTTCTCAGAGGGTACCTTGGCTCATGTAAGAAATCCAAATATTCAAAAGTGGGTGACTTCCAATTTATTACAACTTCATGCCTCAAAGCGAGTTTAGTCCTTGAAATATCTATGAGGAGATCTATTCTGAATGTGTTTAGAATATTTAAGTTCCTTAGCCCAAGCCTTGGGCGGTAGAGATATTGCATCTAACATGTAAGTGACCATCTCCTTGAGGTATCGGTTGCTCCTTTCAGCTAATCCTTTCTACTACAAAGTGTAAGGTACTATGTACTAGAATTTTATACCTACCTATGAACAAATATTTTGGACGTATCAATTCACATATTCCCCCCCATTATCTGTGTGGAGCATTTTCATGTTTCTCCTGAACTGAGTCTCTACATTTGTTTTGAAGTGTTTAAGATGATACAAACCTCACAATTCTNTATGGTGCAATATATCCAAGTGATTTTCAACTCTCTCCTAGAAATAGTCATTTCCTGTATACATATTGTGGAATGAGTATGCCCTGACCTATTCTATTGACAATTTGTATACTCCCTTGCACCATTTCTGAAGCCTCTCCATTAAAAAATTTCATGGGTCTGCCTAAATCTCTACAAGGTGTTGATATAAGGACCCATCTTCCTATCCCTGATAAGCCAAGCTATCATAAGTTGTATAAAATCGGTCAAATCCTCATAATACCTATCCTACAAAAAACCACTCCTAAGCCTCCCAAAATTAAACTCTGAAAATTCAAAGTTGGTTATATCCCCTCAAATAGTGGTTGAATTTTAAAGCAACATATCCAAGGGTCCCAAAATAATCCTGGAAAGATACCACCATGTTTAAATTGTACCACTCTGGTCATCACCATCAGACCATGGTGCCCAGTATGCATCCTCCTCTCCTGGAATCCAAATATGATATCCATGAAGGGACTCAGGCCACCATCTTGAATCCTCTCATGTGAAAGTGTCTCAATGAAGTCTAAGTTTTCAAGTCCACAACTAGCCTCAAGTTTATCCTTCCCTATAGAGTAAGTTTCGACCTCCCTTATACTGATGTCCCAAAAATAAAGCAGACCAATCACTGTCATGACTCTATTGACCATAATTTGTATCAATCCATCACTTAGATGAATTCCCACATCCCACCACCAAATATAAATTTCATCGCTCCTAATACCTTTTAATTTTTGTGGAACCATACTGGTAACCATTGGAGTAAAAATGAGCCAAGTCCCTAGTATGCCATCATCTCATGGAATCCTAGTATGAGGAATCGACTCTATGCATGTTGATCTATTTGGTTGCTACAAAACTGTACCAGGAAATCTGTCGTCATCCATGTACTTGAGTAATATGTGGAGTCTAAATTTCCTCACCAAAAATTATCCCTATCACATGTGGTGTCTCATAGTCACATAAGTACCCAAGATGCCCTATCTAAGGTGGATCATACATGGGCCAAATAACATCTCTCTAAGTGCAAGATCAGGTGCTACAATTCTCTGAGATTTATAATGGATAATTCCATCCACTACTCTATCAGTTGGAATATATGTGAATAGACCAAATACAATTTGGATCTCCTCATGTGCTCTGACCACATAGTCCAAAAAAAATAACAATGACATGGCTATAATCCTACCTCTCACACCCAACTTACTCATGTGAGTCCTCCATGTCCTTCCGACTATATTGTTGGAATCATAAAATGGAAGTGGATTCCACTACCACTGCCTGTAATACTATAAATATTTAGGTGCATTGGTCAACCCCAATGGTATGAACAAGAAATAAAGGTAGCATCTAAGAGAAATCATGTAGGTATCCTACTCTTTGTCCTTGATCTGGTGATATCCCGATCAAAGATCAATCTCCAAGGAATATTCCTCTCCATGAAGTTCATCCATGCACTCATCGATCTTAGGTGAACCAAACTCAATAATATGTTTGAATTCCATTTCTGAATGTATCCATGGGGGAAATGTTCCAAAAATCCATTGCACACCACCGTACATCATTGTATACTATTGAATACCACTACATACCACCATATAATAATGTACCACTATGTATCATATATGTGCCACTGTTTTAATCACTCTATCAACTAAACCTGGATCCTAGAGTGATGTATCCACTTCTATCCTATACTCAATTCCCTAATCAACTAGTCCATATATTTCCTTCTTGGTTGTTCCACAAGGAATTTTCTCAACTACCATCTTTGTAGATGACATTTAAGCGAAAAGGAATGACTCATCATCCCTGCAATGAAAAACAGGTGCATGGTAAAAACCCTATGTTTCCAATCTCTCCTCATACGCCTAATACTCTCAATTCTCTTCATATGGAATCATCACAAGAGGCTCCTCCCTCAGATCATGACTACCACTCATGCCCTTGTTTGTCACTACTACTAAATATAATGGAGTCTCTGCTACTATCAATGATGAAGAGTGTACCATGCGAAGTTGGTATCTAAGCTCCTTAATCTCTCTTTTGTTGTATTCATCATACTTAAGAGCAAGGTCCCTATCCATGAGAAATTGTAAGGAATCATATTTCATCTACTCTAGTGATTATTTGATGATGTGTAATTGAGCACTAGTGATCCCATTTGTTAGAAAAACAGGATCATAGAGAAATAAAATAAAACAAATGAGGAAATAAAACATTGAATATACACAATACAATAGAGACACAGATATGTGTGGTTCACCCAATGTGGGCTACGCCCACCAGAGAAATTTCCATCTCCTTCCTTTATTATTATCCAACAAATGAACAGATAAAACTTATAGCACACCTGCTATAACTTCCTCTTGTTTCACTCATAGTATCCTCTCTCAGAGTACAATATTCAAAATGATACATAGTTGCAATAAATTTCCCTCAAGAAAATAGGGTTTCCTTCTAGGGAAAAAAACCCTAACATAACTTCTACCATCATATATGCGATGTTATAATGAACGGTCCATATTTACAAGGAAAATTTTCACTGTAAATCTGGATTGTTCATTATAAGGTCACTAATTTGAAGGGTAGAAGTTATGTTAGGGATTTTTTCCCTAGAAGGATACCTTCTTTTCTTGAGGGAAATGTATTGCGGCTATTTATCATTGTGAATATTGTACTCTAAGAGAGGAGACTATGAGATAAAGAAGAGTAGGTTACAGTAGGTATTTTGTAGGTTGTATCCCTTCATTTGTTGGATAATAATAAAGGAATGACTTGGAAATGTCTATGGTGGACATATCCCACACTAGGTGAACCACATTTATCTGTGTCTCTATTGTATTATGTATCTTTTGTGTTTATTTCCGCATTTGTTTTATTATCTTTCTTTGAAATCCTTTTTTTCTAACAAATGGGATCACTAGTGCTCAATTACACATCGTCAAATAATCACTAGAGTATATGAAATCATATTGCTTACGACTTTTCATGGATAGGGACCTTTCTCTTAAGTATGATGAATACAACGAAAGAGAGATTGAGGAACTTAGCTACCAACTTAGCATGGCACACTCTTCATCATTGATAGTAGTAGAGACTACATTATCTTTAGCAGTAGTGACACATGAGGGCATGAGTGGTATTCATGATCTGACGGAGGAGCCTCTTGTGACAATTCCATAGGAAGATAATTGAGAGTAGTAGGTGTATGAGGAGAGGTTGGACACAAAGGGTTTTTACCATGCACCTATTTTGCATTGCAAGGATGATGAGTGATTTATTTTGGCTTAAATCTCATCTACAAAGATGGTAGTTGAGAAAATTCCTTGTGGAACAACCAGGAAGGAAATATATGGACTAGTTGATTGAGGAATTGAGTATAAGATATATGTGTATACATCACTCTAGGATCCAGGTTTAGTTGATAGAGTGATTGAAATAGTGGCACATATATGATACAGAGTGGTACATGATTATACGGTGGTATGCAGTGGTATGAAATAGTATACAATGATCTACAGTGTTATGCAATGAGTTTTTGGAACATTTCCCCCAGGGAGACCTCTAGTAATGGACTTCAAACATATCATTGAGTTTGGTTCACCCAATATGGATGAGTGCATGGATTTACTTCATGGAGAGGAATATTCCTTGGAGATTTATCTTTGATTGGGATATCACCAGAGAAAGGACAAAGAGTAGGATACATGTAGGATTTCTCTTAGATGCTACCTTTATTTCTTGTTCATACCATTGGGGTTGACCAATGCACCTAAACATTTCTAGTATTACAGGTAGTGGCAGTGGAATCTACTTCCATTTAATGATGCCAACAATATATTTAGAAGGACATGGAGGAATCAAGTGAGTAAGTTGGGTGAGAGAGGTAGGATTATAGCCATGTCATAGTTCTTTTGTTTCGACTATGTAGTCGGAGCATAAGAGGAGATCCAAATTGTATTGGGTCTGTTCACATATATTCCAACTGATAGAGGAGTGGATGGCATTATCCTTTATAAATCTCACAAAATTGTAGCATCTGATCTTCCACTTAGAGAGATTTTATTTGGCCCATTTATGATCCACCTTAGATAGGGAATTTTGGGTACTCATATGACTATGAAGCACCACATGTGACAGGGATACTTTTCAGTGAGTAAATTTAGACTCCACATATTACTCGGGTACATGGATGACAACAGATTTCCTGGTAAAGTTTTGAAGGAGATGAATAGATCAACATGCATAGAGTTGATTCATCATACTAGGATTCCACGAGATGATGGAATGCCAGGGACTTGGCTCATTTTTATTCCAATGGTTACCAGTATGGTGCCACAACAATTAAAAGGTATTAGGAGTGATGGGCTTCCTATTTGGTGGTGGGAGGTGGGAATTCATATAAGTTATGGATTGATTCACATGATGGTCAATTTAGCCGTGAAAATGATTAATCTGATTTATTTTGGGACATCAGTAGAAGGGAGGTTGCGACTTACTCTATAAGGCAGGAGCAACTTTAGGCTATTTGTGGACTTGCAAACTTAGACTTCATTGAGACACTTTCACATGATAGGATTCAAGATGGTGGCTTAAGTCCCTTTAGGGATATCATATTGGGGTTCTAGGAAAGGTGGATGCATACTGGGAACCATCCTCCGATGGTGACGACCAGAGTGGTGCAGTTTCAACATGGTGGTATCTTTCCAAGATTATTTTAGGACCCTTGGATCACGTTTCTTGGAAATTCAGCCACTATTAGAGAGGAGAGAACCAACTTTGACTTTCCATAGTTTAATTTTTGGAGGCTTAGGAGTGTTTACTTGTAGGAGTGGTCTTCTCGGGAGTTGACCAATTTTATACATCTTATGATAGCCTAGATTATCAGGGATAGGCGGATGGGTCCTTATATCAACACCTTATAGATATTTAGGCAGACTCTTCAGAATGTTTCATTGAGAGGCTTCATAAATGGTGTAGGGGAGTATACAACTTGTCAATAGAACATGTCAGGGAATACTAATTCCACAATATATATACAATCATTGGTTATTTCTAGCAGAGACTGGAAAATCATGTGGATATATTACACCATAGATTTACCGAGGATACCATGGATCGATATTATGTGTCCAATTATTGAAAATTTCACACAATTTCTAGTTGTATCACCCGAGTATGGGTAAAAAATCTAACAAAGTTATCTAGGGAGAGGTTCTCTAGAGTCCATGAGAAGCCCATAGTAATTTCTAGTAGACTCCCCTTTCCAACATCCAATACTAGGTTTGATAGGGGATTTAATAGTCGTGACTTCATATGGATGCTTGTGCCAGCTATTATTCATGATATTAGGCTCAACCCTTACAGGTTTGTTAGTATGGTGCTATAGGAGATGGGGATGAAGAGTAGGCACAATGATCGGAAAACTATGATTGAGTTGTTGCAACACTGAGTGGCCTTAATTGTGGGATATATTCAGGACACCTCTCATGTTAATGCATTACTGGACCAAACCTTGATCAGATGATGCTTCACATCTTACAGGTTGGTTTGGGATCCTAGTATCATTTTCAGTTTTAGTATAGATCAGTTGATGGAGAGTGAGGTCATGATGGCATTGCTTGAGGAAAATAAATTTTTCAGAAGGGAGGATTTGTCATGTACCCATTTTTGGGTTTCCCTGGTTTGTAGTAGAAGAGACTTCTTTGGCTTGTCATTAGAGAAAAATGAGTAAAAAGGGGGTCATTTAATGCCACTTAGTTAGGAGATATTACGTTTTTAAAGTGACATTATGGAAATAATGTAACCTTAGATTAATAAGTTACTTAACCATTATTAAAGTGACGTTTAATATTAAAGTGAAAAATAGAGGGAAAATATGGGTTATATTTGATTTAGTCAAAAAGGGGAAAATTCTATAAGTTACATTTGATTTGGTCACAAAGGGGAAAATTATAGAAGGCATGGAGAAAATAGAAAAGGAGTGGTAGAGACTCACTTTGTATTATGATTTAGTTGTTCTGTTGTATGGTGCTCTTAAATCCATTTTTTTGTTAGGGTTTAGCAAAATCACTCCATTGTTGGTATTGTTTCGGTGGTGCAATATCCATCGTAGCTAGATAAGGAGGAGGATCCATCTAGGATCTTCATTGGATCTTCATCTTGTTTTTTTTTAGTTTTTGGGTGTAGTGATATTCTTGGAGAGATTGTGGCACTTGGAGAGTTGAATATCATATGTTGAGGGGACCATGACATGATTCCAAGTTTTTGGCTTGTATTTTGCGTTTTCCATCGATGTATTGCAGTTTCCATAATAACCTTGGATCATTGTATTCAAATCATATTTCATAACAGAACACCACCTATTGCCTTGTTTATTTATGGTGTACTTTTATTATAGGCAATATGTTTGGAAAAATGTCTATTAATAGAATGGATGCAAACAATTTGTGAAAATTTATCAACTAGAATAGAGCATCAAGAAAACTTATTTCATAGAAGGACATAATATCCCATCCCATTATATTGGGAATATTACAAAATTTTAATGATCTGTGAAAAAACTTGAAATGTCCTCCAAACATGTACCTGTTGAACTTCAACAGATTATATACCATGGATAATCCCTCCCTTTATGTACTGGTATAATTTCACTCGACCTGAGATAAATTTATACAGGAAAAGTAAATAGGATGATATAGACTACCGTCATCAGGTTGCACAGAAACAACACCTAGAGAATTACTTGTATTGTCAGTGAGAACATGGAATTCAATTTTCGAGTTAGGATATGTCAAAATAGGAGCACCACTTATATTTTATTTCAAAATGTTAAAATGTATGTGACATTCATGTGTCCAATGATAACCTTCATCCTTCTATGGAAATGTTTCCAGCAGGGAAGTTATACTTGCATAATTTATGATGAATCTGCGATAATATCCAGTATGATCTTGAGTGGATTACAAATGCTTGTAAATTGTAAGGGGAGCCATGTTAAAAATAGAATCTACCTTCACAGAATCGACCAAACCTCCTTCATTACAAACAATATGTCCCAACAAATTTCCAAAAGGCATATAGAAAACAAATTTCTTCAGATTCAATGATATTTGTAACTGTTTGGAGTGGTCAAACATTAATCGAAGTATTCTTATGTGTTCCTTCAATAGGATGTATATAGTCTAATTGTTCATGTAAGCATAGAGAAACTTATGAATAAATTCTCAGAAGAAAACAATAAAAATGATGGAAAAGATCATAGGAGCATTATTAAGCCCAAAGGGAATGACATTGTAAGAAAAAGAGGGACATTCAGTATTGACAATGGTGTTCTTTTTATCTTCTTTCACAATTCTTGCTTGATGATATCCTGAAAATCCATCACTGAATGAATATGCTTCATATCCAACCATCTATCAAGTAATTCATCACTGAATGGAGTAGCAAAAGGATCATTTACATAGGATAAGTTTAAAATTCTATATTCCACACAAACTCTTATGTTTTCAATTCCTTTATTGTTCTGTATAACAATTTTAATGATCCACTCAACTTCTTCCATAGGGAATATCAATTCAGATGCAAGCATTTTGTCATTCCCTTTCACTTTTTATTTAACCATAGGAATTAAGAGATACGGGCTGTGTTGGAAAGGTTTAGCATCAAGATTTAATTATATTTTCATTTCTCCTAGATCTCCTTTATTTCCCTTATGTTCTAAAAATATTTTTGGGAAGATGTCCTGATGACTCTCACAATAGGGCCTAGATCTCTGTCATGGTCTGTTCATCCCAGTAGTATCCTATAGAAACCAACTTAGCATGTTATTCACTCCCAATATTGTCTTTTGCAACTTTAAATGATAAGTATATGAACTATTGGAATTACCCGATGGATTGTGTCTAACTTAGCTTATTCATGCAGATTCCATAAAGGTCAAATGTCTAAGCCCCTCCAAGTCTTTAAGATCTTCAAGATATTTTCAACCTTGCTACAAGACACAATATCCTTGCAGGTGATGGATAAAAACTAAATTTAATAAGGTCTTTATGTTTAGTTTAGAAAGTAGGGGGATTCTTCATCTTGAACTCATTCATAAAAAAAAAATTCTTATTTTTTTGCAATACAACTATCATCTTTGAAGACTTACCATAAAAGGAAAAATCATGAAAAAAATGATCTCGCAGTACCTTTCAGCATGCAGTATGTCTCTTGGTCTCCTCATGCACATGTCATTCTTTCATAATTGTCCCCAGAGAATAAAAAAAATGATGGACCCAGAAATGAGATGGTAGTTGTGCAGCATCTCATGCCTTAAGGAAACACTTTATATTCTTAATTAGATCATAGAAACCATCATAAGTCTCTAGAGTTAATATCTGACTCTTCATCTTCCAATCTTCACTAGATGTGATAACTTATGGTGCAGGAAGGAAGAAAAGTATAATGGCACACTTGAAATCATTCCAAAAAGAAAAACTTTCCTTATGATTGGACCACCATCTAGTAAGAGAATATCTCAAATCTATGTCAGGTGATGAAACTATTTATTTTTTCTCAATGTTATCCTCCATATCAATGAGAAAATTTTGCAGATCTATAGTGTCGTCATAGGTTGGATAGTCACATATTTTAGCCCCAATCCACCTTACTGAGTGGGCAGTTGTGTAGTGTCTGGAAAAATTTTCATGTCGTCCCTACTGCCAATTATTAAAATCTTCTTCATAGTCTTCATCCATAGACTGAACGTTATGCCAACTCATTGAGCCATCTGTAGTGGGGTTAATGTAATCATCTCATTTTTCCTGCGTCCATATGATGCATCTGAACAAGGATATATAGCTCCATAGTATCATTTGGAAGATCAATATATATTAGACCTTTATATGGATCTAAAGGTTTAGTGACTTTCATTCTATCAAGCTCAAAAGTCATAGTTTCCTTTTTAATATCAATGATTGTATAATTTTCATAATACCATTCAATTCCTAACAAGGAAGGATATGTATCCTTCTCTCCCATAATTTCAGTAACCTTAAAATCAACTACTATTTTAATACAATCAAAATCTACTTCTACAGTTTGTAGCCTTCCTACTGAAAAAATGAAGTATTGATTTGTCATCCTCAGTTGAATAGGAGAATAAACTAGATTGGGTTTCCCCATTGCTTCCCAAGTCCTTTTAAGTAGAATGTTAACATCAGAGCCCATATCCATCATAACATCCTTGATTTTGTAGTCATCCAATTGGAAATTCAACCTAAAATCTCACCCAGTTCTCCTCTTTCTTTTTTGTACCCTACTTTATTTTATTTTTAGAAGATTACCATAAATAAACTCAACTGAATTTCCATCAACTCCTAAGGCCACTTTGATTTTATTCCACAACTTCTTAGTAAGTTGTTCATCATCTAAGATATCAAAAAATAGTTGAAATGAAAGATGAACAACTTTCTATGACTTACGAGAACACTCCAAATGAGACATCACTCTCTGGCTATCCTTTTCTAGTGTGGGGTCAACTTGAAACTCATTTCCACAAGTTCATATGTCGACGAACTAGACATATGTCTAAACAACTCTGCTACATTTTTGAATAATTATTTCTATCACATAAGATGATACTTGGCATTATCTGGTATATCCTTTTGAATCTTGATTTGATATGGACTCTCTACATCAACACCAGTCTTCTCTCTTCCTATAGTAATGATATTAATATCATATCTATTCCCTTTGGCTACATCCCTTGGTTTAGAGTTGATCGAAATGACCCATCTTTGTCTAGCACAATATTCCCACTTAGCAATAAAATCATGGAAGTATTTAGTTGAGTGAGTAGTATTCCTGTAGTGTGAACACCATAGTATTCTTGGAAGCAGACAATCTATGGAAATATTCCCTTGCTCATCACAATTATAACAACAAACCAATCCTCTTTTTTTATTTCATCCACCTATGTATTTTCCTCCACCTTTGAGACCCCCTCCAAATTCTTGAGGTCCCTTGTTCACCCTGAATGAAAATTGATCCAATCTATCTTCAAGTTCATCTAGAGCACTACATTGATTAGTATTATGAGCAGGTGAACCACATAACTCACAAGAAAATGTACTCTAAGTAGGTGCATATTTTTGCAGAATGGAGAAGTGTCATGGAGAGTGTTTGTAATTCCTATAGATTTCACAATATTCAATATTATATACCCATTGATTATTTGAAAAGGAATGATGTTGGAGAGGCCCATGAAATGGTGTTATAGAATAAAATTGAAAAACTCCTTATGATGGTCCTACTGGAAGAGGTTCCATTAGAGTACTTGAGGGACTTGCACCTATCAATATGATATATTCGGTCACCAAGTGACCTTCTATGTAATATCCTATACACTAGACTTGTGGTCGACCTGTCTTAAGAATGGATAGCTCTTGAATCTTTTTATTCTATACAAAGATTTGAGCCTTTACTTGCATGAGACTCACATCTTCAATAGGTATCATAACTCTAAGACTCCCCAAATATCCTTCCATTGGTTCAATCTCCATAGCCTGGTCCAATGCTTCTCCTAGAGTGTCTATGCATTGTTTTGTTAGAGTGATGCGGGTCAAAGGTAGTAATCTTTGGATGAACCAGTCCCTTTGATGATATTCATGAATAGAGATCACCAATTTCTCTATCACATATTTAAACCTTTGATTGCATTCCCACACAAATTAACCATCTCTCTGCTTTATCTCACACAACTTGGAACGTTCTTGCTACTCTAACAATGATAACCATAACTCTACAATGAACCTCTATCTTACTTGAACCAAAGTGAAATATGGACCTTGAATTCTTGGTTCAATAATATTCATCTACCATTTGATAGCTTGACCTCTAAGAGTGGTTTTAAACTCAACCAAATTGTTCATGTCTAGATTCTCTCATGACCTCCAGATCGATTCACATAGAAACTAGTGTTTCTCAACATCCTCATCCCGTTTCCCTAAAAATCAGAATATCGGGTAAGGGATCCTACAATTTATGTTGTCATTAATTGACTTGTAGACCCTACTTAAATGAACCCATGAGATTCTATTTATGATATGGAGGTATAACTCAACACACTTCCACTATTGCTACTCAATAAACTTGCAAAACTCAAAGAACTAGGAATGATAGAAGTTGTAGAAGGATTTACTAAAGAAATTACCAAATTTTTTGATGGATGTGGGAGAATAGGTGATTCATGGTTGGTTCCTTTACATCAGGAATGAATTTATTTCATGTGGGGGGTCTCCTTCTTCTACAATGTTCCATTCAATTACTAATGAAAACTAGTATCTTTGCGAGTTATAGGTTTTGATTCCTGCACAACTCCTTCTGAGTTCTGGGATGAATCTTGTTCATCAGTGGTGGACACTACCATTACTCTTTCATCTACATCTTTTAAATACTCGTCCTCTTGTCTCTACCTCTAGAAAATTCACCTCTCACACTACCTCTCTCTTTCAATAGAAACTGTCTAGTCTTCATTGTCTCTATAGTTTCCAAAACTCTTGTATCTTTTCTATATCACCATTGTTGGATCCGATCTCCTTCCACAAATGATCATTCTATTTCATCATTTTATTCATCTAGTTCCACAACCCTTTTCAATCAATGAAATACCTCCTTTGACCTCATTTGTATGTTGAAATCTTCTCTTGATTTCCCCACATATCTAAAAGAAAACTTCTTAGTATCTTACCTTGTGAGCCCTCCTAGAAATAACCTTCCCTCAGGCATAGGTGTTTATGCTACCATTTCACATGAAGGAACAAGAAACATTCCTTATTCTACCAATAGGACCTTGATCCACATAGATATTTCTTGCAATATTCTTCCTTTGGATCAATATTTGAATATGGTTATTTCTTTTGAAAGGGTTGGTGTTTTACTGCAACAAACTTGATAATATATCCCTCAAGGGTATTTTGCGCCCAAAGGTATATAACTCGTGATATATGATAATATAGATGATGAAAGGTTGATATAATCTCGATAGTCTATTTATATAACATTTTGACCCAATCTTTGTACTCTAGAGATTCTTGAAGATGATATAATCACTGAAACAAATGTTTAGGTAATTTAACCCAAAAGATCTTGTATTGGTCACTAGCAGGCTCTGAATAGAAAACAACATTTTTCACAACCCTAAAACTCTTTTTCCACAACTCAACCTCATGTCTGATGAATGCATCACACTTCCTTTCCCACTAGTTTTCAACATCATACTTATAGACTTGATGAGGCATCCTCTAAAAAATCACTCTAACGCTTGGTCCTAGAAATAGAACCATTTTTTGGCACAAAATCAAAGCCAGGGTTCTCGAAAAATACCCAAAAAAATTGTTCGTTGTGGAGCCTGATTATATTCCTAATTTATATGTAGGTATTCCTATCCCCCTTCTATCAGGGGTTCAGGGGCTGGCCGTCGAATGAAGGGGGTTCGAGAAAATTGCCTTGTAAAATATTTCAATTTCATATTCAATTTTTACTATTCATTATAATGTCACATATCTGACAGTGGAAGTTATGTGAGGGTTTTCACAAAAAAAGGAAACCCATTTTGTATGATGAAATTATGTTGCGAATATGTATGACAGTGAATATTTTATTCTCATAAAGGATATTGTGAGAGAAATAAGATGAAATTACAACAGGTATGTTGTAGGTTGTTTCCCTTCATTTGATGGATAATAATAAAGGGAGGACCTAGAAATTTCTTCGGTAGACGTATCCCATATTGGGTGAACCACGTATATCTAGGTCTCTATTGTAATGTGTATCTTTTGTGTTTTATTTCTGCATCTATTTTATTTTATTTCTCTATGATCTTATTTTTATAAAAAAAATTACCGTTGTAGTCTAGGAACATTTTCATATTCAACCTTATTCAAAGGATGTAGGTCTCACCTGACACATATGCGAGAGTTGTATGATGAAGGGATTTATAAAATATACCAAAACAAATCTACTTTTTTACTATGAAATTCAATTATGTTTCCCATTGAAACCATATTGCAATAGTATTCAAGCATAAATATGAAATGATTAAGCATATACACGATAGATATACAAATCCATTCATATAAAAGACAATCAATCATAAAATAAATTTTTGAGGCCCCAAATCATAACATTTCATTAGGAGCCATACTACAAAAAATGATTCATACATCTTAGATCTACCATATCACTTCTTAGACTACCCAGATCTTCAATACATTGTCTCACACATCGATATATAAATCCTTAGGATTCATTACAAACTAATTTTTTTTTGCAAGTGCAACAATGGTAACAACTGGGACAACTACAATACCCAAACATGACAACATGAATAGTAATCAAAAGAACAATAGTAACCAACAATGACAGTAACATTACCAATACTTTAACTATTTCCCTTTACATTTCCCTTTTACTTATACTTGTGTGGGCTTGGAAAATTCAATTGACTAAATCAAATATGCTTTTCTATGCCCCTTGCATTTCCTTTATACTCCCATGGAATTTTCATCTTTCAATGATTTTTTATATTCCAACTGTTTGACAACACATTTGACTTTATACACCACTTTCTTTATCCTTATCACTTTATCAAAAATGAAGATCCCAACACACTTGGAGAAGTAACCTATCAATATTTAAGAATACATGTATGAAGGAATGAATTATCAAGGAGGTTCTGAGCTTCCTCTACAACCTAGAAAAAAATGGTGTTTGTAAGGACCTAAGTGATTTTGTGTTTTTTTATTTCTTCATAAAATGGAAAATTTCAATACATGATATTTATTTTCCTTTGTATAGTCATGTAGATATAGTGTCAGTGAGGTTTCTAGACTAGACACATCAATGAGGATAGGTCAAACATGGGGACCTAGGCCTATTATCACATAGACATAGGTGTGATTCTGACTTGGAGGAGCATTAGGTGGTAGATATCCTACAAAATTGATTGGACTAGTTACTTTAGGGAGTATCAAAGAATAAATCAAAGAACTTGGACTAACCTAATGTTGTAACCTCCTATGAGGTGAGATCTGATTGGTTCCATTTCCTAAGGAGGAAGCTTATGGATAGCTAGTGTGTGAAATAATTATCTAGGGGGAAATGATATACTTGGACTAAGAACTCCCATCAAATGATGATGAGGGAGATGCGTAGTTATATATAGATGGGTAGTATGCACCCTATTTGTATGTAGCATGCGATCGTCATGCAACAACTCTCAAAGTGATGGAATCATTTATGAATGCCAAATTTTGGTGAAACCTGCACACAGAATCTAGATAAAAATAATTCATACAAAACTTACAAATTGAGAGAAGGAGAGAATACATGAGAGAAAAGAATAAATAGAATTGTACTCACTAATGAGTGAATGATTAATTACACATGATATACTCTGCATGGAAAAGTAAATTCTCCATAGTAGTGATCTAAATATATCTAGACACTCACTGATAAAAATGGAAGTAATCTAATACATATTCCTATTTAATTGATCCATGCAATCATTAATTAACTAAGTCTCATGTATGGAAGTGAGATAAATACATGCAATTTCTAGCGATAACATCAAGGTTCTCATGAACATGTGACTTCCAATAGTCTAACAAAGTGTAAAAATCTTTGAACTGAAGAGGAGTGCCCTATTTTGTAAGGGAATGTTCTCTAGAGAGAATAATATCATCTAAGGAATCATTCTCAACATTGGACTATCAACATTAGGAAAATAATTACCTATGTGAGTGTTTAATATCTCCAACACCCCCCTCAAAATTACTAGGGTGTACATGATGAATGATTTCGGACAACTAATGCCATGTTAGGTACCCATTTTACAATGCATCTAAGAATGAATCACTAAAAAAAAATTGAGGGAAGAGGAAAAACCTCATGGGAAACTCCCCTATCAAAGTACAATGCATAAAAAATGAAGAAGGAAAGACAATTTGTAAGTAGTTGTTTCCTTCACTCCAAGATGATCGTGCAAGAAGTGGAACTTATGTTAAGTAAATGTCTTGGTAAATATGTTTGAAGTCAGTTCGAAAAATGGATAGTACTACAAATTGACGATCATGTCATGTACCATTTCTCCGATGTTGTGCATATGGATCTCAATGTTTTTGGTCCATTATCATTGCGTTGGGTCTCTTCAAAAATTGAGAGTACTTTGATTTTCACACAAAATGACAGTCGGACAATGAAAATGGATTCCAAGCTTGGTGATGAATTTATGAAACCAAAGTGCCTGAATAGTGATGTTGACCTCTCCTCTGTACTTGACTTTTGCTGACAATATAGAAATAACTAACTTTTTTTTTCTTGACTAACAAATGGGATCAGAACCTAAACTAAACATGTACACAGATGTGGACTTGTGATCTATGTTATTTACAACCCAATTAGAATTGGTGAATCCCATGAGATCCAATTCATATCCTTCTACATAGTTGATCCCATAACATGTGGTTCTCTCAACATATCTAAGGATGTGTTTTGTATCCTTCCAGTGTATCTCACGTGGCTACTCCATGTACCTAGGAGCTACCCCTACTGCATATGAGATATTTGGTCGGGTGTGGGTGAGATAGAGAAGGATCCCCACAAGTTGTTAATACAAGGTGTTGTCCACCACTAGTGTATCCCTGACATCCTCAAAATGTACCCCAGACAAAAAGGGTGTGGCTTTCAACTTGTAGTCATTCATGTGGAATCTAACCAAGAGATCCCAGGAATACTTAGTATGATATATATTCATGCCTTAATAATCCTAACCGATCTTGAGAGCAAGGAAATAACGTAGTGGAGCCATGTTTTTCATAGAGAAATTGTCATGCATAACTTATTTAATTGTAACAATTGTTGAGGATAAACTTCCTGTGATCAGGATGTCATAAACATAGAGAAAAAATATCAATAAGGAATCTAATATCCTCAACATGTAGAAATCCATATCTTATTTGCATCTAACAAAGTGTCGAGAAAGAAAGTAGGCATCAATCTTTGCATGCCATGATCTAGGTGTCTTCTTGAGGACATAGAAGGACTTATTGAGTCATCATACTAAGGTTAAGTTCTGAATGAACCCTTGTAATTGATCCATGCAAATCTCATATGAGATATCCCCATGAAGAAATTCATTCTTCACATTGATTTGGTGAAGTTTCCACCCCTTGGATTCCACAATGGCAAGGGATAATTGAATGCATTCCATATTTACTATAGAAGAAAAGGTATCATCATAATATATCCCATGGATTTGATGAAATCCTTTGGAAACCAATATTTCCTTATACATTCTTACTTTTCCATCTGCTACATTCCATCTCCTATATACCCATCTACATCAGACAAGATTCGCTTCTAAAGGAAGCATAACTAGATCCCAAGTCTAGTTCATGAGGAGAGAATTGTACTCCTACTTCATAGTAGCTTCCTAGAAGGCATTCCCTGTAGCTTCTACAAAAGTCTATGGTTCTGAAGGTATAACTATATATAAATGCATGGGAATCATTGGTTCATTAGTTTTGAGTGAAATAAGACGATCCTAAAAATAAGACCTGATCCTCCTTTGATCTTTTGTATCCCCCATAAGGTCTCCTGCTTCCTATAAGGTTGTTTGTGCCTCTATGGTGGCTCAACATCTACATGATCATCATCAATATGCTCATCATCTTCTAAATCAAATTTACATATTAGATATGAACTACGATCTGAGTGAGTAGAATCATCATCACATATGTCTGGTGTAGGAAATGGTACAAAGGGCTCTGTATGTGGCTCCAATGGTGCATGCAAGGGATTTTCCTCAAACTAAACACTATGCTTAATGATTAGCTTGTCAATAGAGGGATCATGCACCCTATAACCCTTCACACCATCTATATATACCACAAATATGCATGTGGTACTATGCATATCTAATTCTTTCCTCTTTTCTCAGAGGGTACCTTGGCTCATGTAAGAAATCCAAATATTCAAAAGTGGGTGACTTCCAATTTATTACAACTTCATGCCTCAAAGCGAGTTTAGTCCTTGAAATATCTATGAGGAGATCTATTCTGAATGTGTTTAGAATATTTAAGTTCCTTAGCCCAAGCCTTGGGCGGTAGAGATATTGCATCTAACATGTAAGTGACCATCTCCTTGAGGTATCGGTTGCTCCTTTCAGCTAATCCTTTCTACTACAAAGTGTAAGGTACTATGTACTAGAATTTTATACCTACCTATGAACAAATATTTTGGACGTATCAATTCACATATTCCCCCCCATTATCTGTGTGGAGCATTTTCATGTTTCTCCTGAACTGAGTCTCTACATTTGTTTTGAAGTGTTTAAGATGATACAAACCTCACAATTCTACCTGATAAAATACACCCAAGTGTATCGTGAGAAATCATTAATAAATGTAATAAAATACCTTTCTTTGTTGATATATGGATGAGGAAAGGGTCCCATCAGATCATTATGGATGAGCTCTAAAGGAGGGGACGCTCTCTAGGCCTTCCCTTTCTCAAAATTATCCTGGGGATGTTTTCCAAGAACACATCCTTACAAAGTCCTTCATAAAAATGTATGTTGGGAAAGTTGGTGACTGATTTATGTTTGCATAGTTTGTACATGCATTTGAAGTTTAGATTGCCAACCATATCTCTCCATAATATACTAGTATCATCAACATGCATCAATATTAAAGAAGAACCATATATAATAATGAAATTAATAAAAGTATACAAATGATATTGGTGGTTTACCTAACAAACAACAATCATTGAGTTATGATGCATATCAGATATGGTTACATAATTAGGTGCGAATTCCACCCTTTTTCCTATACCAAAACACATTATCTAATAAATGGAGAGTAGGGTCAGAAAGATTTTTGGAGCTTGCAATATGTTCTCAAAACTTCTGTGTGGGATTTATACTCTCCCTTGGCCAATGAACTCAACTAGGGTATCATCTCCCATGAGGATGGGAGGACCCATGCATGTAGAAACAAAATATTAAACATTTTTTGTTTCTACCATATGATGGGATGTGCCTAAATCTAAGATCCATGAATCAGGAGAAGAGTTAATGACAATCATTTCATGAGACTTACCTCATTTTGGTTGATCTTTCGGCTTCTTCTTGGAAGATTTGGGAACATGATCCCCGAGGTTTTTCTTCCAAAGAATCTGTGCCATCTGATCAATCTCTTTCTTCATGCATGCAGACTCAATATGATAACTAGGGTTGAAGTAACCAAATTTGGTCTTCCCTCTTTTTCCTTTTCCACCTTTGGAGCCAAAGGAATCATCGAAGGGTTTGGAGTACCCTTCCTTATTTGGCTTTGGATGCACCTTCCCTTGCCTTTTGTCTTTGAATTTGAATTGGAAGTGGTGTTTCTTTCATACACATGAAGTGCATGCACATTGGGTCCATTGATTATCCCCATTTTGATGGGATTATATTGCTCATACATGAGGGATTCAATAAACTGATCCAATGTCAAAAAATTTGAATCCGCTCCTGAAGTGAATTTGTTTGTATGAAATGATGAGATGAAAAAAAACATAGTCTGCACCAAGTTTTTCTAATATTGAAAGGATTAACTGACTATGTTTAGTGATTTTTCTATTACACATCCATTTAGATGAACGACGAGGGAATTGAACTTTGTAAATAAGCCTTGGATGTCATCAAAATTCGTTGGATCTATGGAATTTAGCTCGACCTTGAGCATATGGCCTCTCATTTCATCATGTTTACCAAAGAGGTTCTCCAAGTTTCTCCAAATGACATATGGTGTGGTACAAACTTCAATGTGAAATAGAATCTTTGGGGACATATAAACGAAGAGGAGGTCATAAGCCTCATCCATGCAATTGAGATACCTATTATTATCGATAGAAGTGTGTGTCTCAACCTTTGTAGCCATGGTAATCCAATTCAATCCTCTGTGTCTAAGTTGATGCATAATTTTTAGCTTCAAATCGTATTAGTTATTAGGTGTGAGAAGTATTTCTAGTGAATAATCCATCTTTTCTGACTGCATATCACATATGGACCTAGAAATAACATACCTATGTGCCTCTATCCTAGCAACCTATGGGATCTGATACCATGTATAATTGTGGTGAAACTTGCACCAAGAATATAGATAATAACAATTAATACACAACTTGCAAATTGAGAGGAGAGAATATCTGAGAGAAAATAATTAATAGAATTGCATTCACTAATGAGAGAATGCTTAATTACACATGATATACTCTACATGGATAAGTAAAGTCACCATAGTAGTGATCTAGAGATATCTAGATACACACTGACAAAAACTAAAGTAATCTTCCACATATTCCTAGTTAACTAATCCATGCAATCATTAGTTAACTGAGTCACACGTGTGGAAGTGAGAGAAACACATGCAACTGTTGGTGATAAAACTGAGGTTTCCATCCATGAGTGAATTTCATTAGTATGACTAAGTGTAAATAACTTTGAACCGAAGAGGAGGACCCTATTTTGTATGGGAATATTCTCTAGAGAGAATACTATCATCTAAGTTTTTCTAACATTGGACTATCAACTTGTTGACTATAAATTTCTCTCATAACTCTATTTTCAACATACTATACTTAATAAAATTTCATCTCCCATAATACTTACATCTTACCTTTGGCAAGGAGGAATAACAACAAGCATAACCCCTTTTCATTCTATAAGTATACCTCTGTTTGTCGATCTCCATACTTAGTTTCATTTTGGAACCACATAAGTCGAGTTTCTTTGTTTTTTTAAATATCACCTTTCCTCTATCTACCCATTTTCTATTACTTAGTTTCTTTTTATGAATCCCTTCNCTTAATGATTATCTTGTCAATAGAGGTATCATGCAACCTATAACCCTTCACACCATCTATATATACTGCAAATATGCATGTGGTACTATGCATATCTAATTCTTTCCTCTTTTCTCAGAGGGTACCTTGGCTCATGCAAGCAATCCAAATATTCAGAAGTGGGTAACTTCCAATTTATTACCACTTCATGCCTCAAAGCGAGTTTAGTCCTTGAAATATCTATGAGGAGATCTATTCTGAATGTGTTTAGAATATTTAAGTTCCTTATCCCAAGCCTTGGGCGGTAGAGATATTGCATCCAACATGTAAGTGACCATCTCCTTGAGGTATCGGTTGCTCGTTTCAGCTAATCCTTTCTACTACAAAGTGTAAGGTACTATGTACTAGAATTTTATACCTACCTATGAACAAATATTTTGGATGTATCAATTCACATATTCCCCCCCATTATCTGTGTGGAGCATTTTCATGTTTCTCCTGAACTGAGTCTCTACATTTGTTTTGAAGTGTTTAAGATGATACAAACCTCACAATTCTACCTGATAAAATACACCCAAGTGTATCGTGAGAAATCATTAATAAATGTAATAAAATACCTTTCTTTGTTGATATATGGATGAGGAAAGGGTCCCATCAGATCATTATGGATGAGCTCTAAAGGAGGGGACGCTCTCTAGGCCTTCCCTTTCTCAAAATTATCCTGGGGATGTTTTCCAAGAACACATCCTTACAAAGTCCTTCATAAAAATGTATGTTGGGAAAGTTGGTGACTGATTTATGTTTGCATAGTTTGTACATGCATTTGAAGTTTAGATTGCCAACCATATCTCTCCATAATATACTAGTATCATCAACATGCATCAATATTAAAGAAGAACCATATATAATAATGAAATTAATAAAAGTATACAAATGATATTGGTGGTTTACCTAACAAACAACAATCATTGAGTTATGATGCATATCAGATATGGTTACATAATTAGGTGCGAATTCCACCCTTTTTCCTATACCAAAACACATTATCTAATAAATGGAGAGTAGGGTCAGAAAGATTTTTGGAGCTTGCAATATGTTCTCAAAACTTCTGTGTGGGATTTATACTCTCCCTTGGCCAATGAACTCAACTAGGGTATCATCTCCCATGAGGATGGGAGGACCCATGCATGTAGAAACAAAATATTAAACATTTTTTGTTTCTACCATATGATGGGATGTGCCTAAATCTAAGATCCATGAATCAGGAGAAGAGTTAATGACAATCATTTCATGAGACTTACCTCATTTTGGTTGATCTTTCGGCTTCTTCTTGGAAGATTTGGGAACATGATCCCCGAGGTTTTTCTTCCAAAGAATCTGTGCCATCTGATCAATCTCTTTCTTCATGCATGCAGACTCAATATGATAACTAGGGTTGAAGTAACCAAATTTGGTCTTCCCTCTTTTTCCTTTTCCACCTTTGGAGCCAAAGGAATCATCGAAGGGTTTGGAGTACCCTTCCTTATTTGGCTTTGGATGCACCTTCCCTTGCCTTTTGTCTTTGAATTTGAATTGGAAGTGGTGTTTCTTTCATACACATGAAGTGCATGCACATTGGGTCCATTGATTATCCCCATTTTGATGGGATTATATTGCTCATACATGAGGGATTCAATAAACTGATCCAATGTCAAAAAATTTGAATCCGCTCCTGAAGTGAATTTGTTTGTATGAAATGATGAGATGAAAAAAAACATAGTCTGCACCAAGTTTTTCTAATATTGAAAGGATTAACTGACTATGTTTAGTGATTTTTCTATTACACATCCATTTAGATGAACGACGAGGGAATTGAACTTTGTAAATAAGCCTTGGATGTCATCAAAATTCGTTGGATCTATGGAATTTAGCTCGACCTTGAGCATATGGCCTCTCATTTCATCATGTTTACCAAAGAGGTTCTCCAAGTTTCTCCAAATGACATATGGTGTGGTACAAACTTCAATGTGAAATAGAATCTTTGGGGACATATAAACGAAGAGGAGGTCATAAGCCTCATCCATGCAATTGAGATACCTATTATTATCGATAGAAGTGTGTGTCTCAACCTTTGTAGCCATGGTAATCCAATTCAATCCTCTGTGTCTAAGTTGATGCATAATTTTTAGCTTCAAATCGTATTAGTTATTAGGTGTGAGAAGTATTTCTAGTGAATAATCCATCTTTTCTGACTGCATATCACATATGGACCTAGAAATAACATACCTATGTGCCTCTATCCTAGCAACCTATGGGATCTGATACCATGTATAATTGTGGTGAAACTTGCACCAAGAATATAGATAATAACAATTAATACACAACTTGCAAATTGAGAGGAGAGAATATCTGAGAGAAAATAATTAATAGAATTGCATTCACTAATGAGAGAATGCTTAATTACACATGATATACTCTACATGGATAAGTAAAGTCACCATAGTAGTGATCTAGAGATATCTAGATACACACTGACAAAAACTAAAGTAATCTTCCACATATTCCTAGTTAACTAATCCATGCAATCATTAGTTAACTGAGTCACACGTGTGGAAGTGAGAGAAACACATGCAACTGTTGGTGATAAAACTGAGGTTTCCATCCATGAGTGAATTTCATTAGTATGACTAAGTGTAAATAACTTTGAACCGAAGAGGAGGACCCTATTTTGTATGGGAATATTCTCTAGAGAGAATACTATCATCTAAGTTTTTCTAACATTGGACTATCAACTTGTTGACTATAAATTTCTCTCATAACTCTATTTTCAACATACTATACTTAATAAAATTTCATCTCCCATAATACTTACATCTTACCTTTGGCAAGGAGGAATAACAACAAGCATAACCCCTTTTCATTCTATAAGTATACCTCTGTTTGTCGATCTCCATACTTAGTTTCATTTTGGAACCACATAAGTCGAGTTTCTTTGTTTTTTTAAATATCACCTTTCCTCTATCTACCCATTTTCTATTACTTAGTTTCTTTTTATGAATCCCTTCTGTTAGCAATATTTCTTGCTAAGGGGTTTAGATATCAGAAGACTGGGTTAAAATCCACTTGTCCAGAGTTTCGGGCGATAATGCGCCCATGGTAAGCAGCAAGCACGTCCGGGCGGTCCAGATTTGCGCGCACAGATCGACGGCGCACAACAATTTTCGGACCCCCCTTGCCTTTCGATCTTTAAGCGAGGGGGGGGGGTCCAAGATTGGGGGCACAACTCTCCGACGGCCCAGATGAGCGCGCCTGGATCAACGGCGATGAAGACCTTTTCGGACCCCCCCCGCCTTTCTACCTTTAAGCGGAGGGGGGGGTCCGAGATCCCATGTGCAGCTTCCTGACGGCCAGGATCGTAGCGCCCAGATCAACGGCGCTCGTGTAGTCCCGCTCCTCTCAGCTGCCCTGTGTTTATCCAGTGTGGGCCCTCCTCCCGTCATTTTATTCTTTCTTCTGCCTTTCCCTACTGCCGTGTGTCATCCACTCACCTCTCCTCGGCGGTCCTCGTGGCTCTCTTTTCTCTCACCATCCACTCATTTCCTGCCGCGTGTCCCGCTCCCTTTCTACATCCGTTTCTCACCCGAAGGCAAGTTCGTTCTCCCGTCTTCTCCCCATCTACCTAACTGTCTTCTGCCACAAATCATCCCTTGTTACCCCTCTTTGTCATCACTCAATCTTCTCTCCATAACTCCTACCATACACCATGTCCTCCCCTCCGCGTTGGCCCTCATGTCCGTCTCTCAAGCTATTCGGTTGTTCCAGGTGGCAGCACGAGAAGTATTCCCTATCCCGAAATGCTGAGTTGGCTGGGCCATTATCAATCCCAAGAAGCAGTTATTGAGGCAGTTGAGGGTGGTTAGACATCGTCTCCGCCATAATGGGGACGTCCTATAATGAATTAAAAGCACGTCGATTCACCGATGTAACTGTCAGAAGATCTATCGTGTCTGCCATAAGTTGCACGGTTATTCAAAGATTGCGGCTGCAGAGTGTCAGAAGCCATGCAGACGCAAAGCCTTCAATGCATTTTCTTGGTTCCGTCGCTATGGTAGTTTTGAGTATATGTAGGCATTTTTTGCCATTTTTGTATCTATCGATGGTAGAGCTAAGCTCCCGACTGTAAAGTTTCAGCAGATACCCTGGTGTCCTAGTTGTGCCTCTATGTTTAAGACTTCTTGGTTTATAACAAACAGTTCTCTTTCTTTTCCATCTTTGTTTCATCTTTTGCCTAAGGATTCACAGTAGTGCAGCTTGTCACAATAAAGGATTTGTTGTGGCGTTGTCGTGCCCTCTGGTTTTTGTGTTTGAACGTAAAAGGATTTTGTGTCTGAACGCACTTCTTCTCTAGTCTGTGATGAACCTGATGTTCATCGTGGATCACTGCGCCTTCTTGCATAAGTCTTCTACCTACTCACCCTTTTACTACGAGTCACTATTTGAAGTTTATACAAGACCTCATTCGTTCACGCATGCCGGGTCTGGTTTCTGAGTTGAGATCGTGTTGTTTCGAGTTTCCCCCCATTTGATCAACCTTTAAAACAAACCGTGACATTAAATCTGATGGGCTTTGGGCTCTGCTCCTACTAGCAATCTAGGAGTGACTTTCGAATTCCAACATTTCTGGCGCCGTTGCCGGGGACGAAGTTGAAAATTTTTCCCTGGGAAGAAAGACATTGAGCCCTTGATTCTGAAGGTGCATCAGACATCAGAGCCCTTAAAGATTCCTGCTGTGCACCTGGCGACTCCACTATGGCGACTCCATTGTTTCCACTTTGCGGTTTCAGCTGTGACTACTGTTAGCACCCCTGAAAGCTGAACCTAAGGAGTTTTCTCGAGAAGGTTTCAGCAGCTTCCTTCTCAACCTGAGAAGTTTAGTGAGGTATCAATAATGTTAATATCTAGCCTTTGATGGTGAACAAGGACCAGACACATTCGAAGCTGCACATTTTTCACCTGGCGACTCCGTGATTCAAGGATTGATTGGCGACTCCACTGGTTCGGTATGGAGAAAATTCTGGCTCAAAGGTTTGCTTTTTGTGACTTTTCTTAGATAGTTGGTTTTCCTAATGCACTTCCTGATAGATACCAATGGGAAGATTTCCTCCCTGAATTTCATGCAACAAGTTGGGAGGAACCAGCTGAGCATTTACTGGACTTCCATGAGGCCATCCACCAACACAATATCACGCATGAGGATGTCCAGATTAAGCTCTTCAGGTATTCATTGAAGGGAGATGCTCTTGAATGGTGTCGGTCTCTTCCTGCTGCAAGCATCCGCTCTTTAACAGGTTTTCATACAACTTTCAATTCATTTTGTAAGGACTACTATCCAGCTGATTGCTTGTTTGAAAACTATTGTGAGGAGTTTTCTTTGCTTCATGAAGCCTCTGTTGGCCCTGAAGACCATGTCCATGATAAAGCCTTTACTATGGAGGAAAGCATTTGCCATGAAAAAATAGAGGTGTTGAATAATATTAATTGTGTTAGCCCCAAAATGGAAGCATCTGAAATCATATCAGATGCATCTGTTCTTTTAGATCTTCATGAATATCAACACACCTCTTGTGGAGATTATGAGTTTGCAGAGTAGATGTGGTTCATGGTATATGGCTCACCTGAGTATCGGGTTGAAGTGGATGTGCCTAGTAGCTCTGCTCATGATGACGAAGACCCTCTCTTGTTAAAGGAGGGGTTAGTTGTGGAACAAAATTCTTCTCTTTT
>JZKD02S1642665.1:46295-60173 GCA_000966675.3 Picea glauca
GCTTGACCAAGTGTTGAGGAAACATTGGTCATGTTTTACCACTTTTGGGACTTTGACAGTCTGGTCGAAGATGGAGCGCCCAGGCGGAGTGGATATCATGGGATATCGCTCATTTTGCGGGTTTGTGGACTGAGAAAAGGGTTTACTAGGGTTTATGTAATGGGTTTTGGGATGTTGTCCCATGGGTTTACCCATGTTTAGGCCTTGTTGTAAAAGTATACATAGGAAGGAATGTAATGTAGAAAGTAGTAGAAGCTTAGTGCAAGCGATGTAAGAATTGTCTTAGTGAATGATTAGTTGGCTTTGTGAAAAGAGTATGTTAAGGCTTTCAGATCTAAGTGAAAGTGTTTTGTAAGTTTCTCTGTGCTACTAAGGAGTTGGCTCTATGCCTTGACCTAATTTTGGGAAGGAGTATCTAGTGCACAGCTCACAGATATCCTATCCATTACAGAGTTGGGCTCTGTGGCTTTGTGCATAGGGGCAGATGAATGTAAGAAGCTTGAAGATTAATAAAGAAGAATAAGGAGTTGGTAGATGTAGCCCCACACTGGGGTGAACAATGTATATCTTGTGTCCTCATGTGCTTTTTGCGATGTTGTTTATGTTTTTAGTGTTGTTGTTATAATCAATGCATTCAAAGTTGTTGCTTAGTGATTAATGGTAGTAAAGATAGATGAATGCTAGATCTGAGTTAATGTTATGTGCTAAGTGATTTTAAGTACTTGATCTTGATTGTTACTTTGTTGTTCTGTAATAAGGGTTAATCTGCGATGTGAATGAGAACCATAACCTACTGCATAATGTTGGCTAAGTTCTCTGTTAAGTGTTGTAATTACAGATCAGTGTCCCAACTTGGTTGTAGACACTTGATTCCTACAACCCCCCTGCCTCTACCTCGGGTGAAACTTCATCTACTTCACAGGTGTTGCCAAAAGGGCCAATAGTTAGGGTTTTTTTGGTGCGTTGTTGAAGCGTTGAACCATGGGCCTGCCCCTGTGCCAACAACAGTTAATGTAATATAAAATGGAGCAACAGAATCCTTAATATTTTCGATGTGTGGACCAAACATGATCGTAGGTATTTCATCTTTTAGATTGATAACATCTACGTGACATTCAACATCAGAAAAATTTATCATTTTAGCAATCTATTTTTTATAGATTGGATTTTTGGCAAGCTCAACCAAGGGCATGGGGATTTTAATTTTATTAAGTTTGTTTTCTAAACTGAAACCTCAAGTTGTTTTTTCGATTTATTTGGTTGGAGCTTGTGCTTCTATATTCTCTGTTTTCTTAGTTTGTGTTTTTCTTGTTTCAATTGTTTTTGTTCAGGCAACTTGTGTTTCAACTAGCGGTTTAGTAACAATCACCTCATTCTCTTTATTTCTCGATAAAATATTTTTCGGTGGAACATTTGTATGATTTGTTTCTTTGGGCCTTAAATTGTACTTCTGTTGGAGTTCAGCCATTATTGAGTTGGCGAGTCCTTGATGTGCAGATTCTCCTAGATTATTTATACTTTCCTCATTATTAAATAGGGGTTATAGGTCTAGAGACTTTTCATAATCCTATCTAGTTAAATGAGGTTCTAGGTCGTCTTCACTAAGGTTGTTTAGATCCTATTATAACTCCTCATAATTTTGCATTTCATCCCTCTGCATAAAGTTTTCAGTTTTAAAAAGGCTTGCATTTTTTTATCTTCATTTTTTACCTGTCTTTGTTGCATCTGAGGGTTAGGGTTTCTCTTGAACTAATTTCTAACTGATGGATCAAGTTTGTCTTGGTATAATTTCATCCTGGATATTTTGTTTGATAAGTATTTAATTATTTTATCCATCTCATCAATGTTTTCTTCCGCGGACTTCCCTAATCTAGATGGCCCTCCCTGTTCTTTGAAACGTCTAGGTTCTCTAGTTTTCATCTCAACTTTGTATTTTAATTTACCGAATACCATCATATTTGATTCGATTTCTATGGCATTATCTTGCATTCCTGCTAGAGTGGAAGATCTTCTTTCTCTTAAGAGGAGGGAAAAGTCGGGCTCAAAAGCCCCTGCAAAAGTTACCTTTGTCACAGGTTGAGAGGGTTTAACTTCGGATGGGATCTTATTGTACAGTTTGTTGAACCTCTGAGTAAATTCAAGAACCGACTTAGAATTCCTTTTTCTTAAAGCTCTGAATTCAGTCAAATAATAGAGATGGTCTTTTGTTTCTACCTACTTCTTAAAAATGCATTTTCTAGATCATCATATGACCGTAAGGATCGTACCGAGAGTCCTCAACACTAGGTTCTTACTTGTCCTTCGAAGGTTTGTACTAAAATCCTTGAGTAAACATCTTCATGCTCAATGCCAAGAATATCAACAAACTGATTAAAAAAGGTTTTGTGCTTGGTTGCGGTTAAATCCCATTCTCCCATAAATTTTGGTAATTTCTTCATATAATTCTCAGGCAGATCATGAAGGACGGCAGAGAGGACCAAGGGAGCGTATTTGGATGCTACCTTGGAAAAAAATCTAGGGGGTGGGGGTTTTCATTGAACTTGTCCACCTACTCCTTTGCCTCCGACACCACCTCCTTCAGCAACAACCATTGGAAGTCTAGGGGACAGACTTTGGGAAAAAAGAGGATTTTCAAAAACTTCGAGGGACCGAGGTGACCTTTCAACTTCTTTGGGACATGGCGAAGGAAGTTCCAAAAAAATATTGTTAGGAGATGAAAAATCTAGAAGAGGAGGAAAAGGGAAATGCAGGTTGGTTTCCTCAGACTTACAATATGTATAAATAGGAGACCCGATAGGGGAAGAATCAAGGTATAAAATATGTTCTTTAGGGTTTTGGAGAGATGAAACCTTTACCTCAGGCAAGGATGAGGTTGACAGGGTATTAAAAACAACGGGTATAGAGAGGGATATTTTGTTCTGGCCATTAGGAGTATCAGTTGAGTCAATATCAATATTTATTTTGAGTACAATTACCTCTGGATTCTCAAACCTAGCCTCGAGTTTACTAGTTGATGACTCCATAGAGGGTGCTTTCTTAAAATTCTCTTCACGGGTTAGTTCTTCAATCAAAACCTTAGAATTAGCTTGTGCAACTTTGGGTTGGTATATTTTACCTGCTGATGCAGTATTCTATTTGAGGTATCCCTTTGGTTTCAACAACCTTTCGAGATCTGATACTGGTGTGGTTTGCTTATCGTTTGGATTTTTTCTGGTATTCTTTTAACCAAATACCAGTTTATTTGTGGTGCAGTCACCAAGTGAAAGATAAAAATAATTCTTACTTGTGTATTCAATATTTGTTCACTATCAAAGATAGAATCTTACTTTGTCATTTTCCAAGGGAAAAATAACTTCGTTTCTTCGTCCCCGACAATGGCACCAAAAAGATGTTTTTCCTTAGATTAAACTTAAGGCTCAAAGAGTAATGTCATACATCAGGAAAGTTTTAAAGAGAATTATTTTAAAGATTTATTTTTATACCTTTAGTTATAAGAGAAAATCTACTTAAATGAAAATAACAATATGGTAGCACAGAGGTCGTATTTTGTGTCTGATTCACAATTTTTAATATCGAATAGTGTGGAGAAAATTTACAAAACTGTTAAACAAAGTAAGGCATTAATTTTTGAATCATATCACCTTGTTGCAATGGAAGAAAATATATAGTGCACCCTTGAACAAAGTATAAAATACAGTAATTCACATAGCTTGCAGGTCTTGTTGTACTCACAACAAATACAGAGGAAAAACTGCTCACTTAATAAATTACTGATATAATTTGATTACAGTATTAGTGATACTAAATTGCAATCAAACATCTATCAAGGAAATGCATAGAGAAATATTGAAATATGGAAATACAAGAGAAACACATAACCCAACCTGAACAAAATTTGGAATCTATGTCTACGCTTGTATTAATACTCAAAGGAGAGTTTTCTCTACTACATCCGACTAGAAGCAGCCTTTAATAGACATTGGATCTATGCATTTATACAAAACTATCACAGCTCAAAATGGTTGGACTTCTTATAATAAAATAGAAAAATTTTAAAATAATACAACATTGCATAGAAAATGATGAGCTTTGTCGGCATTCTCTTCTATCTCTTCATCTGTGGGCAGAAAAGATTCCTTTCCTCATACCTTTAGGCCGGACACATCTATATTTTGGTATTCTTAATTAATTCAACACCATATCTTAGACGTTGTAGTTTTGTTTCCATCTGTCTCTTCAACTACGTTCAGTAATGCAATGACATTTCCTTATCTGCTCACCATTGTGCTTATTTTTCCATGTTCAATGCATTGGTTGCATCTATCTAAAAATTCTACCACTATCTTTGATGGCTCAATGGTTTCATTCACCTCAAAAATGTATAATTTATTTTCCACTTGAGGTAGTCTTTCTTGGATTCTTTTCACTTCCCGAGTCAAGGTCTGGAACTGCGAAGTTGGGTTCACTAACCATTTGTTTATTTTAAGAAGATCAAAATGGCTCATTTCTTGAATGGATTCTAGAGTTTCCTCTCTGCTCTTTATATAATTATGTTGGTTCATTTCGATATAGATTTTCCCCAAGGCCTCCACAATATTGATTCCCTCAAAATCAATCAGTCTCTTGTCCAATGATGATAACTCTTTTTGGAAAACGTCCTTTACTTCCTTGGCTAACCTCTTGCTCTCTTCCAAATTCGTTTCCCACACCTTTAGGGCCAGATCACCTCTTATTTGTTCCGAAGGGGAAAGCTGAGGAAAATTGGGGGTTGTATCTTTCTTTACGAATGCAACGGCTTCTTGAAACTTAGCTCAGGCTAAGTGAGCTCCTCTTTCCTTAATATAGACATAATTCAGAGCAATGTCTATTGCGTGATAACATTTTTGTATGGCATCAACCTTCATAAAAAGATCTTGTTGTGCCCTTTCCATTTTTTCATTTATTTCCAACGCTTAAGTCTGGAAAGATGGAATATCCAATGATGTACCTTCAGTCAGTTCTAATTTGGCTTGCAATTTCCTTACTAACTCATCATGTTGAGTGAACAATCCTTTGTTGGCCTGTGAATTTAGATGGAACTCCTCGAGGTTAGCTCGTATTTGTTGGATTTGATGCCTGTCATAAGCTCTAATTTTTTCAAAATATTGGTTCATCTTATTTCTTACACTCTGTTCCATGGTCAGTATTTCTATTCAGTGATTTCTTTGGCTAGATTATCCAACAACATCTTGGCCCAGTTAAAAGTGTAGACCTCGGTCACCTTGTGCATGATCGACACCCATTCCATCTGGAAATGAGTAAAACTCTTCTTCCCGAACAGTCTACAAAGCATCATTACTATGTGTTGGCGGGCGAAATTGACCGTCCGTCAACTGAGAGAGTGGAACCGGTCCAGGGTTGTCTAATAACCCAAGCCGTTTGGAATGAACCACCCTGATGGGTTTAGCGGCTTCGTTAGCCGATATAAGGTCCTAGGAAAACCAAAGAGAAAACTAATCTAAACTAACTAATCTAAATAAAACTAATAAAACAAACTAAACTAACTAACAATAACTAAAATGAACTAATACTAACTAATCTAATTAAAACTAACTATTAAACAAACTAACTATTCTACTATCTATATATACAAACTAATACTATACTAATTACTATCAGAAATATAACTTATCTACATTTAATATACAATATTCACAAAAATACAGATTTAAACAAAACCTGAAAAACTCATTTGCAATCTTCCTTAAGACAGAGAAAAGGCATTTCTTTTTTATTTTATAATTTTATAAACAAGAAATAAAACTTACTAAAATTAAACAATCTAATATACTAACTCTACACATATATATCTAACTAAAATTATATCTAAACTAAACTACTAATAAATATACTAAACAAACAAATGACAAACTGACCTAGAAACGCTCCAGATTTGTTCTGTGTATGATGACTTTGAAGCTGGTCGGAGGAAGGGAACTCGCACCAGATAATCCCAAAATCTTCTCGTAAACGATAGGATTTACTGTTCTTTGAGTTGTTTACAGGACAAACAAGACATAAAAAATCATAACAATTATATGATTTATAAATCTCTGCAATAAGGGAAACCTGTTATGCAAAAACTTATACTTAATAATTCAACTTATGAAGAAGAGAAATCAATCATTCACAAACTGAATCAAGTAATTGCTATGTTTTTTTATACACTGGAAGAAATCAGATATGGATTAAAGTGATTAAATCATATCATTTGCAAAAGACTAAGATAGCTAAAGTAGTCATTAACCAAATGCAAATTGATACACAAGAACATGAACAAAATATTGATATTATGAAAAGCTAAAGCTGTAGCAGAATATCAAATTTTATCTCAGTCTGTATTAAAATTCCATATCCTTGTTCTCCCACGAATGAGGATGATCCTTATTACAAAAATAATAAGTATTTATAAGTCTTTCCACAGGGTAAAACCTCCCCGTGGAAATTATCAAATTGTTTACAAAATCTGGGAAGATATTCCCAAGATCAACTAAACTAAGAAACTAAAATGAAATCAAAATATCCAAATATCCTCTAAACCGTCCATCAAATCCCATGCAATTTAGAATTTACCTGAAACAGGTCAGAAATAGACAAGTTAGAGAGATATTTAATTAATAAAACAATAAAAATTTAATCCTACAGACTTAGCTACAAAATCATCTGATTCTGTAGCTAGTCTAAAATAATATACAGAATCAGAATTAAAATTAAACCAAATATTTTTGATAAAATTAAATTGGATTAACAACCAATAGTTGTTTGAAAATGAATCATGAATTGAAATTGATATTGTATTATGAACTCAAACAAGATCCATTTCATTAACCGAATACAGAGATAACAATACTCTGTTTCAATTATGGTCATAAATC
Source organism: Picea glauca (assembly GCA_000966675.3). Lineage (NCBI taxonomy): Eukaryota > Viridiplantae > Streptophyta > Pinopsida > Pinales > Pinaceae > Picea > Picea glauca. Next base: position 53,210 of record JZKD02S1642665.1, read on the forward strand.
GGGTAGACAGAATCAAAACCAAACAGTTTTGCAAATCGTTTCATATCCAATTTGAACGTAATGCAATCAAACAAATCACATGCAAATGTTGTGTTTTTCCAACAACAGGAGATATGATCAGATCAAAATAGAATCGTTTTAAAATTGTTATAGCTGTCATGACATCAAACGATTCACGCCATAGGTAGATTAATTCAAACAGTTGCGGGAATCAACTCATATAAGATCGTAACCAGATCGATCTAACTTTGATCACAATCATAATAGAATCGACATAAGTGATAATTGGTTATTGTAAAATGGGCAAATAAACTCGATTGGTATTGGACGAATTTCAAACGAATCATGACCGAGTTTAACACAGAAAAAAATCGTGAATCCGGATATAACCAATCTCGTTTTACAAATAAAATTCAAGCAGAGTATCCATTACAAATATGAATCCAACTGATAACATGGTCGAGCTAACAGTAAACCTATGCGAATTAACCGGATAGGTTTTTAACATACTCATTATGAATTAAATTTATTCATGATTTGGGCGTGTTTGTACAAGCTTAAAATAAAAAGCAATGTTTCTGAAGAAACAGAGTCACATTGGAAACGATCCGAGTTGAATTCCTTGTTACTTGAAGATTATATGGGACATAAAACCGTAACAATTAACCGTATTAAAATCGTTGCCAATCATAGCATATGCATTATAACGAAATTGAATCGAAATGTGATCATTTTCTAAATTGAATATGAGGGACAATTCCTGTCTAGAATAGATACAAACAAATTTGATTGACAGCAGAGCATCCATTTTAACTCAATCAAACAAATCAAATCCACACCAAGATCAATCAAATCGATGAAAATCTAATAGAATCTAAACTGGGAATGATTGAAAAAAATGAAATTCCATTTAGTCAAAGCAAAGCTATATATAGAATGCACGCAATGTAACAGAGCCATTCAAATGAAATGAATAGAGCTATTTAAAACCGAAATCAAATCGTTATATAAACCAAGATTATTTACAAAATGAAATGAAATTTTCCATACCTGTGTAGCGACGAGGCTACTTGATTATGCCAGCTTGGAATTTACAATGGTCGTGGCTGATTCCACGTTCTTGAACAAGATAGAGCCAGTCGTCTTTTGTTTCTTATCTGTCTCTTGTAGCTTGGCCTTTTGACTAGTTAGGGTTGCAATCTGGTCCTCCAAAGATTGAATATTTGACTGGAGAATCGAAACATCATTATAGTATCGCTCTGACCATGCATTGCATTGATCACAGGGTGACACTATAGGTTTAGACAGAGCAGGGGAGGATTTGGGCATATGATCGAGGGTTTCACAAGGCAACTTAATGCCTGGGTAGTTAGGGTCGTCTTGTAGGCAGGGGGTAGGTTTGACACAAAGTTATACGAGGGTTCAACACACAAACCTTGCGAATAGGGGTATTCGCTAGCCAAGAAATGCTCCACTTCCGAATCAGAGTCCTCACTTAACATGATAGGGTTTGGTTCGACAGGGGGTTTTGGCTTATTTCTTCCCATTCGTGAAATCAAATGTGCATTCTTTTTCCCTTTGGCATTTGTAGTGAGGTTTTCCTTGGGCTTTTTGCCCATAGGCTTAACAGTCTCAACACTCTCAGTCACAGTGTGGGGTAAGTCGATAGGAAGGTCGGCCGAGGGTAGAAGGATATGGTAGGGCACTGGGGGTACAACCTTGACCTCGCTCACCACAGGTTTGTCAACCTGTGTGGGGTTCAAATCCCCGAAACCATTCCGAGCAACGAAATTGCTCCAACAATCCCCGTGTAGACTTAAATTACAGACAACAATAAGCTTAACCAACCCATAATGAAAAAGGCTATTGTCAGCTTGAAGTCTTTTGTACTTCTTTGACATTTTAAACAGGCTTCGATGCAAATAATAGGGCATATTGAGATGATAACCCATAAAAACCATAAGAAAGCGTAAGTGGTGTAGGAACACAAACTCATATCGACCCTCATAGGTGATAAACTGTTTGATTATCATTAATAAATCATGCCAACATTTTTTAAGCATGGTCACGGGCATACCTTTATCACAGGAGGTGATTTTGCGTGACTGGAAGAGCAGTCTCCATGGGACCTCCTCAACTTTGCAATTCTTGGACCATCGTTGTCCAGTGACAGGTAAACCAGTAGCAAGACTGATAAACTATTCATCAATTTCCAATTGTATATCGCCGACCTTGGCTCGACAACCATCGAAGGTCATGGCAAACTATCGAGCCATGCAAAGGTTAAAACCATCGAAACGTTCCACGAAGGTAAGCCACCCATTGTCTGCCAAATCTTGGCGGGCATTGTCAAACATCAACAGAGCCTGTTTGCCATTAGGTTCAACTTGCACGACTGGTGCCATGGAGTTGAATTCATGGTAAGGAAGGGTTTGAACACACAGTAACAGAGCTATCCGAACCAACAACAATGAATCGAGCCAAAAGGGGTCAGCATTAACGCAAGCATGCGAAGGTGGTGGAGTCATTCACTACCATGCACGATAGTTAAGGCAAAGTACAACCACCAATTTACACATCTGTTCAAACAATCATAGCATAGCTCAAAAACCATATCGTTTGGCCAACCAAGGAATCAAATGGTGAGTGTTATGCCAACGCGCCAAATCAACTATAGTTTTAAAACCATCGACATCCAAAGTGAAACCAACACCAAATGTTATCCATGCGCCATTGTATAAATGTTTAACCAATGTGTCGATTGAATGCATATATTTGACAATCCAAAAGTCATAAAAAGATTAACATAAGGATCATATCATATATAAAAACAAAAATAAATCATAACCCCTATGCAATTCATAGAATCAATGATTAGGAAAGTATAAATCCATATGCCCAATGCCTCACAAACTTTAATAAAATCAAGTTATGAAATCAATGTAAAAATGTCCAATGAGCATAGTTTAAAAGTCCTTTCAGCCACATAACGATAAACACAAGGTAAGTGTAATAGAAAATATTGATAAAAAGATCATGACAGTTCAGATAGTGATTGAAATGTGACCTCGAAAGGAGAAGTTTTCACGCTTAAAGTAGTGAAAACTTAATGAAGACAAATTTGCAAATGTCGCAAAAATGAAAGTGTCGTATATTAAGAAAAAGCGACGAAAAACTTGATGTTTGCAAGACGTAGGTGTAGGCAGCTTATAGGATCATAAAAAAAATGGTTTGGCTGCCAACACTACGTAAATCATGTGAGTGTCTAATGATGTTGTGGCATACATTCCATAAGCGTCAACTCGAAACTTCTCTAGGTGCCCCCACCATGACTTGATTATATCAAGATAACTCTTGTCATATTGTATGCATTCATCTTGCTCGAAATCCAGCATAAATGCAGCATTGTAATTATATTTAGGATCGAGAGATATATTATACATTACTTGGAGTTGTTCAAGTCGGAAAGACCCAAAATAAACCTTTTGATAGTTGAAAATTCTCATGGTTTGGATGTCGACATTTTCCAGGTCCCATCTTATCATGTCATTATACATCATGAGTCTCGGTCGCGCAACTATCTTGTGTAACTCAGACTGGGCTATATATATGAGTTTAGCTTCGTGAGTATTGTCCACTTCGTCGTAGGAATATTTTGGGAAAATTATAATCTCATGTTCCATAATCTCGAACACCTGTGTCCAATATTTAATAGAGTCTATAGCTCGCGACGTAGTGTCTGACAGAACGTCCGCATTTGGATTTGAACCTTCACCAGTTGCATTAGTCTTCTTCATCATCTTATGTGGTGCCATGATATCGAGAGAACAGAACGAGGTTACCTATTGCAAAGGAATTGTGTGAGCTTCTCAATCAGATAAAACTTGTTACTTGCAGTTGAAAATGAAATTCAAAATCAAAGTATTTTTATTCACATTAGATGCATTGATTCGAGTATAGCTTTACTGACGGAAAATTTATCAACTTTAATGAAAAATTATAGCTGGTGATCCACAATCTATGTTAAAAATCATTACCATTGATTTGTCATAAATGCCATTAATATTTGGCGGTTCGTGTTTGGGAAATTTAGATGAGACAGAATGAGAATTATCTGAATTCTGAATCTGCGAAGGTTAATCTCTAGATAATCATTTTTAACACTTTAATTAATCATGTTTAAAAGGTGTGTTAACTTTAAGCGTTTTGGAGATTTGGACTTCGGGGTTTTTAAAACTAGTTTGAGAGGAAATACCTGAAACCCGAAAATGTGAACTGATTGATTATCCAGTCATTAATTCAAGTCCTAATGAATCGTATTTATGACTTTAAGTGTTTTGGAGATTCAAACTCTGGAGATTTTATGATAGGATGAATGATAAACGTCTGAACCCCGAACTGTGAAGTCATTAACCATCTCTTGACCATGATCAACTTAATTAATTGAAGTTTAATCCTTTGGTACTTTGGTGCTTCAATGATTTATGAATTAGTTATTTGTTATATTTCTGAAGGGTCATCTCCCGTAGTGACGTGTTGGAGATGATGTCATTCTAGATTATGCGTCGAGAAAAGGGAGGTGCCACGTGTTACTTAGAATCGAATGAATCTTCAAACGAAAATGTCACAAATGGGTGCCATGTGTCAACTCAAGGAAGACTCAAAATATACATGTGTACCATGACTCATGTCCTTCATGGTTTAGGAAAATTGACGAATGGACACTTTTGGGTTTCAGGACTTTTATCGTTAAGACTTATCGAAATACCCGAAGCGCGAAGCTCTAAAGCGACCTTTAGTGATTTATGTTATTAGTCATCAAGCGACTCCAAAACTACAGAGAAATTAGTATCGTTTGATCAAAACAGAAATCCTTCATCAATGGTGGATATCATGTGCACCTTATTTCTAATTAATCAGACATGAATTTGATTTGAAATTCAAAAGTCATTTTCTAAGTTGTCTTTTTGGGAAGGATTATATTTTCATGAAGTGGATAACATAAAGCTCAAAAATTTAGGATTATATGTGTTCCAACAGATTGGATTCAATCATCATGATGTTATGACTTGAGATCCTTGGAGGGTGTGCTTATTTGTTTTTCTAGGACCTAGTTGGTGGACAGTTTTGGAAGAACAAGCATAGCTTGGGCTTCCATAGGGCTTGAATCACACAGGTGGATCCCAAAGGCCCGCATGTTGGATGAGAAAGATCAAACTTGGAAGGCCTAGAAGATGACTTGGACGACATAGCCTAGCCCCCACATGCAAAACCTTTTTCCTAGGAGAGGCAAAATGTCACTTATAGAGGCCTGACATCACCTAGGGGGGTTAGGGTTTGGTGGTGAGGTGAAATGCATTGGCACAAGGATGTTTTGAAGGGGTTTGAGCCTTGATCATGAAGGAAGTGGTTCTGATTTTTGACATGTGGATTTAGGAAGCCTTTCCACTCTCCTCCATCACCAATGACCTCCTCCTAGTGCCAAAACATCCCATAAGGGGTGACGTCCATATGAGCTAGGGTTTTTCTTTGTGAAAAAGTGAAATTTAAATGAATTTCTTAAAATTACTTTGTAAAAGGGAAAATATTAGGGTTGTTGACCCCTAGTCTTGTGGTTTACCCTTAATTATGTGGAAAAACTATCTTAGTGACATTTTGTATAAATAAGAGATCATAAGATCCCATTTGATCATAACTCTCCATTGTGAGAGGCTCTTGTACTGAAATGTTTTCTCTCTTTGGATAGTTCTCTCTGTTGTGATTTTTTTTATGGCTATATCTTGGATTATTGGTTGACGTAAGTAATGTGCTAGCCTTTGAAAGATTTTCTCTATCTTTTATGGTAGTTTGTCTTAGCGTTTTCCTTGAATTGGTAAGGTTTTTGCATTGTTGCTATCATTTATTTTTCAAGTCAAGGTTATTTTATAGAGCTAGGTGGGAAGTATAAGGGAATACACCCCCACCTTATTCTCCATCATTATATTCTTACATGTTATTGGTTTAACAAAGGTTTTCTAAGAGAAGTATAAGGTCATACACCCTCTTATCCTAAACTCTAACTAGAGATACTTGCCTTGGGGAGTAAGAGGATTTACACCACCAAGGAGGTAGTACCTCTATATATTTCTTTTCTTGATTCCATTAATCCATTTTTTAAAGGGACAAGTCATTTACTTTTTGCATTGGAGAAATAAATTGTTTCCTTGGTAAACATACAAATTTCAAGTTTTAAAGTTGTCTCTTTTGGATAGTGATCTTGATGCCTTGGGGATTCTTCCTCCCTTAGGGAGTCCCCTTTCAACCACAATTTATTTATGTTGTATTAAAAATAACCTACAGCCATAAGGGATGCTCTAACCCTATCCTACTAACCCCTTTTTCTCCTAAACTAACCCTAGACTAGGCCTAAAAATCTTCCCTCATCCACTACTAACCTAAGCGCACCTTTTGAGCTAATTACGAGTGATATTTTTTGGATAAACTTTATGATATAGGGATTGGTTTGATACAGCCATAAGGCTGATAAATTCACTGCAGAAACCATAAGATGAAGTCAATATTAACTTGTTCTTTCACCGCCAAAATTTGCTAAAAGTTTCCTAACTTGTTCTACTAGGTTTAAGGCATTTTTGGGTGTCTTATTTGAGGATTTTTGTGGCTGATTTTACTGTTGTCATAAAAATATTGCCACAGCCATAAGGCTGCAAAAACATGTCTGCATACAATCTTTATGATAACAACGTCTAATTGTGAAAGTCTCATGCTATAAATTGTGAAGTTTCTCTAGTAATTATCTACTTGTTTCAAGCATCTCTCACTCGAATTTGAGCAATCTTTTAAGAAGCTATAATACTTCTTCCTTGTTGATATATATTTTTATCTATTTCTTAAAATTAGGTACAACAAGCTTAACTTGTTGATCCAACTAACATACATCATTGCAAAGTGGTTTTTCTTGTCTCTC
>JZKD02S1642665.1:97233-112559 GCA_000966675.3 Picea glauca
TCACTTCTTAATGATGGATCCTGCTAATGACTGAATCTTCATGGTAAAGACGTCGGTTATTGCATGATTGGATACAATAAAATTTATATTCTTAGTAAGTTCTATCCAAAGGATAATCTGGCAGAGAATAACCAGAGCCTAATTTCTAAGAGTAGTAGTTGGGGAGCATGGTAGCCCAAGTGACACATCCTTTTTCTATATATTGCATCTTTTCAATGTAAGTCAGGTTGGTTGTAAAATTAATGTAGACAGGGACTATTGAATGTAACTTTCAAACACAATTGAAGTTTAATGCAAAGGTCCTGATACTTTAATGAAAAGATTCTAATGGTGGTGGTTTGATGTATTGTGATCTCTCTTATGTACGTGTTTTTTGTCCTCTATATATCCATGTATGTATTTTGTTTAAATCATAATGTTTTATAATTCTAGAATTCACCACGCGGTGCTCTAGACTTTTCCATTTAAACGCCTGTGTTTTTTTCTAAGTAATTTAGAATTCATCTCCTATGGTGCTCTGAGTTACTTTATGTATTTTTCTCTTGCCACACACAACAACTTCGAACTAAAAGACCATTTCCAACTTAGCCTTTATCCTCTCAAATTTTAGTCACCAAGTCATTATTTCTCTCACTTTTTGGAATTTGACTCCATGGCCCAAGGTTCTGTATTATCTTGCCAATAGAACTAGAAATACTACACGAATGTGTTAAACCTAGCCAAAAATTCAAAGCCATTATCTGTATAGAGACAAAGTTTCAGAGAGAGTGTTGGCCCTTGACCAAGTTTTGAGGAACACTTGGTCATATTTGACCATTTTGGGACTTTGAAAACCTATCAAAGATGGATCACCGGGTGAAGCAGAGATCACGGGATCTCAGTCCACTTTTAGGCCCCTTTTAGGTTTTTGGGTTAATGTAATGGGAAAGGGATGTCGGCCTATGGGCTTACCCATGCTTAGGCCCACTTTTGTAATGTATAAATAGAATAATAGGAAATGTAAGAAGTAGTAGATGTGATTTCTTAGTGAAATTGGTAGTGCATCTATATGATGTTGAATAAGTGCTCTGTGGGAACTGTCTAAGGCTTGCAAGGCTAAGTGCAAGTTACTGTGTGGTTGATATAGAAAGATAAGTGTTGTAACGCAAGGAAGAAGGATATAGCGAGCTGTGCAGATATTATTTCCTATGCGAAGAAGGGTTTTGGAGGCTTTGTGCTTGTAAAAACTTGAAGACGATAATAAAGAAGAAGATCTTGTGGACGTAGCCCCAAGGGGGGGGAGTGAAACATGTAAATATGTGTGTTATGCTCTGTGCTTTGGTTCAATGTGTTTATCATTTCTTATGCTATGTGCTTTGATATATCCACTTATGCTTTGTGCTTCTTAGATATATATGATTGTTATATCTGATGTGTATGAGGATGCTTAGTGTTGATCTACTAGATATGATCTGGGTTACTATGGTTAAGTACAGAAACACTGTAAATTTGAGTATTAGTCACGAAGCTCTTTGCTATCTGTGAAGTATAATAAGGGTTAAATATTGATGAATGATCTATGCTAAGTGCCTTGTAAAAGATATAATCATAGATCTGTGTCCCAGCTAAGGTTGTAGACACCTGAGTCTTGCAACCACCCCTGCCTCTACCTCAGGTGAGATTTCATCTGCTTCACAGGTGTTGTCGAAAGGGTCGATAGTTAGGGCTTTGTTGGTGCACTCTTGAGCATTGAACCCTGGGTCTACCCCTGTGCCAACAAATGGTTCCGTTGTCGGGACCTAAAATTGTGATTGTTGGGAACTGAGGAAGAAGAAACTTTGTGCAAAAGAAATCTCTATGCGTAGATATGTTTCCCTAGTGCACAACATTTTACTCGACCTATGAAGCTTTTTGCTAGGAATAAGGTTAGATCTAAAGAAAGGAAGATCAGATATGAAGAAAAGAAGCGAGATCTGAATGCTCTGTGCTCTAAGAAAAGTAAAAGTGGAAATTTTTGAAAGAAAGAGGTTAGATTTGCAGAAAAGAGGTAAGATATGTAAGTCCTGTGCTCTAATAAAGGTAAGAATAGTTAAAATATCTTAAATATGGAAGTTTTGTGCTCTGTAGAAGTAAGATAAGTGAAATTTTTTGTCTCTAGAGCATGTATCTAGGTATGTTTGATAGATTCGTTCCTAGCTTAAAACCTAGGGCATTAATAGATGAAAGAAAGTTTGATATGAATAGATATGATAAGCATAATGATAGATATGTTATACCTATGCATAGAAAGAATTCTTGGACTAACAAATGGATGCAATATCCTCGAAAGAATTTTTTGCAGGCTAGCTACCATGATTCTGGTGCGCATTATAGAAGAATTTGGGGATCACTTAAGAGAAAGAGAGGATTGACCCTATGTTACAGTTGCAGAAAACCAGGCCATCTAGCTAAGGAATGCCCTGGTGGAAACCCCAGTTGTCTCTGTTGCAAATATTTGGACCATGAAGTATTGGATTTCCCTAGAATGATTGCTAATCTTGAAAGAATGAATCTGCATGAAGAAAACCCTAGGACAACCCCAGAAAGAATCAGAGAAAGTATTAATACAGATGAAAGAAACCCTGAAGGAACATAAAGATGTATGATTACCAGAGATCTTCAAAGAAAAGGAACAAGTCGAAGCAAGACTAGGGTACTTCGACAATGACTATATTCTTGATGAAGAAACACAAGTGAACATTATGCTAGAAATAAATTGGGAAGATATAGGGAAGCTTACCATGATTCCTTCACTAGAAGGAATAGGACTATTCAGAGGAAAATTGATGATGTTATGTGGAAAACTCGCTCAGATACCTATGACAGTCAATGGAACTTCAACATAAGAATATTTTGAGATTATCAAATTTATTGAGGATGGCACCCCGTTCACTATGTTACTTGGAAAACCTTTGATTGAGAGAGATAAAGCCAAAAATAACGAAGAAGAAAAGGTATTACAACAACAGAGACAAGAGATAAAATATTTCATGACAAGAAGGATCATGCAGTTGATTGAGGAACAGGAGAAAAAATCAAAGCTATTTGACACTAGAAGCTCAGATGTTAAATAATTAGGGACTCATAGAATATTGGAGTATATGTACCAGCTATAGACGAAGTAGTTCTTCTGAGTCTTGGGAAAGAACCTCAGCAACGTGAAGTGACTATTCCCAAGGAGAATACGAATCAGAACGAGAAAATAACTACCGAGACGAAGCTCACGAGGAAGAAGGCTATAAAGCTAAGTAAAAAGAGAGCTCAGATTGATAGGCTATAGAGGGTTCCAGAGGGAACCTCTCTTAAAGAAAATTTGCAAAATTAGAGCTTCTTTGGGATATCAGAACAACGACATAGGGAACTTCATCATGGCGAAGCAATATAGTTGTTGGAGGCCAATATATCCGTTTGACTGCCACTCTAAACGGATAAAAAATCATTGATGGCTCATCACCAGACCATTAGACAACACCATAACGGATAGAGAAAGAGTTAATGAAGCTTTATACCTGTTGCAAGCAAACCGTTACTAAGATTCCTATATATCTCGTCGTGCCATGACCGAAGAACACTTTTTCTATTTGATAATTTTGACCTCACAGCCTTGATTAAGATTGTCCAATGATCCTTACAACCTTACCTTCTACCCTACTACAGTACCTACGTTACTTTGAGAACCCGCGCTATTGATCTTGAGCATATATGTTCGATGAATTTAGCACAACTAAAGAATCTGTAAGAGAGGTACTCACTAGCCTTAGATCCGAAAGAGTCATGTCCAAGCGAGGATTGTCTACAGGTTTACAGGCATCATCGATGAGAGGAGTGCAAGCCTCCCTGTCGACTGATCGAGCAGGAACATCCCGAGCCGATGCAGAAAGAAGAACAAAACATAAAGACAATATGGCCAACGTAAAATTGGTTCCATCTATCCTACCTACTTACATACCACCTTTGAGTGGTGTGATCAACAAAGATAGTGTGCCTAGAGACTTTGAGTACACTCTAGTCACTGCATACCTACCGAAATGAATACGTGTAGTCCGCGTAGATCATGACAAGATCCTCGCATTCAAGTTTAGTGACTTCAACCCAGGGGATCATAAATTTTACAGTATTCTTTCCCCGTACAAGTACCTAACCATAACCAAGGGAAATAATTCAAAGATCGTCCCTCAGCAATGGACGATGAACCTCACGCAGTCCACTCTGCTCAATGTTATGAATATATCGCACTTCGACAGACACTAGGAGGTGAATTATTGTGTGAAGTTGTTGCTGGAAAGTTACCATGGAGGATACTTATGGTTGAACTGTCACATAACAGTTGATCCAGCACTGATTAACTGAATCACCAGGCTTAGCATGCAGGGCCCTGATCCCCACGATTACTATCTTGGAAAGACCATGGATCACGCTCTTGCTTAGATGATCAAAGAATCCTATGGTGATGTTGAGAAAGGCGTTGTTGGTAGAGGGGCAGACCCAGGGTTCAACACTCAAGAGAACACCAACAAAGCCCTAACTACCGACCCTTTCGACAACACCTGCGAAGCAGATGAAGTCTCACCTGAGGTAGAGGCAAGGGTGGTTTCAACATGCAGGTGTCTGCAACCTTAGTTGGGACATAAATTTGTGATTATATCCTTTACAAAGCACTCAACATCATTCATTCATCACTTATTCACCCTTATTGTACTTCACAGATAAGAGAGAACATCGCAGTACTTGCTCAGATATAAGATATTTCAGTGCTTAGCAACAACAAAACATATTAGATCCTATAGATCAGCACTAAGCATCCTCGTACACATCAGATATACTATTCATATACATGTAGTAAATCATAAAGCATAAGAAAATCTATCTAATCATGGCATAACACTTAGCAAGATAATGAAAACACAAGGAAGCAACAACACAAAGCATGACACATAGGTTTACATGGTTCACTCCCACCCTGGGGCTACGACCACAAAGTATTCTTCTTCTTTATTAGATTTGGTCAATTTGATTACAACACAGAGCTCAACTTGTACTCCACATAGGATAGGAGATATGCATGTACCTCACCAGATCCTCCTTCCCCGAGTAGATCTAGCACATAGCCTTCTTACAATCCGTGTAGTCAGCACTTACAGCACTTGCACTCAGCTCTTCAAGCCTCTTGCAATCATGCACAGAGAATTTACATTCGATCACATAGATCTAATTACTAGCACTAAGCCATCGGCTCTTCTTACATTTCCTAGCTACTTATTTATACTTTACAACATAGGCCTAAACATGGGTAAACCCATGGGCCGACATCCCTTTCCCATTACAATAACCCAAAACCCTAAAAAGGGCCCCAAAAGTGGGTCGAGATACCGTGATCTTTGCTTCACCTGACGCTCCATCTTTGATAAGGTGTCGATGTCCAAAAATGGTCAAATATGACCAAGTGTTACTCAAAACTTGGTCAAGGGCCAACAGGCCCCCAACACTCACCTGTGACACATCCGAAGTCACTCTGGTCTGATTAGCTCCGCTTCAAATGTCTCAAGCTTGGCCCGAGCTATTTCGACCTACTGTAGTGCAACAACCTCTTTCTCAGTGAACTCCTGGATCACTATGTCATTTACTGGTCCTTCTTTGCGTTATTCTGCGGTGATGACAACTTGTTCAAGCTCGGCTACCTGGCTCTCAACTTCACTGAACAAGTGGCATGATTTCTCTTGGAGGGGTTGAAGTCATTGAGAGACTTCCATTACTTTACTTTGCAGCATGTGTACCTATTGTTGGGCGATGCATTGTTCTAGAAATCGCTTCATTCTCTCAACTGGGGTCAAGGCCTTCAACTGCGCCTATAGCGTATCTACATACTACTTTTCTTCTTGGAGATGTGCTTCTAATGTCTGCAATTGTGGGTTCTTTGTGAGGTTCTCATAAGTCTAGCCTCTTCTAGCGCTTAGTTTCTTACACTCCAAATCCAAGGTTTTTAATCGGCCAACTGCGTTGCGGGCAATTGCCTCCCTTAGGTCTCTTACTTCTTGTGGAGTCTTAGGCACAGTACGAAGTTCCAGATCTGTGATGCGTTGCTGAAGTTGTTGGATTACTTCTTCAAGTTGTGCCACCTGTTGTGGGACATGTTCTTCAATTTTCACTTCAATGAACATCACAGAGCGAAGTGCTATGTGAACTCTTTCATGTACTTCAAGTTGTTCTGCTAGAAACTGGTCCTTGCTCTGTTGTAACTGTGATTTTTCCTCCTCCCACTTCGCTTGTAAGGAAATCTTCTCCTATTCTACCTTTCTCTGTTGTACTATAAGTGCGCTCTGTACCTGTGCCAAATCCTAGGTTGCTTGCGTTGTGTCTTCTTGAGCTTGTCGAAGGCAAGCTTCGACTTTCTCATCGATCTAGCATAATTGGGTGGGCTCATCAGTTGTTCATGTTGTTTTAATTGTCAAGGGAACCGTAGAAACTGCTCTGCTGGACTAGAGTGCCTACTGCACTTCTTGAAGTTCACCCTTGATCCGACTGAATACCTCCTCCTACTTCACTTCTTTCTTTTCTGCAATCTCTAGTGAGGCATTAGTCAATGCAACGATCAAGAAGTCGAATTTGTCCTGTGTAAGGGTGGTCTTAAATGTAGTCTGGGTGTCCTTAGCTTTCTTTCGGGATGAGGGCTTTGGTGGGGTAGTCTTCCTTTTCTTGAAGGGATCCTCCTCCTCTCCAGGCAGAGTAACCTCGCCTTTGTTTTGCTCAACTTCTGTGCCACCTAGTTCTTCACCATCACCTCCCTCCACGATTGAGATCAAATTAGTATTCGTGGATGTGCTATGGATATATTGAACTTCCATGTCCTTCTTAGTCTTGCACGATCTAGGTGTATCCGGCATAGCTTCAGGGCTATCCATGTCGGACATCTCTGTGGGGTCTGCTGGAACAAGGAGGTTCGTCGACCATTCCTTGGTAATATGCTCCAAGTCTTCTTCTGTCAACCCTTAGTATGACTGGAGTTGTTGTTTGTTCTCATCCACACGCGTTGTGATATAGGTAAAGTGGCAGTCTGCACTGAATTTGATCAAAGGTCTAAACCTATGAAGTGTGTTTGGTGTGAGGTGCGGTGTAGAATAGATTGCATTCTTTAATTGGTTGTAATAAGCATGGAAGATGACATTGGACTACCACTGCTTGTTCATATCACTGGAGTACCACAACATACAAAAATTCACAGCTAGTGGTTCGAAGGATTCGATCTCTAGAAAAGTGGCACTTTCTGGTAGATCCCAAGTGATGAAAGTGATGAGTATGAGCAACCAACTAAAGTGGAAGTCCTACCCTTGGTCTTGCACTTGTCTGCAGTCAAGCTCTAGTTGATTTACAAGGTACTTTACCCAGTTCATTTGTAGTCCCTCCCCACACTTCCCTGCGAGGTCAACTAGAAATCCAGTCACCAATGTGGGTCTATTTTTGCGGACTAACTTTCCTATGATCAGCTGGAAACCGAGGCACACTGTTGCATTCTCAATGGAGGCTACCTTGTAACCCCATTTTCCCTTCTCTATATCGCCATATGTGTCTTTTATTTGCTGGGTGAGAGTGTGATCTGCGGTCTTTCCAAGGTAAACCTCGTGCGGGTAAGGGCCCTTCATGCTTAGCCCTATGATCCAATTGATCAGAATCAGATCTACAATGATGCGACGGTCCAACTAAAAGTATCCTCTATGGTAGAAGGACAACAACAATCTGACGCATGCATTAACTTCCTGATGCCTTCCGAAATGTGGAATCTTCATTACATTGAGGAGGGTTGACTGTGCGAGGTTATGGGTCCATTGCTGAGGGAAAATCTTTGGGTTCCTCCCTTTTGTGATAGTTAAGTACTTGTGCAGGGCTAGCATACTATAAACCTTGTGATATCTAAGGTTAAAATCACTAAATTTCAGTGCTGTGATCTTATCCTCGTCAACACGAACTGTGCGCACCCCTTTCGGGAGGTACGCAGTGATCATAGCATAGTCGAATTCTCTGGGTATAGTGTCTCAATTCACTATGTCGCTTAGTGGTGGGATATACTTAGGAAATATACTTGGGATCATCTTCACAGTGGCGAAGTCGTTTCTGAGCTTAGATCGTCTTTTCAAAGTCATTCAGGATGGTTCTTCTTGAGTAGTGCAGGGGGAAGCTGGCAATGCTCCCGAGGATGATGTCGGTACACCTGTAGACATTCCTTTCTTCGACATGACTCTCTCGGTCATTAAGTCAATAAAAACTTCTTCAACGATTTTCTCAGCAGCGTTGAGCTCGTCTGACATACAAGCTTGGGTCAGCTAGCTCGGGTGCGAAAGGAATTCAGAGACTTCAGTGAATAGTATGGGAACAAGGCAATGAACTCAGGGTGAGTTAATCTCAGGTTTCGTGCTCAAATTCTTACTTAGTAAAAAGTATTCTCGATGTGTGGCTCTATGGACTAAGTAGGAAAACTTAGTAATGATTTGTTGGCAACGGTTATGATCCTTCATTAACTCTTGTTCGACCCATTATGGAAATTTTCAAGGGTTGTATGACGAACCTTTATTTATTTTATGCCCGTTCAGAGAGAAATTCGAATGGATATATCGTCCCCAACGACTATATTGCTTCGTCATGGTGAAGTACTCTATGTCGTTGTTCTGATATCTCGACGAAGTTCCAATTCTACAATTTTTTTGTCTATGAAGTATCCTCTAGAACCTCTTGTAACCTTACAGTATTATCCCTTTTATTTCTTAACTTTCTAGACTTCTTCCCAATGAGCTTTGTCTAAGTAATGATTTTACCATTATGATGCTTATATTCTATGGTCTTAGTTACTTCACGCTATTGAAAGTCTTTCCTAGGGTTCCTAGATAATACTTATTCTGTATCAAAAATAGGTAACTCAATCTTTTGTGGATCCTCTAGTGTTCTCTTAGTCTCGACATCGTAGTTGCTAGTATTAAATATCTTCGATCTTCTCTTCTGTTCTTCAATCAAGTGTGCGATCCTTCTGGTCATAAAGTATTTTAACTCTTTCTTCTTTTTCTCCAAAACTTCTTCTTCCTCTTTTCATCTGGCTTGTTCTCTATCAATCCATGGTTTTCCTATGAGCATGGTAAATGGGGCGTTGTCTTCAAAAAATTTAATAATATCAAAGTCTTCCTCTGTCGAAGTTCCATTGAAAGTCATAGGTATCTGAGCGAGCCTTCCACATAGGTTTACTAGCTTTCCTCTGAATAAACGTGTTCCTCCTAGGGAAGGGATCATGGCAAGCTTTCCTATAGCTTCCCAAGTTCTTTCTGGCATAATGTTCACTTGTGTTTCTTCATCAAGAATACAGTCAATGTCGAAGTCCCCTATTCTTGCTTCGACTTGCTCATTTTCTTTGAATATCTATGATAGGGTAACACATCGGTGATCATTCAAGGTGTCTTTCATCTATAGCAATATCTTTTCTAATTCCTTCTAAGTTTATACTATTTATGGATTTGCCTTAGGGTTTTCTTCATTCAAATTCATTCTTTCAAGCTTAGCAATCATTCTAGGGCAATCCAACACTTCATGGTCCAATCTTTGCAATAGAGACAACTAGGTCTTCCACCCAGGCATTCCTTAGCAAGATGTCCCGATCTTCAGCAATTGTAACAGAGGGTTAACCCTCTCTTTCATTTAAATGTTCCCCAACTTCTTTTGTACTACGCACCAGGATCATGGTAGCTAACCTGCACAAAACTCTTTCTAGGATCCTGCATCCACTTGTTAGTCCAGACGTTCTTTCTATGCATAGGTATAACATATCTATCATTATACTTATCAAATCTATTCATATCAAACTTTCTTTCATCTATTAATGCCCTAGTTTCGAAGCTAGGAAAAAATCTATCAAGCATACCTAGATCCATGGTTTAGAAACAAAAAATTTCACTTATCTTACTTCTACAGAGCACAAAGCTTTCAGATCTACAAACTTTTGACTATTCTTACCTTTATTAGAGCACATAGCTTATAGATCTTACCTCTTTCCTGCATATATGACTTCTTTCTTTCATAAATTTCCACTTTTACTGTTCTTAGAGCACAGAGCATTCAGATATTGCTTATTTTCATTGGATATGATCTTCCTTTCTCTAGATCTGACCTTATTCCTGGCACAAAGCTTCACAGGTCGAGTAAAAATATGTGCACTAGGGAAATAGATCTTTGCACAAAGCTTTCTTTTGCACAAAATTTCTTCTTCCTCAGTTCCCATCAATCACAGTTTCAGGTCCTGACAAGGGAACCATTTGTTGGCACAAGGTCAGACCCAGGGTTCAATGCTCAAGAGCACACCAACAAATCCCTAACTATCGGGCCTTTCAGCAACACCTGTGAAGCAGATGAAGTCTCACCTAAGGTAGAGGCAGGGGTGGTTGCAAGAATCAGGTGTCTGTGACCTTAGCTAGGACACAGATATGTGATTATATCCTTTACAAAGCACTCAACATCATTCATTCATCACGTATTCACCCTTATTGTACTTTGTAGATAAGACAGAACATCGCAGTACTTGCTCAAATATAATATATTTCAGTGCTTAGCAACAACAAAACATATTAGATCCTATAGATCAACACTAAGAATCCTCATACACATCAGATATACTATTCATATACATCTAGTAAATCACAAAGCATAAGAAAATCTATCTAATCATGGCATAACACTTAGCAAGATAATGAAAACACAAGGAAGCAACAACACAAAGCATGACACACAGGTTTATGTGGTTCACCCCCACCCTGGGGATACATCCACAAAGTCTTCTTCTTCTTTATTAGCTTTGTTCAATCTGATTACAACACAAAGCTCAACTTGTACTCCACATAGGATAGGAGATCTGCACGCACCTCGCCAGATCCTCCTTCCCTGAGTAGATCTAGCGCAAAGCCTTCTTACAATCTATGCACTTAGCATTTACAACACTTGCACTCATCTCTGCAATCCTCTTACAATCATGGACATAACATTTACATTCGATCACATAGATCTAATTACTAGAACTAATCCATCGACTCTTCTTACATTGCCTAGCTACCTATTTATACTTTACAACATAGGCCTAAACATGGGTAAACCCATGGGCCGACATCCCTTTCCCATTACATTAACCCAAATCCCTAAAAGGGCCCCAAAAGTGGGCCGAGATCCCATGATCTCTGCTTCGCCTGGCACTCCATCTTTGGTAGGGTTTAGATGTCCAAAAATGGTCAAATATGACCAAGTGTTCCTCAAAACTTGGTCAAGGGCCAACAGACGCACGAGGCTATAAGGTAGCTTCTACTAAAAGTGGCATAGTTTGCCTCACCTGTCAACTGATTGCAGGGAATTTGGTATGCAATAATTGACCCATGCAAGTATCTGGCTTTGTAGTCGACCTCACAGGGAAGTGCGCAGAGGGACTACAAATGAACTGGTTTAAGTACCTAATGAATCAACTAGAGATTGACTACAAAGAAGCCCAGGATCAGGGGCATGAATTTCATTTTAGTTGGCTCTTGATACTTATGATTTCATTGCATGGGAGCTACCAAAAGGTGCAACCTTCCCCAACATTGACCCCTTTGAACCACTGGCTGCGAATTTTAGTACACTGTGGTACTCGAACGACATGAACAAGCAGTGGAAATCCAATGTCATATTTCATACCTACTACACCCAGTTGAAGCTCTCCATCTAGTCTGAGCCTCACATGACCCTGAATACTTTACACAGGTTTCAACCTTTGATAAAGTTCAGTGCAGACCACCATTTTATATATATTACAGCACGCACTGATGAGAAAAAGGAACAACTTCAGTCTTATTATAAGCTGACAGAAGAAGACCTGGAGGAGATCACCAAGGAATGGTTGGTGGACCTCCTTATTCCACCAAACCCCGCAAAAGTGTCCGACATTGACAACCCAGAAGCTGCACAGAATACACCTAGGACCAGTAAGACAAAGAAAACAAAGAAGACAAAGAAGGATGAGGAAATCCAAGATGTAGACAACAGATATGTAAGAACTGCATCCATTACACCAGAGCAAGGAGGTAATGGCGAAGACTTATAGGAATTCAAACAAAGGCAAGAAGATGAAGTAGATATCATAAAGAAAAGGAAGGGTTCGCCTCCAAAACCTTCCTCCCGGAAAAAATCAAAAGCACCTTTGACTAAGATGAAGACCACGCTCACTCCAAATGACTTCAGTTTTCTCATCACAGCTATGAATCAATCCATAGAAGAGATAACAGAAAATCAGGAAGCTAAGCAAGAGACAATGTACAACAGAATCGAGATCGAGCTCCAAGGAGTACAACAAGTTCTACAGTCTAGTCGTGCAGTCTCCTCTACGCCCCTACCAGAAGGAACAACATAAGAACAAAATGAACCAGTTCAACTCCGCAAGATTGTTGACATAGTCTAAGTACACCTTCGAAAGGCACAGGAAGAAATAACGCAGGTCACCTAGGCCTTAAATCAAGCATAGGAGGAAATCAT
Organism: Picea glauca; assembly: GCA_000966675.3. Classification (NCBI taxonomy): domain Eukaryota; kingdom Viridiplantae; phylum Streptophyta; class Pinopsida; order Pinales; family Pinaceae; genus Picea; species Picea glauca. The sequence continues at coordinate 109,774 of JZKD02S1642665.1, forward strand.
TGAGCAACGTCGAGCTACGCAATAAGAGAAGGACACTCTCCAAGTGAAATTTGAACAAGAAAGAGCGAAGATCCAAAAATATAAAGAGAATTTGCTCATGAAGCATATTGGGATTGAAGAAGCAGTCAACAAAACATTTCTCTCTATGACCAGCTTAGAACAGAAGGCATAAGAACCCATAGAATTGCAAGTGATGAATATTGTTGAAGTTATTCAACAACTTCAACAAAGATTCATGGACTTAGAGCTTCATACCATACCACAGACCCCACAAGAAGTGCACAACCAGTGATAAATAACTGCCTGAAGCACCGTAGAAAGGATTAAAGCACTCACTGAGGAATGCAAAAAGTTAAGTAGAAGAAGTGCACACATCTATGAGAACCTAACCGAGAACCCAGAATTGCATAAATTGAAGTCGCAGCTCCAAGAGGAAAACTACGACGCTAAAAAGCTATAGGTGAATTTAAAGGCCCTATCACTCGTAGAGAGAATGAAGAGGTTTCCAGAGCAATGCACAACCCAACAATAGATTCACATGCTTCAGATTAAAGTAATGGAAGTCTCTCAATGACATCAACCTATGCAAGAAAAGGCATGCCAACTATTCACTGAAGTTGAAAGCAAAGGAGTAGAACTTGAATAGGTTGTGAATACAACAAAACAATGCCTAGAAGGGCTAGTGAACGAGGCACTCATCCAGGATTTTGTCGAGAAAGAGGCAGTAGCAATGCGGCAGGTCAAAGCATCTCGAGCCAATCTCAAGGAATTCAAAGCAGAATTGGTCAAACCTAAGTGACTCGGGACGAGTCACAGGTGAGTGTTGGGGGCTTGTTGGCCCTTGACCAAGTTTTGAGGAACACTTGGTCATATTTGACCATTTTTGGGACTTTGACATCCTATCAATGATGGAGTTCCAGGCAAAGAAGAGATCACAGGATCTCGGTCCACTTTTGGGCCCATTTTAGGGTTTTGGGTTAATGTGATGGGAAAGGGATGTTGGCCCGTGGGCTTACCCACGCTTAGGCCCACTTTTGTAATGTATAAATAGAATAATAGGCAATGTAAGAAGTAGTAGATGTGATTTCTTAGTGCAATTGGTAGTGCATCTATGTGATTTCGAATAAGTGCTCTGTGCAAACTGTGTAAGGCTTACAAGGCTAAGTGCAAGTTACTTGATATAGAAAGATAAGTGTTGTAACGTAAGGAATAAGGATCTAGCGAGCTGCGTAGATCTTTTGTCTTATGTGAAGAAGGGTTTTGGAGGCTTTGTGCTTATAAAAAATTGAATACGATAATAAAGAAGAATATCTTGTGGACGTAACCCAAGGTGGGGGGGGTGAACCACGTAAATTTGTGTGTTATGCTCTGCACTTTGGTTCAATGTGTTTATCTTTGCTTATGCTATGTGCTTTGATATATCCACTCATGCTTTGTGCTTCTTAGATATATATGATTGTTAGATCTAATGTGTATGAGGATGCTTAGTGTTGATCTACTAGATATGATCTGGGTTACTATGGTTAAGTGCTGAAACACTATAAATATGAGTATTCACCACGAAGCTCTGTGTTGTCTGCAAAGTATAATAAGGGTTACATACTGATGAATGATCTATGCTAAGTGCCCTGTAAAATATATAATCACAGATATGTGTCCCAGCTAAGGTTGCAGACACCTGAGTCTTGAAACCACCCCTGCCTCTACCTCGAGTGAGACTTCATCTGCTTCACAGGTGTTGCCGAAAGGTTCGGTAGTTAGGGCTTTGTTGTTGCGCTCTTGAGCGTTGAACTTGGGGTTTTCTCCTGTGCCAACAGAGAGCCCTCTCTGTGTTGGAAAGGCTATTTTCTGGCGTTAAAGTTGGTCTGTAGGTTACCTTTGTCATTCCTTTTCTCATCCAAACGAATTTACAGAGAGATAACAAAACTAATTGGTTAAGTTAATTTGACTTAACTAAAGAAAGGTATTTGAACTACCATAAATTATTGAGAAGAAATAAAATTTCAATGAGATGAAGAGACAAAAGGAGAGAATAGAAGGAGATCTACAACCATAGGGTTTTATGTATACCAGTGAGATACTTTGAACTTTCATTGATTCTGAGTTTACTAGAAAGATTAACCCTCTTTATGACATCGGGGTCTTATTGAAGGAAACGAGATTCAATAGCCAAATCACATATTTCAGCAGCTTGTTTTGAAGGTGTATGATTTATCTTTGATAGTTTGTGTATTTTTGTTTGTGCATGAATTGAGTTTCATGACTAATAAAGAATATCTTACAGAGTCAAGCGAAAACATTTTGTGGAAATCTGATCCATATCTTTAGCTTCAACTTTCTTCTTGATTGCCAGAGTCTTTTTGTATGGTTCCCATTGAAGTCTTCTAAATTTGATTTTGTTCCCTTCCCTCGTAGGGGTTTGTAGAGAGAACTCAATTTTGTATCTCATAATGAAATAAATGAAAAATAATATTAATGTTTCAGTCTCACACATGTGTTTTAATGATCCAGTTCATTCTTTTTCTTTGATCTCCATATATACATTTGTGTAAATTTTGTACACATTCATGTAACTTTTTTTAAGTTTACTTCTTTTTCATTGGTATATACAACACATAAAACCATCCTTGTTCCTTTTTAATTAATACTTGTCAATTAAGCAATTTTTTTATAGGATATAAACCCTAGGTGACATTCCCAACTATCTTGTCTTAGCCCGGAAAGATCTAAAAATGCATGAGTAAGGTTTTCCATACCTTTCCTTGACGCACAACATTTGGAAATCC
>JZKD02S1642665.1:133854-144023 GCA_000966675.3 Picea glauca
CTTCTGACATCTTCATATTAAATAATCTCTTCATTAGAAATACCTTATTCAACGCTGAGGGTTTTTCATACAATTTGGCCAACGCATCCATCAAACCCTTTGTTGTCTTTTCTTTAGAAATATTGAAAGCCACCAATGCTGCCAGGCTCAGTCGTATCGTTCCTAGAGCCTTTCTGTCAAGAATATCCCATTCTTCATCCTTCATGGCCGCCATCTTCTTTGCTACTCCACTCAATGGTAGGAATAGATCCTTATGATATAAATAGTCTTCCATCTGCATCTTCCATAAATGGTAGTTTTGGCCGTTAAATTTCTCGACCCTAAACTTTCCATCTTCCGACATTGCTCCCACTCGAACCAAGAACCCTCTTTTCCTGCGAGTTACCTTAGCTCTGATACCAGTTGTTAGAAAAATAGGACCGCGGAGAAATAAAATAAAACAAATGCAGAACCAAAACACAAAAGACACACAATACAAGAGGGACACAGATTTGCGTGGTTCACCCAGTGTGGGCTACGTCCACCAGAGAAATTGCCAGGTCCTTCCTTTATTATTATCCAGCAAATGAAGGGATACAACCTACAACAAAACCTTTTGTAACTTCCTCTTCTTTCTCTCACAGTCTCCTCTCTCAGAATACAATATTCACCATCATCCATAGCTGCAATACATTTCCCTCATAAAAGAGTATTGCCTTCTAGGGGAAAAAACCCTAACATAATCTCTACCATTAGATCTGTGACCTTATAATGAACGGTCCAGATTTACAATGAAATTACAATATACTTTTACAAGGTAATTTTTTCTTTGGGGGCTTCGCCCCTGAACCCCCGCTGGGGGCCCGCTTGCCCCTAGACCCCCCAACCGGGGGGATATCCCCCCTGGACCCCGTAGAGGGGGTACCCCCCCTCTGCACTCCCCCGCGTGGAAGAGTGTACATACTTCTGGGGTGTAAATACTTCATGGGGTATAAACATGGTTGAAAGAAAGGAGCTCTGAATCAGGAAGATAATCAGGCTCCACAACCAACAGATATTTGAGGAGGCAAGAAAATATTTCAAATGAGATCAAAGGTCTTCATCAAAGAAAAAACTAGAAATCAAAGAATATGGCATGCCTCAGGTGTTTGATCTATCTACATCGCCAATAGACGGGAAAGAGGTAAGCAAACTCATGGAATTTTTTTGCACTTGTGTTAAGTTGATTCAAGATAAAAGCATTGTACAAGAATTACAATATTTAATCAAGCAGTATGAGATAGGAACAATAGACCCCTTACTAAATAGGGAAGTACACCATATTGGCAAGAAGAGAATAAAAAATAAAGAATTACACCTGAATGATCAAATAGGAGAATATGATATAGACTATGTGGTCCTCAACTTAGGGTCGAAGGTCAATGTCATGATGAAGCAAACTTGGGCACTAATGGGAAAACCAAAGTTGATCTATTCCCCTATCAAGCTTAGAATGGCTAATCAACAAGTTGTCAGCCCATTTGGACGATTGGAGAATGTCCCTATGAACATCAACGGAGTTAGGACCTTTGCAGATTTTGAGGTAATTGAAATTGTTGATGATAGCTGCCCTTACCCTGCATTGCTAGGAATTGATTGGGCCTTTGTGAAAATTCTACTCTTGTTGATTTAAATAAAAGATGCATGACATTTGAAAGAGTTGGCCTTAGGGTCATTGCACCCTTAGACCCACATGAGGGTTCATGATATACAGAGATCATCAGAGAAGAAGACCACGCATATGAGCTAGAAAACATATATAAGCTAACAGCCAGACAACAAGATTATATCGAACCTATTGTTGATGGAAATCTAAGTTGGAAAAGTGAAAACACGTGTTCATCAAATTTATAATAAGCATTGGAGAACTGGTAGAACCAGATGTATGAAGTATCCACAAGGAGATGTGCTCGGCTGACCAGAGAAGTTCATTGGATTGGTACCACAATGAGTAACTTGCCTACCTTTGATGGTTTGAACCCTTTAGAATCCTTCCTCTTAGATTTTGAAACAAGTGTACTAGCACAATAGAGGCTGTTGGCTATGGATGAGGCCCTAAAATCTACACCAGCAAGATGGTGGGGTCGCACAAATGAAACATCACAGACTGGACACAATGTTGAAAATTGATGAAAACGCAGTTCTCCGCACAAGTAGGAAGCTATGAAGTGAGGTACACAGGTCAAAGTTTCCCAAAGGACCATGTGCGAAGCCGAAGAATCCTGGAGTGACATTCCTCGAGAACAATGGGTGCACAGATTCATTACCACGCTGGACACGATCCCTATCAATTGGTACCTTCAAGCGGAGCTGCGCCTCGTCACTTTAGCTTGGGAAGGTATGGTCCATAATTTTATAACCACCTTTTTGTTTGAAAGTCAATTTCCTTCAATAGATCAAGCACTATAGGTTGTGAGGCAGAAAGTATTTAAGGAGGCATCTAGCCTCCCTTTGGAGTAAGAAGAGGACAAATGGACTGCGCCATTCCAGAAACTACAAGGATGTTACAACATTAATGCTGATGCAGATGACGATCCGAGGAAGGTAAAAATCACTGAGACAGAAGTCCATAGAGATGTGGAAGGACTAGGAGTTGAGTTTCAATTCATTAGACAACTGATCAAGATAAATAAAGTCAATATTGGGACAGAGGAGACACCAAATATTGCCAATGTCAGAGATTATTGGGATGCTGCTACCATTGACAAGATTACAGAGTTATTGCACGAATATCAGGACTTGTTCCCGACAAAGTTCACTAATATGAAGGGAATCAAAGGACCTATGGGTGACTTGAGAATACCTTTGAAACTAGATTTGAAGCCAGTCAAGCAAAGACTATACAAATTGAACCTGAAATACAAGGAAAAAGTGAAGATTGAGCTCGACAGAATGTTAGAAGCAGGGATTATTGAACCTATCGAAGAGTCAGAATGGATCAGCCCTATGGAGGTGCAAGACAAGAAGACAGATGAGATCAGGATCTATGTAGATCTTAGGAATTTGAATGATGCTTGTTTGCATGATCCTTTCCCTACACCATTCACAGACGAAGTGTTGGATAACGTGGGAGGCCAGGAAGTATATTCGTTTACAGGTGGATTTTCAGGATACCATCAGATCCACATTGCCAAGGAGGTCTACCACAAGACCACATTTGCCACAAAATGGGGATCCTACCAATAAATAGTGATTCCATTTGGACTGAAGAATTCCCCAGCCATCTTCTCCAGGGTGGTGGTCGAAGCGTTCAAAGAATTTTTGAATAAATTTTTAGAAGCCTATTTTGATGACTACACTATTTTTAGTTTGTTGAAAAATCATATTGAATGTCTAAGACTAATGTTGGACAAATGCAGGCAGTGTCAAATTGATTTAAATTTGAAGAAGTGCATTGTCTTCTCACCATTTGGAGTATTATTAGGACATATTGTATGTAAGCAGGGATTGTTGGTTGATCCATCAAAAATTGCAATTATAGTTGACTTACTGCCTCCTACTTCAGTCAAACAACTGCGCATTGCGCTAGGACACACTGGCTATTATAGGAAATTTATCAAAGAATATGCTCAGATTACTGCGCCAATGGAGAAGTTATTAAATAAAGATTGTCATTTTGGTTGGACAGACAAATGCCAACAGAGCTTCGACACATTGAAACAGAAGATGGTTACAACGACCATTCTGGTTTTCCCAGATTGGAGCAAAGAATTCCATGTGCATTTCGATGCATCTTCTATTGCATTAGGAGCAGTATTGGCACAACCTGGAGAAGGAGACATCAACCATCCATTATCATTTTCCAGTAGAAATCTATCTGTAGCTGAAATCAATTACACTACTACAGAGAGAGAAGGACTAGCCATGGTGTATGTGCTACAAAAATTCTACCACTACATATTGGGAGGACACTTTAAAAATTTTACCGATCACTTCACGCTGAAGTACCTAGTCAACAAGCCAGTGTTGGGGGGGGTGAATATGCAGATGGATTCTCTTGTTTCAAGAATATGATTTTGAGATCATAGTTAAGATGGGAAGAATGAACAAGGGACCTAACCACCTATCGAGGTTGGAACATGGCGAAGAACCCACCAGTATGGAAGATACACTACCTGATGTACAGTTGCTCACCATTAGGAATATGGATGACCACTTCGTAGACATAGTCTGATTCCTGTCAACAGGAATGGCTCCAAGTGAGTATACAATTTCTCAGAAGAAACAGCTAGTGGTGCGTGTTGCAGACTTTTCACTGATAGTTGGTCAGCTATATAAGATGGGACCTGATGAGATACTAAGAAGATGTGTGATGGAGGCAAAGTGCCTGCTGATCCTCGCAGAAGCTCATGAAGGCATCGTAGGAGGACATTACGCAGGGAAAGAAACTGCGCAGAAGGTTTTGCGAGCTGGCCTTTGGTGGCCTACGTTACACAGAGATGCTAAAGAGTATGCCAGAGCATGTGATGTATGCCATAGAGTTGGAAAACCATCCCGAAGAGATGATATTCCATTAGCACCATAGATGACCCTACAAGCATTTGAAAAGTGGGACATTGACTTCGTGGGACCTATAAACCCACCAGGAAAGTGCACAGGTGCAAGGTACATTATCACTGGGATGGAATACCTGACTAGATGGGTCAAAGCAAGAGCATTCAAGGACTGTAGTGCAACTATAGCTGCGTGTTTTATATTTGATGACATAATAACCAGGTTTGGATTCCCTAAGGCCCTTATGAGTGATCAAGGTACACACTTCATCAATAAGACAGTTGAAGCCTTGATTGAAGAATTTGTAGTTCACCATCAAAAGAGTACACCTTACCATCCACAAGCAAACGGAACGGTCGAAGCATTCAAACAAATCTTGGAGACAACATTGACAAAGATTTGTAGTGTGAACAAGGATGACTGGGATTTAAGAGTAGCAAACATACTCTGGGCTTATAGAACCACTTGCAAGAAATTAACAATGAAGATCCCTTTCAAGTTGGTTTATGGTATCGAAGTTGTTGTCCCAATGGAGTACTTGGTACCAAGCGTAATAATTGTTTCATTTACAGACATGGATGATACTGGCATTGTTCGTGAGAGGCTTGCCCAGTTGGTTGAACTAGAAGAAGTTAGATTTATTGCAGGATTCCATCAGCAAGTTCAGAATGAAAGAGAAAAGGTCTATCATGACAGGAACATCAAGAAGAAGGCATTTAAGAAAGGTGATTTAGTACTGGTGTATGACATTAAATTTATAAGATATCCAGAGAAGTTTAGAACGCATTGGCTTGGAACATATGAGATCGCCTATGTCACAAAAGGAGGAGTTGCGCAGCTGAAGACACTGAAGGGAGAATGGAAAGAAGGATTAGTGAATGGGAGTTGGCTGAAGTTGTATTATGACAACCAATTGCCTCGAAGCTCTTAGTAAAATCAAGGAAGAAAAGGGTCTAGGTACTAGGTGTAGTTGAAAATGCGTACCAGACATAGAAACGATAGTCTGCAAAAGGATGGGAAGGAGGCATAAAGAAAAAAACAAAGGCTTCACTACACAATCCAAAGTCGAAGTAAAATGGAAGGATCAAATCTGAAGTGCCTTGAGACGAGTCACAGGTGAGTGTTGGGGGCCTGTTGGCCCTTGGTTATGAAAGGAAGTGAAGATCGAGGAAGAAAAGGTCAAACGTGAATTGTGCAGGAGACACAATGACTGTCACTGGGTCGAAGTAAGAAAAAGAGAATAAAATCCGGAGTGAAGTACGAGGAAGCAAGTCGTTGGAGGAGGATATTGGGGATGATAGATCAACAAGGAATATGGATCGAGGACAAATCAACAAGCAAAGAAAGACATCATTGGATGCTTTGGAGCACTACGCAAGAAGGAAGGAAAGACAGGCTGGAAAAGCCCTAAAAGGGCGGGTCAAGTTGATCTAGGGTTTTGGTATCTAGGGTTTTGGCACCTAAGTTTTGACCTAAGCCTATCAGTGAGGGATTGTAATGTATAAATAAAGGTCAAGAGGACCTGGGTGGAGTTAGTAATTTGGTAGTTGTCAGTACTAGAGTTGGGCATTGATATTGATTGTTGTTGGTTGAGAGGTTATTGTACTATGATAGAAGGGAGTGCTGAGAGTGAGATGCTTCTGGTATTGTAAGATATTCAGCTGGGTGCGAAGATCAGGTACTGGAGATGGGTGTGTAGGAAGGAGGGAGACAGAGAGAAGAAGAGAGAAGATCTGTTGACTAAGAGCACAGATCAGAACTGTAAGCTTTATCTTAATATATCATAAGCATAGTTCTATGGGTGTAGCCCTAGAGAGAGGGTGAACCATGTATATTTTGTGTCGCATGTGTGATCGATGCTTGGATCTCTGTCATTGTTATACTATTATTTTCATTATTGTGTTAGATCAGATTTATAGCTGCGCAGAGTAGATCTAGCTGATAAGAAATATATGAATGCTTCTTTGTTGTTGTATCAAGTTCCATTTGATATTCTCCTGGTTGTAGACATCTCTATCCTGCAACCCCCCTCTTAGCTTCTTCGGGTGAGACTGCATCTGCTTCATAAGTGTTGTCGAAAGGGCCAGCAGCTAGGGCTTGTTGGTGCACTCTTGGAGTGAACCCTAGGTCTTCCCTTGTGCCAACAAGGCTCGAGAACCGAATCCAAATTCTGTGTGGGAGTCGGATCAGGGTCAGTGCAAGCTTTTTGAACTATAGAGTCTTGATATTATGGTAGCTAGGGGAGGTATTTACCTCCATGTGTAAACCTGACGAGGATAAAATACTCCAGGAAGAAAGAAGAAACCCTAATGAGTTGGCTAATAACCCTAGAAGACTTGTCAGTTCAAGAAGATAATTTATATTAGGTTATTAGCCTCCAAGAGAAGAAGTCAGCTAGAAATAATAATATATATTGAACAGACAGATACCCAAAATGAGAATTCGGCCCAAGCAATTAGCTAGAATTAGTAAAAATACAGGAGGCCAGTTCTCATTCTAGCAGGTAGTCTCAGAATTGTAGAGCATCAACTTGTGCGCACTGCAGTGCCTAGTCTTGTGTGCAAGTTTGAGGAGAGATACCATTGCAGCTGTTGCAGCTAGAAGATCATGTTTGGCTTGGAATATCTCTTAGATAGGGTTTGGAACATCTGATCAACTCTTGTTTGTGTGTTATCCTTAGGGAAAGGTACGCTACCCTTTGTTTGGCTATCTAGCCTAGGGTTTCCTTCCGAAGTGATTCTTTGTCAAAGTTAAGGTGCTCAGAGGGTGGCTTCAGCCTATGGTTGGATGACAATAGAGATATTGTCAATGGTAAAATGAGAACATCCATTATATTCTAACAGGTTATGGGCCCACACCTCCTTCATTCAGTCTAAACTCTGGAAGGAAACATAGCCGCTATGATATTGAGCTCGCTAAGGAACTGTCGCTAGGGTTACTAGCAGAAGTAACTTCCAAGACACTACCGCTAGGGTTACTAGTAGGAGCAGTTGTAGAAACCCTAATCCTCTCGTTGAGGCACCTTAATTGAATGGATTGACCTAATTTCTGGACAGATCAGTGTGCCCTAGCCTAGCGCATCTCCTAATGCTCTTAGCAAGCCAAGATGTCAAGTTTGAGTTTCTGATCAAATCTAGGGTTGACCAAGTCAAAGAAGCCATGACTTATTCTATGAATTCAGAGAACAAGTTAGATGGAGCCTCTAACTTCAGAGCATAAAAGACAAGGATTGACTTCATCCTTGCCAAGAATAAAGTGTCGGATATCGTGAAAGGAAATATCGTGGAACCAGTGTTTGAAGAAGGAAAAGAGAAGGAACCACAGAATGTTGCAATTATGGAGAAGTTCAAAGACGGTGACATCAATGCCATGAGTATCATAGTGGACTGTGTAAAATACCACTTGATACCCTACATCTCTCATCTTGACTCATCGAAGAAGATGTATGATTCCCTAACAAACCTCTTCTCATTCAGAAACATTGGACAAGTCATGAGTCTGAAGAATGAGCTTCGTGACATGAAGATGAATGATGATGAAAAAATAACATCATACTTTGTGAGAATATCTCAGTTAAGATATCAACTACAAGCAATTGAAGAGATCATTTCAGAGAAGGAATTGGTAAATATAGTACTCAATGGTATTCTCAATATGTGGGATGCATTTTCCGCAAGCATGAACACAAGAAAGGAGTACCCGACATTTGAAGAACTTTGGACTTGATGTGCTCAAGAAGAATCAAGGATCAGTGCAAAAGAGAAACCCCGAAAGAAGTATAATGATCAAGCCTTCACAGAAAGCTTCAAGAAATTCAAGAACAAAAGGAAGTCTGTCTCAAGGAGGAAGCCAAATCAAGAGAAAGACTTTTCATAAATACAATGCTTCAACTGTCGAAAGTATGCTCACTACAAGAATCATTGTCCTGAGCTAAGGAAAAGGAAGGAGAAACATGAAGCATCAGTTGTTGGAGAAAATAAACCTACAAAGAAGACTAAGTCGGATGAAAGAGAATTCTTCTTCTAAAGGTAACAATACTCTTCTTATTTCTTATACATATCTCATTTGTATCGTCTCTGTACATATCTTGTATATCTATCCCTTGAAAGATAATGTATTCCAAGAAGAACTATACCTATGAAAGAACAAAAAGATAAGGATTGATATCATTAGATAATACACATGAAAGGATGAAATACATCGAATCAATCATGAAGAGACTCAGAAGAAGCAAAGACAGAAAGAAGTCAGAGAAAGACTTATAACGCTTTTGTAGAAGACAACAAGACAGAAGCATGGACTCTGTTAGACAGAGAGAGACAATTATATATTGCAGAAGGAAATAAGGATGTAGATGGAAGCATGGACTCTGTTAGACGGAGGGAGCCGATTATATGCACTCATACATGAAGCAAGGATTAGGAGGGAGCTAATCCTATGATCCATTAAAAATAATGAAGTATGGTAGCAGCCATGAAAGACAGTACATGTTCAGTTCAACCACAGAAGAAGTCTTCTTCGAAGAGAAGCCTTAAAAATATCCCTGGTTGTCCATCCACATCCATGATCCTATGATGAAATAATAAAATGGAATATTTAGGGCATGGAATCTATAAGAAACTCCATGGACCCAAGAGCTAAAGAAAAACATCAGAAAGAACATGAATATTCCAATAAATAAAGAGAAGCCAGAACAACCAGTCATTATATTAAGAATCACAAGATTACCAGCCTAATATGAACTCAATAAAATCAATTAAGCAGAGGAACTGAAAGTCGTGATGAAGAACGATGTATTAAATACTTATGAATGAAAGCATTGTGAGATATAGAACTATAGGTTCTCCCATATGGAGGGATAAGACTATGATGATTACTTGTTATATTACACCAGACATATCTCTACATGAGTCATTATATCATCCACAACATCCATGACTTGGATTTCTACGTCAGATGAATGCAAAGAATGTTCTCCAGAGAAATTGAATAAAGAGCATATGAAGAAAAACCTCAAGGCTTTGAGGCATACCAGAAAGAGACCCTTGCATGCATATAGAAGAAGACAACTTGGTGGAGAACCTCCAGTGCACAGTAGAAGCATGGTGAAGATTTTCTATAACAAAGATATTGTATCAAGATGATTACTCACTAGATCAGATCTCATTATGACAGAAGAAGTGCCACATGTTTATGTTCTAGTTTTTCCAACAATGATATACTCTATTGATTAGAGCTACATGAAGCCTTCAGAGAAAACTAGTGTTCCAGACCAAATTAAATTTGAAATCAAGCATTACATTATCTGTAATGAAGTCTAGAAATGAGAAAGTGGTTCTCCAATACATATCTCCACAGATGAGTAAATAAGCAGACATTTTGGTAAAAGATGAAAGAGTTTGCAAACTCAAGATGGAGCTCGTGGAGATGAATTCCTTATTGAAAAAGGAGGAGATGACTCCCAGGTTGGGAGGGAGCACTAAAATATTATTGAAAACATTAATTGAAAAATAGTCCAACTTGGACAGATTCTTTCCTGTTTGGAAAGTGGATTGAGATTTCTAACGGACAATGATTTCCCATTGTGGTTAACATGGGAAATGGTCCAGATTGTTGATGTATCATAGACAATGACTTCCCATTGTGGTTAACATGGG
>JZKD02S1642676.1:15664-53910 GCA_000966675.3 Picea glauca
ATGGTCAAAATGGTTTTAAGTATGAGATCTGGATCATAAGGGCGGAAGTATTTTTATAGGCACAGGGACATTATATTTGGCTATTTTTTGTTACAGGATATGATAGTTCAAAAAGGACAAAGATTGCAACCAAGAAGGAATTGAGGAAGAATAACAAAATAGCAATGGATTTCATCTGGGAAGGATTACCCAATCTGGTAAGAGAAAAGGTTGGTAAATGTTCATCAACAAAAGAACTTTGGGATAAGTTACATGACATATATTCTTCACCCATCGTAGATTCAGAAAATACCAAAGAAGATGCAGATACAAAACAAGAAGAAATATGCTCATCATGTCAGACAGATTCAGAAGAGGAAGAGTATGGAGAAGCATAAGTTGATTACAGAGAAAAATTGATTAGTGCAATTAAATATCTAAAGAAAGAAAGAGAAGAAAACAAGTCATCCAAGAAAAAATTGATGAACCTAAAGGAAAGTGTTCAAGGTTCCGAAAAGGATCAACAGGTCATCAAGAATTTAAGAGCTCAACTAGAAGAGGCCAGAAGAATTGAAGAAACTATAGAATATCAAAATAAATTTTTAGAAGCCAACATAGCAGCACAAAAGGAAGAAGCAGAAAAGAGAGAAAAGATACTGATGGATCATCTGAAGGAAAGAACCAATGACTTAAACCAACTTGAGGAAGAGTTTGGTCAAGAAGAGAGAATATTGGAAGAAGAAATAATTACATTGAAAATCCAACTTGAAGAAGCAAAGAGAACAAAAGAGGTAATGAAGTCTCAGATAATGAAGAAAGAAGAAGAGGTTGAGAAGCTTGAAGAAGAAGTTGTCACATTGAGAAGTAAAATCTTCAAGATCAACAAGAATGTTGAAGAGACAGAAACATCCACATCAGTTATAGAGAATGAAGAGAAGCACTCTAGGTTGCTAGAAAGAAGAATGAAGAAAATAGAAAGAGTTATGCATAAGTACTCAAAGGAAGGAATCATGGTCAGCCAGAATCTAAGAAAACTATTGAAGATATATCTTCAAGAAGACCATCCATGTTCAAGCCACAAATAAGCTTCAATCATGATCATGATTAGTCAAGGAATAAATTCAGAAGGACTACGCCACAAAGAAGATCATTCACTCCCAGGTATGCAAATTTATTTTATGTTTATTATTTTTGTTGTACTAACTTTGGACATAAGGTTGCAGATTATAGGGATTATAAAAGAAATGTGCAAGCAATAAATGCTTGTGGCCCCACACAACATTGAATGTTACAAATGTCATAACTATGGACACATAGCTAGTGATTGTAGAAGCATGATCGATACTTCTATGAAAGAGAATACTGATATCAGATATAAGAAAGTATAAATGAGAAAATGGGAAGAACAGGTGAACAAAGACCAGGTACCAAAGATCGCAAGATTGGCAATAAAACGAGATGAAGAAAATTCTACAGAGAAAAAGAAAGATGTTAGATACATAAAGGTTTGGAAAATAACTGAAAGAAAGGAAGGACAAGTAAATAAGGAACAGATTCAAGAGATTGTACTTTTAGGCATTGTAGTGAAAGATGAATCCACAGACATAAAGAAAGAAGTCAGAGCTCAGAGAGATAATGAATCTACCAATGAAGATGATGATGAATCTACTAATGAAGATGATAATGAATACACATCAGAGCAGGAATTGTTCTGATCCATCCGGCTTAGAGACTCCCAAGTAATATGAATATTAGACAAGGGGATTCTATGCAATAGCTGTGATAGATCAAAGAACCATCCTTCGAGCAACTTGCAGAGTTTGAGAAGATAGATTCAGAGCAATTAGTTAGCAGAAGTACAGTTTGATAGATTAATCAAGATTTCATGATAGTATAGTGATAAATGGGTTATCATTATGGACAGTTGCGCAAGTAGAGTCTTGGACAGTATGGACATAGATGGATTTGTGAGAACACTTAGCAGGTTTGGACATATATATGATAGTGGACGAGAGCATGGATTCATAGATTGGTTCAGAGAGTGGTTAAGAGACAAAAGAACATTATCATAATGGATGATAATTACATAGGAAATGGCTCGAATAATGCTAATGGATTCCAAATTGACAGATATTTTTTGTACACATGCAGTGGATACATCAGTTCACATTCAAAACAAAGTAATGCCCAGAAACAACAATGACAAAGCTCCCTACAAACTATGGAAAGGAAGCGCAAACAACAACCTCTACATCAAGGTAACTCAAGGTAATATTTTATTAATTGAAATTTATGTTGATGCTATTGTTTTGAAAGTACTAATGACAGGTTAAGCCAAAATTTTTCAAAGGATATGCAGAATGAATTTGAAATGTCATTACTTGGAGAACTATCCTTCTTTTTGGGTCTTCAGATATGTCAAAGAAACCAAGGAATTTTTATTTCTCAAACTAAGTATATCAGAGAAGATAAACAGGTTCAAAATGGAAGATTGCAAACCAGTTACCACTCCTATGCAAACCAGTTGCAAGTTGAGCAAAGATGATGATTCAAAGTCTACAGACCAGAGGCAATACAGGTCAATGATTGGTAGCTTACTATATGTGACAACATCCAGACCAGATGTAATGCAGGCAGTTGGACAGGTGGCATGATTTCGAGCAACACCAAAGGAATCACATGTATTAGCAGTGAAGAGGATTTTCAGATATCTCAAAGGAACATAAGAGTTTGGATTATGGTATCCAAAAGGAAAAGATCTATCACTTATTTCCTACACAGATACAGATTGGGCAGGTTGCATTGATGACTGATGAAGCACCAGTGGAGCAACATTCTACTTGGGTGAGTGTTTAGTATCTTGGATAAGCAAGAAACAATCATCAATATCCTTATCTATAGCTGAGGCATAGTATATTGCAGTAGAAATATGTTGTACACAGGTTCTATGGATGAAAAAAAACTTTGACAGATATATAGGTTTAGTATGATGAGCCCATTCCAATCTATTGTGATAATACAAGTGCCATCAGTATCTCAAAAAACCCGGTGATGCATTCCAAGATAAAGCACATTCCAATCAAGTATCTCTTTCTACGGGAATAGGTTGCAGAGAAGAACATCAGAGCTGAATATGTGGGAATAAAAGAACAAGTGGCATACATCTTTACAAAATCCCTTCCACGAGAATCCCTTGAGTATCTTCGCCAGAGACTAGGAGTAATTTCTACTCCAAAATGAATGCTTTTGAATTCTTATCTTATATGTCTTAGATGTACATGAGGAAGCACCATAAATAGGAAAAAGGGGGAGATATTTATCAGATGCAAAGGTAAATGCTTGGAGAGAGAGCATAGAGGCATGTTTCCAAAGGGAGCGATTGTCACAAGGGAAGAATGAGCGATATGACTTCAGAGTGATACCCTTTTTCAAAGGGGGAGATATTATTCATATGAAGGGAAAGAGAGTAATCAGAGGATTATAAATACAAAGAAAAATCAAAGGCATGTAGACAGGGGGAGCAGCCCCAAGGAGAGTTCAGTTAGGGGGAGCAACCCAAAAGGGAGATACCCTTTTCCATTGATGTCAAAGGGGGAGATATAGAAACATTGATAAAGAGTATAAGCATGAATGTTATCATGACTAAGTGTTGCCATCAATGTCAAAGGGGGAGATTGTCAGACAATTGGCTTAAGTTGATGGATAGTTGGTATGGATTGTTGGTTGTCATTGATGTTAAATATTGGAGAATGATATTGTAGATTGATGTCAACCCTTGGAGAAAGTCCAGTAGCGAATTCTGGTAGCACAAAGGTTTGGGTAATGGACCCAAGGTTGTTTCATGTATAATGGTATGAGTTTTAATATATTTGAAGGTAAGACTATTCTATATGGATAATACATGTCATTCCATTTCTGGTGGTATGTGGAACGTCACATAACTCCTCACAGTTAGAGAGTTATGGCCATGAGAAGTTGGAGAAACCAGGTTTGGGTAATGGACCCAAGTTTGTTTGATGGATAATGGTATGAGTTTTGATATATTTTAAGGAAAGACTATTCTATATGGATAGTACATGTCATGCCATTTCTGGTGGTATGTGGAACACCACATAACTCCTCACAGTTTGAGAGTTATGACCTTACGAAGTTGGAGGACCCTCATATGTTGGCTTGAAGCCCCAAAAGGTCAAAGAAGTCAAAGAGCTTGCAAAGAAGAAATTATTATTAAATGATAAAGTAAAGTGACAAATTCAAGAAGGGTTATTTAAATAATAAAGTGAAGTGACAAAATCAAAGAAGATTATTTAAATGATAAAGCGAGGTGACAAAGTCAAGGAGGGATATTTAAATGATAAAGTAATGGAGAACTTTCTAATTATGGAAAGTGGTTAACCTTAAAAATGAGAAAATAGGTTAAGTGATCTAGAAATGGGTTAAGTGACCTAGAAATAGGTTAAGTGACCTAGAAATGGGTTAAGTGACCTAGAAGATGGAGAGTATAAATAAGAGGCAAGACTCTCTCATTTTATATCACACTTGAGAATATTGAATATTTATAGGTGACTTAGGTAACTAAAGGATATCTAGGCCGAATTTCAGAGGGAAGGTGAAGAAAAGAGGGCCGGAATTCAAGGGAGGATAAATTCTTTTGATGATGCTTTCTAAGGTATGTTATTTACAGGTCATCTCACCATTTTCCCAATAACTTTTTTCTAGAATGATTCAGACCATGAAATCGATAGGCCATTGAGGAAACATATCCAAGTATCTGTGGAAAAAACTTCAGCTTGTGGGTCGTTGTATTTTTGGAGTTACACTCCGTGGAAAATAGGGTTTGTGGCTAGTCATGAAACTAGTCTAAAACATGTGTTTCAGGTAAAAACATCATAACTTCTTCATAACAGAGCCAAATTTAGTAATACCAGATGTGTTGGTTAGAGTACAGTCTATAGTATGCTTTGTAACATTTTCAGATCTATTCAACAAACATTCTGTATGGGGCACGCTCTACAAGGTCGCTCTCTAGAATAAGCCAGAATTCAACAAGGTATGCCATTTTTGCTATAACTCCTTTTATGAGAGGTTCCAGGTAGTGACACCTAGAGGAATTGCATAAAACACACTGAAGAACATTATGTATTAGTTTCAGATCTTTATTCATTACAGGTACATAGTTATGATTATTTCAAGTTAGGGTTGTTGACTAATCCAAAACTAGTCATGTGAGACTAAAGAAAAGTTTGATGAAAATGCTAGTCTCTTGTTGTGAAAGTTAAGGAAGGTTTGGAGGTATGTGATAATATAAACTAGGTCTATTACAGAGTTACAAATCATATTTGGATGATGAAATTGACGAGGGATTTTGGTTAAGGTACATGTTGGGTACATCGTTGAGACAAGTAGTTGTTGAGTTGGCACAATCATGAGGTGTATAGTTGATGATGTTGGTACATCTTGATGAGTCATAGTTGATGAGTAGTTGATTAATGATTAGTACATACTTGGTACATGTTTGGAGGCACTTGTTAGTAGCATTGTTGACACTTGGTTTATAGATGATGTAGCATACTTGTATTGGTATATTTTTAGAAGCACATATTGATCTTGGTGATGATTATGAGTTGTTGTGTTATGGTTGGTTGATGCATATCTTTGAGAGTTGTCTTGGTGAGTAGATCTGATTTGGTTGATAAGATTGATGAGATAGGTTGTTGGGATAGGTTGTTTGGATAGGTTGTTGTGATTGGACAGGTTGTTGTGACAGGTTATTTGTACAGGTTTGGTGCATGGTTGATGCACTTGTTCATGGTACTGGTTTTGTACATGTTTGGTGCATGGTTGATGCACTTGTTCATGGTGCGAGTTTTGTATAGCTTTGGTGCATGGTTGAGGCACTTGTTCATGGTACAGGTTTTGTATAGGTTGGTGCATGGTTGATTCACTTATTTATGGTACAGGTTGATTACAGGTTGAGGTACAGGTTTTGTACAGATTGGTGCATGGTTGATGCACTGGTTTATGGTACAAGTTGATTGATACAAGTTTATTGCAGTATATCTCACAATGATAGTGTGACGGTGGTTCCATCATTCTACTTATACGTCAAGGTAGTTGGACGGGGCAAGGAAAATTGGTTGTAGCCACCTTTCAGTTGTAGTCAGAGAAGATAGGGGGTTGTAGCCTCCTTCTGGTTGTGGCTAGAGAATTGGGGAGTTGGAGCTTCCCTCAGGTTGTAGCCTAAGAAACTAGGGGGTTGGAGCCTCCTTCCAGTTGCAGCTGGAAAACAAAGGAAGTTGGTTTTTCCAATGAATGTAATTCTTCAAGACATATAAGAAAAAACATTCTGTGGTTTTCTCCCACTTTGGGTTTCCACGTAAAACACTGGTGTACTATGTACCTGTATGATTGTTCATTGCTTATTTACTCTGCAATTATTGGATGATAATGATACATTGATATAACACTTGGATTATATGGTTAAAAAGGATTAAATTGCTCTATTATTGATTCAACCCCCCTCTCAGTAATCAAACAATCCTTTCATTTCATATTCCTATTTATTTAAAAAATTTATTTTTTGAGAAATCATATATTTTCATTCTTCCACATCTTTATTGTTTCTTTTAGTGATCAATTATTAGAATTGTTTCTTTGAAGCCTCACATAATTGTTATTGTTCCTTGCCTTGGAGGTTATCCCCTCGGACAATTCTCTTTAGTGCTTTAGTAATTTCCTTTTAGGCATAAAGAAAAACCAACCCATAAAATAGAAAGAGAAACAAAATAAATGAATATTGAATGGTTGTCGAACCATTAACCTGGAGGATTATTCCATACCAAAAAGGGAGGAGTCTAATTGGGCCTCGTCCTTGGGTTTAATCATTCCTGTTGAGCAAAGGGAATCCAACCCCCTCAACATAGTGGTTGGTTGGATTCAATAGAATTATTGGTACTCTTTTTATCATCCTTCCTTGGGAACCTTTAAACCAAAATTTATTAACCATGATAGTTGAGCAAAGAAAAAGCACAATACAGAGGAAGCACGAGACAATGAAAAAACCCTAGCTAGGGTTTCAAGCCAAGTTTGGGTCTAAAGTGATTTCATCAGTCAACCACCGACGGTAGGTATGTCAGCCCTGACACATCACTATGGAGGAGGATGTACAATTGGTGGATAACTCGAAGGATTCTCTCCAATAATTTCATTTTCGTCAGTCCTAAAGTATGCTCCTTTTTCGTCTTTGTACTCATAACTTGTGAGTACTCCTGAGGTAGAGGTTAAGTCTGTCATTACTAGGAAGCTCCTTGGATCTAATGTTGTCATAACAGAGACCTCAGTTGATATCCCAAGAGATCCATCTCTTAACTCACCACTTAATGCAGATTGGGGGAGTGAATGCACATGAGCTACCAGTAATGGGGTTTCAAGTGATCGTGTTTGTAGTCTTTTTCGTGGATCTAAACAAATTTAGGCATATCTAGTAGTCGACCCTCCATTTGGTATTATGTTGGATGATATATGGTCTTCATGGTTTATTGGAGGTGGATTGGGGTTATTTGAACTTCAAGGCGGTGACATTTTGGGTGTTCATAAGCCTCTTGGTCATAAAAGAAGGAGAAAAGTTAGGTCAAGAGGAGGAGGGTTCTCTTTAGTCGTTGGCAAATATCTATAGGTAAGTCATATTGTTGATATGGAGGGTCAGAATCTCGTAGGAAAATTCAATGTCAGATGGGTGGCGAGGGAATCCTTAATCTCATGGATGCAATACAATTGGGTTTTTGTTATTGGATACGCTTCAGTTGTGCACCTCCTCTCCAAAGAATGGATCAACTTTCTCTTTAGATATAGGGATGATGCATGGAGTATTCTTGGTAATATTTGGTGTTGGGATAAGTTTCTTCCAGGTATCAAGTCGTGGCACCCTCTATAATTTGGCAAGGGTTCTCACCTCGATCAAGCTTCCTAGCCTCCCTCTAGAGTTTTGGTCAGACGTAGGCTTAAAATCCCTTGGGGAGATTCTAAGGCATTTTGTTATAGTTGATACTGTTATCGTGCAAACAGTAGGTTGGGCAAATCCTGACCTAATCCACTGGATGGTGACAACAATGGGAGAGTTTACCCATTGTTACCTCAGATAAAGCCTCCCCTTGCTTTAGTGAAGGATACATCCAACACAAGGGGGGATTCTCGGGTGACCTTAACGGGGAAATGAGATGGAAAGTGATACTTATGAATGGATTCCCTTATAGGTCAAGTTGATAATGGAAAGTAACTTGGAAATGAGTCTCGGGCAGTGGTCAATGTTTACCAAGAAGTTTGAGTACTTGTGGATGATGGTAGTACCTGCACGAGACACAAGAAACACCAAGTATGCAAGAAAATAGCTAGCAATCACTAATATAACCCAAGGATGAAAGCGTTAGACTTTCGAAACAAAATAAGGTTGTTATAGACAAGTATTGCAGAGGTATAATTGCATGCCTATGGCTATATCAAACTATTGCTACAACAGAAAATTTCAACCCACAAAAAGTACAAGTAAACCACCCAAAAGATGCTAAATGACAAGTAGATTATTATGATAGCTTTCTAGCAAATTTTGAAGGTTGAAATGCAAGTTATAATCAAAGTAAGAGAGTATTTGCTACAACCCTAATAACTGCATATTTTGTTTAGATATAGCTCCAAGAAGACTAAGTAGATCAAGATGCCCTAGAGGCTTTAGCAACCTCAAAGCATCAACAATAGATTCCAACTTGAACAATATCAATATCTTGTTAAATTATGTTTACTAAAGAAAACAATTTATTTATCCAATACAAATTTTAGATTATTGCCTTTTAAAAATGGGTGAATGCAGTCTTGAAAGCACAAGTTAGATCAACAAGATCTCTAGGGGTGTAAACCCTCTTACTCCCTAGGGCATGCAAATAAAACCAAGGTAAATCAAGGAGGGTGTACACCCTTGTACTCCTCCTAGAAACCTTGTAATAAAATACGTGTAAACTAGCAAATGAGATGAAGCTTAATGGAGGGTGTATACACTCATACTCCTCTTAGGGTTTCAACCAATGAAAAACATGAAAGAAGGAAGAAGAGTTAACAATTGCAGATTTTGCTTACCAATTCCAAGACATATGCAAGAACAAAACCTAGTTCACTAAGCAAATTACCATTCATAAGCAAGAGAAGAAGTTTCAAAGAGGTGCACACCACATTATCTCAAGCATTCACTAAGAGATAATCACCGAAAATCATTTGCACAAAAGAGAGATACCAAAATGCCCAAATAGGGCGCAAATTTCAGCCACTAGTCTTCTCACAATGGGAGAGCTTTCATATAATTGAAATATAGATGATATCTATTTATACAAATCCTCTAAAACATAGTTTGTCCACATTCAAAGGGTAAACCACAAGATAAGGGTAACTTTTCCCTTTTTCTTTCCCCTTTGCCAAAATAACATTTTTAATTTATAATTTGCACATAAGATAAGCCCTAGAAACACGACGTCAACCTCTTGGGGCAACGTTTTGGCACTTTAGGTTAAGTCATTGAGTTGGAGATGAGTGCGCTAGCCCTCCAAAGGCCAAGTGTCTTCAAGAAAAGCCTCTCCTCGATGATCTAAGGGCTTCCTCCTTCAAAATGTGCCAAGTCTCTTCAATCACCACCAAACCCTAGCCCTGGAGTGACATCGAGCCCTCAAAGGTGACGTTTTGACCTCCAAATGAAAGTCGTTTTCCTTGTAGGGGCTAGGTGAGATCCTTGTGTTGGACATGTTGTCATTGATGTCAACAATCGATATGATGATTTGTTGAATTATCATTGTGATTGAAAATAGATAAGATTGTCATTGATGCCAACAATATATTAGTTAGCAGAAAATGTCAAACAATATGCAGAGATCGAAAGCGTAAGCTCGGGAGGAAGAAGCAAACAGTATCAAGGTCAAAGCTCAGAAGGAAGAGCACATTGCACAGTATAATAGTTAGTAGAAGAAGTGAACAATATGAAGCAATTCGTGATTATTGTTGATCATGAAAGGATCAACAATGTTCCTATGATAAAAGATCAGGAGGGTTAAAAAATGCAGAGATCAAATCTCGAAAGGAAAAGCGTAAGCTCAGGGTGAGAAGCCTCAACAATCGTCTGATCAAGAAACTGACCGTGTTGATCGTCTAATATTATGGACGTCGGTCATATGAGTGACCATGGGCTTGAGGATCGTTGGAGGATCATGACCGTCAGATCTGCAAGCTAGATCAATGACAGGGATAAATTGCGAAGATTGAAAGGAGAATTGAACAACTCACTAGTTCCAATCCCGCAATTGGCCTAGATCGTCATATCTCATAGACTCGAATATTGACGACTATGGTTGATACAACAAGCGATCAATTTAAGTTAGATTAAGTCGTGACCATCGAATGCGCAATTGCCAGATCAACGACAGGGATGAATTGGGGAGATCGAAAGGAGAATTAAAGATCGAGCTAGTTCCAATCCCGTAATTAGGGAGGACCGTCCGATCTTATAGTTTCGAAGATCGACGATTGTGGTTGACTCACCAACAACACACAACTTCCAATTGCGGAGTTTAGGTGACGAGTTAAATCACTCGCAAGTTGTGGTTCCACAATCATCCATGATCGTGGATCTGCTTCGAGTGTCTTCACGACCGTTGGATCACATTTTAGTTGAAGAACATGATAAGCTAAAAGGGTTGAGAATTTGATTATCCGAATACCCGTCAGTCGTCGGATCAAACCCGAATTCCCGTCAGCCGTCAGATCACTTTAAAGTGGAAGGATAGGTTAAGTGAGGTAAAAGGGCATAGAGTTCGATTATCTGAATACCCGCTAGCTGTCGGATCAAACCCGAATTCCCGTCAGCCGTTGGATCATTTTCGGGTGGAAGGATAGGATAAGCAAGGTAAGATCTCATATCTCATTTATGCAAAATTCCGTTAACTGTTGGATCATTCTAAGTGGAAGGACATGATAAGTTAGAAGAGCTGCATCGCAAACAGACGGAGCCATCAATCTAGGATCATGATTGACGAACAACATTTAGTTTGGGTATAAAGATGCGAGGAGGTTACACGCTTTAGAAAGTTTGAGATTTGAAATACCCAAAGCCCAGAAATCCGAAATGAATAAGGACCATCGGATTTAGAGGACATATGGAAAACTACGTTAGCATGGACATGTGGCAGACCACATCAACAAGGACACATGGCAGACCATGTTAGAATATCTACATCAATAGACCACGTCGGAAAAGACATGTGGCAGACCATGTCAGAATATCTACATCAATAGACCACGTCAGAAAAGACATGTGGCAGACCATGTCAGGAGACCATGTCAGCAAATACACATGGCATAATAAGATGATGGCAAGCGTCAAGAGGAAATTGGCTTGTGCCATGTCAATAAGTGACGTAAGCAAGTTACGTCACTCAGGGAGAATTTCTTCAGGAGTTTCACCCCCAAGAAATGTCAAAAGACCCAAAGTCCCGAAGGATGAAGGTCCGAAGTCACTCTCAGCCGTTGTTCTAAGATACATCAGGAGTTAGGACAACCGTTAGATCTAGGAGAAGAACATATACCACATGAGGAGATCCACATTAGCAAAACTATGTCAACAAGGACACATGGCAGAATCAGACAATGGCAAGTTTCAAGTTGAATCGGCATTTCAGGTACGTGCAATTCACAAATCTGAGTGACACGTGGCAACTACTCGGCTCGTGACATGTCATCAAGTGATGTGAGTAAGTTACGTAACTCCGGGAGTTTTACCATTAGCACTTGCCCAAAGTCTCGAATGCCGAAGTCCTGAAGTGGACACGAGATGTCCAATCTGAATATCACTTCGGGAGAATTCTCATCCGTTGAACTACTACACTGGAAGGATAGTGTAAGTGGAAGAGTTAATCGAAAACAAGCAGTCTCCACCGTTTTATGACTTACTCAACAAGTGATCACTCCGGAGGAAAGAAGGGGTTGAGATTTGAAATCTCTGAAGTCCAGAGACCCAAAGGAGATCTCGACCATTGATCCAAAAGGGACATGGATTGTCAGTTCCGGAAGATTGACGTATGGAGGAAAGAAGGGGTTGAGATTTGAAATATCCGAAGTTCGGAGACTTGAAGGAGATCTCGATCATCGATCTGATGTTAGGTGTACTCTTAACCATTGATCAAAATACAGTGGAAGGATAGCGTAAACATAATAGCCGAAGTCCCGAAGTGGAC
This sequence comes from Picea glauca, assembly GCA_000966675.3. Classification (NCBI taxonomy): domain Eukaryota; kingdom Viridiplantae; phylum Streptophyta; class Pinopsida; order Pinales; family Pinaceae; genus Picea; species Picea glauca. Next base: position 27,907 of record JZKD02S1642676.1, read on the forward strand.
ACGAGACATCCGATCTGAAAGATCACTTTGGGTGCATTCTTAACCGTTGATCATAATACAGGTCCAAGGATCGAATCTGACCATTGATCTGGTTCCATGAAGTAAACGTGAACCGTCTGATCTATTCGGTGAAATCCACTCTGGGAGATTTGACATGTTGCAAGTCTCGAAGTCTCGAAGGGCAAAGTCTCGAACTCTCAACAATCGTCTATCTCATCGGGAGATTGAATTGTGGCCGTTGAATTGATAAACGCTCAAGCACTCGTCTCGCCTAACTTTTGAATAATGCCATTGGTCATATGGTAAAGAGATTTAAAGGGCATAATGTAATGCGTCGCTTAAATTGATAAGCCTATGGTTCTACACCTATGATCATATCAACATGGTTTGAAGGAAGCGTCGATCTTTGTTATCACAAAGACGAAGGAAATCGATCCATGCCCGTGATCAATTTATGAAAGTAAAATGGGATGCCAAGTTTAACGTTGAAGACCCAAAATGATGATCTTTGGTGGTCCCAAAGAGTCATTGTAAATAAACAAGTTAGTTATAACTTGTCGCACAAGTCTACTCAATAACTTAAACAAATTTTGAGCATAAGCAACTATAAATACAACCATGATTGGTTCACTGGAGGGTGTGCTTGTGAAAGAAGACGAGCTTGTGGGAAAGAGAGGCTCGTTGAGGAAGAGTGGCCTGCAAAGAAAAATGAAGGGGATGCAGACCTGAGGTCCATGCGAATATCAGAGAGAAGATGAAATGAAGAAGGCACAAATATTAGAGGAAAGACGAAGTGAAGAAGGCATGAATTTCAGAGAGAAGATGAAGTACAATGATGAGTGTTGATGGTATACCTTTGATCATGAAACAAAGTTGATTCAATAATGGATCACTGCTACTAGAGTTGAATTACTTTATGAACTCTAGTTGGATAGACAGTGTTCTATCAGCAAGCTGGGTCTTGCTTGAGAGTTGGTGCTCTCCGAGGAGTTGGTGCTCCTGACTTCAGTTGGTGTTGAAACAAAATAGTTGGTGCTGGGAAAATCCTTATTATTATATTCACGTATATTCATATAAATTATATACAAACATTTAGTATCTTCTATTTCCATTGTGATTATGATTTGATTGTTCTTAATCTGTTCAAATATGTTTTAACTGCTAACTTGTAAGAAGAAGAAAAGTTAGAAAAGTCCACACACTAATTCACCCCCCCTCTTAGTGTGGGAGGTGTGTTCAACAATTGGTATCAGAGTGGGTTCCTTCATCATAGTTTAACCACTGGAAGGTAGATCTTGAAGAAATGGGTGGACATATGGCTCGCTTCGCAATTTAAGCTCCCTTATTTGATGGAACAGATTATTCCTCATGGAGAGAAAATATGAAACAATATTTGAAGTCAAGAGGATCTAAAGTTTGGAATTCAATAGTAAGCAATCCATGGGACTTAACTACCTCAAAGAATCTATCCAAGATTACAGTCCAAAGAAAAGCAAGGAAGAACAATAAATTGGCATTGAAGATTCTTCTCAATGGATTATCAGATACAATCAAGGCAAGTATAGGACTATGCACATCCGCAAAGGACTTATGGCTGAAGTTAGAAGAGATGTATCAAACCAAAAGACAAGACACATAAGACATTCCTATCAAGGATGAAGAGAAAGACTCAGCCATCAATAAAGGTAAAGACTCTCCACAATATTTCGATTGCAATAATATTGATATTGAATCCTCCCCTACAAGTAAATAAGAAGACTCAGATACAATAAAAGAATGTTCTATAATGATTTATCTCATGGAAGAAGTAGAAGAAGAACTATCAAAGGCCAAACAAAAGGTTGATTGGAGTCTTTGCGAATACTGCAATGACCATAATGATTTAGACTATAACTATCTTCATGACTACACTAAAGAATTTCTTGAAAAGAGTCAAAAGCATATCTTGGAAATAAAGGAAATGCTCAAGTACAATGAAAATATAATATATGAGCAGAATAATCAGTTAGAAGAAAAAGAAGAGGAGATCGAGAAGCTGAAGAAAAAAAATAGTCAAGTAAAAGAAAAGAAGAAGGAAGATGATGAGCTTAGCAATCAAAGGCATATCCTGGAAATAAAATAAAAGCTCAAAGACAATGAAGAAATCATATCCGAGCAAAAGATTCAGTTAGAAAACAAAGAAGAAGAGATCAAAAGATTGAAAAGAAAATTTGTTGATCTAGCAAAAAGAAAAGGAAGAGGAGATCGAGAGACTTAAAAATGAAATCAGTCAAGCAAAGGAAGAGGAGATCGAGAGGCTGAAAAATGAAATCATTCAAGCAAAAGAAGAAAAGAAGGAAGACGATGAACCAAGCAAAAGCCTTGCAGATCTAAAAGAAGTAAGGGAAAGTTATGTCAATCTTAAAATCCAACTTGAAGAAGCCAAAAGAAGGGAGGAGGTAGTGAGGGACCAGTTGAACAAAAAGGAAGAATCATGTCATAAGTTGGAAGCAGAAGTTGTGAATCTTACAAAGAAGGTTGAGAAGTCAAAAACCCAAATCAAGTTCATGAACAACTCCATGACCCTGGATGAGATCTTGGATAGTCAGAGATCACCAAATGACAAATCTGGTCTTGGATACAACAAGGAAGAAATTGGTTCTCCTAAGAAATCTGATGCAGGTCCTTCATTTGTAAAAGGTGAAAACAGGTCTGACACAAGTCCTTCATTTGTAAAGGATGAAGACAGGTCTGACATAGCTCCTTCATTTGTAAAAAGCGAAAGTAGGTATGACTCAGGTTCTTCACGTTCAAGAAATAAAAGCAACACTACTAAATTTAGAAGAACAGATCAAGGAAGACATCCAAAAGCTACCCATACACCTCAAAGCAAGTTTAGAAGAGAGACACCTTCATGGATGAATCAAAGAAGGTATGAGAGTGTTTTTAACGGCTATTTTTTTTCCTGTAATGAATATGGTCACAAAGCCTTGGATTGTAGGCATCATGGAAGAAAACAATTTGGTAGGTTTAACAACAGTATAATATGTTGGAATTGCAATCATGTTGGACATATTGCTAGACACTGTTACACTATGAGATACTATAGTTGTGGTGGATATGGTCCCTTAACTGTTGGAACTCAAGAAAACAATCAATGAGAAATGCTTCATACAATACAACAAAAAGAGTAAATGAAACATGGAAGAAAAATGAAGTTGCAGTAATAGAAGATTAGAGAAAAAAGTTCAAGAAACTAGGAAACTCACATATGTGGATAGAAAAGATTGAACAAGTGAACATGAGTGAAGTTGATTGTTACAAAAATAATTGCAGTCGTTCGACAAGCATAGTATAAAATTTATCAGACAACTTTAGAGCAATGTACAATAAAGAAGCATCTTGGATAAAGATGGATACACCTGGTTAGAGATCGATGAGAATCAATGGGCAGATCCAAGGGTTGTTTGAAAAATATGAGCTACAATTGTGCAGTGCTCCAGTAGGACAACGACATCTGCAAAAACAACATTCTGATGTACAAAATGAGGTACATGACATCCTGTAGAGATAAAAAGAGGAGAGACCCTGTCAGAAAAAACTACCCTTTTAGAAACAAAGGGGGAGAACAATCAATAAAAACTCAAGGGAAGTATTTTGGTTTGTAAATAAGAAAGTAATTAGATTAAGTTTTGAAAAGACTTGATCACTACAAAAATTGGTATCAAGAAGACTACTCATTTGAAACACAAAAATCCCAATCAACTGAGATAAGAAGTTAGTAAATTAACAGGGGAAGAAACCTTGTCAGGAAGAGCTACCTTTTCAGAAACAAAGGGGGAGAGTATTCAGAAGCAGAGAGAGAGCATATTGACAGGGGGATTCATTCAATTATGGAAGGTAGAACATGATTGTAGGAAGAGTTACCCAAGTTCAGATTATGGTCAGTAACATACAGAGCTTTACCACATGAGGAAAAACCCTTTGCCATTGATGTCAAAGGGGGGAGAGAAAACTTCATAAGAGGAAAGCATCATCACAGGGGGAGTTTTGTATATGAAGTTCGTGGGTTGCCCTCAATGACAAAGGGGGAGATTTTTGGACATATTGTCATTGATGTCCACAATCGATATGATGATTTATTGAATTATCATTGTGATTGACCATAGATAAGATTGTCATTGCTGTCAATAGTATATCAGTTAGAAGAAAATGTCAAACATTAGGCAGAGATCGAAAGCATAAGCTCATGAGGAAGAAGCGAACAATATGAAGATCAAACCTCAGAAGGAAGAGCGCATTGCATAGTATAACAATTAGCAGAAGAAACGAACATTATGAAGCAATTCGTGATTATTATTGAGCACGATAGGATCAACAATGTTCCTTTGATAAAAGCTCAGGAGGGTTGGCAAATGTAGAGATCAAAGCTCGGAAGGAAGAGCATAAGCTCAGGGTGAGAAGCCTTAGCAACTGACCGTGTTGATCGTCTAATATTACGAACGTCGGTCATATGAGTGATGTGGGCTTGAGGACCATTGGAGGATCATGACCGTCAATTTGCAAGCTAGATCAACGGCAAGGATAAATTGTGGAGATCAGAAGGAGAATTAAACGACTTGCTAGTTCCAATCCCGCAATTGGCCTAAATCGTCAGATCTCATAGACTCAAATATCGATGATTGTGGTTGATCCAACAAGCGATCAATTTAAGTCAGATTAAGTCGTGATAGTTGGATGCACAATCGCTAGATCAACGTTAGGGATGAATTGCGGAGATCGAAAGGAGAATTAAATATCGCGATAGTTCCAATCCCGCAATTAGTCAGGACCATCCAATCTTATAGTTTCGAAGATTGACGATTGTGGTTGACTCACCAACAACGTGCAACTTCCAATTGCGGAGTTTGGGTGACAAGTTAAATAACTCGCAAGTTGTGGTTCCACCATCATCCATGATCGTGGATCTGCTTTGAGTGTCTTCATGACCATTGGATCACATTTTAGTGGAAGAACAGGATAAGCTGAAAGGGTTGAGAATTTGATTATCCGAATACCCGTCAATCATCAGATCAAACCCGAATTCCCATTAGCCATCGATCACTTTAAAGTTGAAGGATATGTTAAGAGAGGTAAAAGGGTTGAGAGTATGATTATCTGAATACCCGCTAGCCATAGGATCAAACCCAAATTCCTGTCAGCCGTCGGATCATTTTCAGGTGGAAGGATAGGATAAGCGAGGTAATATTTGAGATCTCATTTATGCGAAATTCCATCAGTCGTTGGATCATTCTAAGTGGAAGGACAAGATAAGCTAGAAGAGCTACATCATAGACAGATTGATCCATCGATCTAGGATCATGATCGACGAACAACATTTAGTTCGGGTATAAAGATGCGAGGAGGTTACGCTCCGGCAAGTTTGAGATTTGAAATACCTGAAGCCCGAAAATCCGAAATGAATAAGGACCATCGAATTTGGAGGACATACAATGACCGTTGGATCAGGGTTGTTGGTCAATAGACCATGTCAGCAAGGACACACAAGAAACCATGTCTAAAAGGAAATGTGGCAGACCACGTCAACAAGGACATGTGGCAGAGCAATTTTGCATGGACATGTGGCAGACCAGGTCAACAGACCACATAAGCAAGGACACGTCAAAAGATCTACATCATTAGACCACGTCAGAAAAGACATGTGGCAGACCATGTCAGCAGACTACGTTGGCAAATACACATGGCATAATCAGATGATGACAAACGTCAAGAGGAAATTGGTTCGTGCCATGTCAACAAGTGACGTAAGCAAGTTATGTCACTTCGGGAGAATTGCTTCGAAAGTTTCACCACCAAGAAATGTCAAAAGTCCCAAAGTCCCAAAGGACGAAGGTCCGAAGTCACTCTCAGTCGTTGATCTAAGATACATCGGGAGTTAGGACAACCATTAGATCCAGGAGAAGAACATGTGCCACATGAGGATATCCACGTCAGCAAAACTATGTCAGCAAGGACACATGGCACAATCAGATAATGACAAGTGTCAAGTTGAATCGACATTTTAGGTTCATGCAAATCACGAATCTAAGTGACACGTGGTAGCTACTCGACTCGTGATACGTCATCAAGTGACGTGAGTAAGTTACGTCACTTCGGGAGTTTTACCACCAACACTTGCCCAAAGTCCCGAAGTCCCGAATGCCGAAGTCCCGAAGTGGACACGAGACGTTCGATTTGAAGATCACTTTGGGAGCATTCTCATCCATCGAACTATTACAGTGGAAGGATAGTGTAAGTGGAAGCGTTAACCGACAACAAGTGGTCTCCACCGTTTTATGACTTACTCAGCAGGTGATCACTCTGGAGGAAATAAGGGGTTGAGATTCGAAATCTCTGAAGTCCGGAGACCCGAAGGAGATCTCGACCATTGATTCAAAAGGGACACGCATCAGTGGATTGTCAGCTCCGGAATATTGACGTACAGAGGAAAGAAGGGGTTGAGATTTGAAATCTCCGAAGTTCGGTGACCCGAAGGAGATCTCGACCATCGATCTAATGTCGGGTGTACTCTCAACCGTTGATCAAAATACAGTGGAAGGATAGTGTAAACATAATAGCCGAAGTCTCGAAGTGGACACAAGACGTCTAATCTAAAAGATCACTTTGGGTGCATTCTTAACCATTGATCATAATACAGGTCCAAGGATCAAATCTGACCATTGATCTGGTTCCATGAAGTAAACGTGAACCGTTTGATCTATTCGGCAAAAGCCGCTCTTGGAGATTTGACAGGTACTTCTTGAAGTCCCGAAGTTCCAACAATCGTCCATCTCATCGGGATATTGAATCGTGGTCGTTGAATTGATAAGCGCTCAAGCACTCGTCTCGCCTAATGTATGAATAATGCCATTGGTCATATGATAAAGATATTTAAAGGGTAGAATGTAATGCGTCGCTTAAATTGATAAGCTTGTGGTTCTATGCCTATGATCATATGAACATGGTTTGAAGGAAGCGTTGATCTCTGTTATCACAGAGACGAAGGAAATCGATCCATGCCTGTGATCGATTTATGAAAGTAAAAGGGGATGCCATGTTTAACGTTGAAGACCCAAAATGATGATCTCTAGTGGTCCCAAAGAGTTGTTGTAAATAAACAAGTTAGTTATAACTTGTTGCACAAGTCAGCCGAATAACTTAAACAAGTTTTGAGCATAAGCAATTATAAATATAACCATGATTGGTTCACTAAAGGGTGTTCTTGTGAAAGAAGACAGGCTTGTGGGAAAGAGAGGCTCGCTGAGGAAGAGCGACCTGCGGAGAAAAATGAAGGGGATGCGGGCTTGAGGTCCATGCGAATATCAGAGAGAAGACGAAGTGAAGAAGGCGCGAATATCAGAGGAAAGACGAAGTGAAGAAGGCGTGGATTTCAGAGAGAATATGAAGTGCAGTGATGAGTGTTGATGGTATACCTCTGATCATGAAACATAGTTGATTCAATAATAGATCACTGCTACTAGAGTTGAATTGCTGTATGAACTCTGGTTGGATAGACTGTGTTCTATCAACAAGCTGGGTCTTGCTTGAGAGTTGGTGCTCCTTACTTCAGTTGGTGCTGAAACAAAATAGTTAGTGCTGGGAAAATCCTTATTATTATATTCACGTATATTCATATAAATTATATACAAACATTTGGCATCTTCTGTGTCCATTGTGATTATGATTTGATTGTTCTTAATCTGTTCAAATATATTTTAATTACTAACTTGTAAGAAGAAGAAAAGTTATAAAAGTCCACACACTAATTCACCCTGCCCCCTCTTAGTGTGGGTGGTGTGTTCAACACCTCCAAGGTGTCTCTTAGGCCTCCAAAGGCATGTCATTATCATCTGGTGTGTGGGCCATGGTATCCAACCTGTGGGCTTCAATCCCCAAGGAAGCCCAAGCTAGGCTTGTTCTTCTAAATCTGTCCACCAAACAAGGTCTTGCAAAGACAATGAATACACCCTCCAAGGATCTCAAGTGAAATGCATCATGATGAGTAAATGAAATCAATAAAAGAGTCACCAAAGCATGTATATCAAAAATAACCTCATCAAAATAAACAAGTGCTCAAAGATCCTATGCAATTTTCCAAGTTTGGGTATAGGAGGGTTGACAAGGTAACCTATTGGGTAATCATCCCTTGGGTCAAGGAGTGTTTCCCGAGTGGAACCCTATCTAATACATGTGGACAAAGTGATATGGATGGGAGCAAGACTCTTGGGTATGGGGTTCATGACGTACAAGGGACCATAGTATCTCATTTATGGGTGCCTTTGTAGAGGGTGTGTTGCACCTTCATTTTCAATGCAACCTTTTCCCAAGCCCATTTATTGCCTTTTGTTCTTTTTGAGATGTTTCCAAGTTGAATCCAAGGCGTGGCTTCTACTTAAGCATGAAAAAAAATTCCCACCTTGACTCTACCTTGGTCACATCATGCTTCCCAAAGTTGAAGTCATGTGTGGGGCTTCTACCTAAGCATGAAAAACAATGCCCACGCATGCTCCACCTTAGTTGGCATTTTGTATTAGTTGTTTTCTATGGGTCCCATCAGTTTCTTATGAGAGACATTTCATTGTCCTCGGGATCCATGGGCTAGCATCTAGAAGGTTCATATTTGGATTTTATTTTTTTCCAGCTACAAGCCTTTGGGCATTCAATGCCTTCTTCCCATGAAATGAAGGACAATCCCTTCTTGGGTCAGTACACCTGAAAATCCCAAATGGTAAGGAGATGAGGGGATGAAGTGTGGAAAGTGACAATTATGGTCGAGAATGGTACAATGAATCTTCAAGGGGACCTCCCAGTAGCAAACCAATCCCTAAGGGTGACCACTTACTAGGGCACAATGTCAACCACCAAGGTGAAACATGGAAAATAACATAATGTCCAAGCATACATTACATAAGCAAAAACAATTTTAAATGTAACAAACACAAATGCCTCAAATATTGAAATGACAATTACCATAATATCTGGCTTGTACCTCATGGAGCAAGATCCAATGTCCTCTAGAAGCAAGTAGGTGTGGTGTATACCCGCATGATGAATCTGGAAGTGTGGTGATGAAGTTAGATTCTATTTGTGTGAGTGGACATTGCTGGTCAATCTGTCTCTCGGTACTCCATGTCTGCAACCTGAGGGCCTTGAGACATCATCTCCTTATTATCATTGGGAGTTGGGGATAACATCTGGCTCTTACTTGGGGACATGTACTTGTTGTAGAGTGCATGCAAACCACAACATTTCCTAGTGGATCTGTGCCTGCACTGAAACATAAAACCGTAAAATCCAGGGTGGTTCTATCACCCTTCGTCCATACATATCAAAATAAAAAATGATAACTAGTATAGAATTTTTTTTTTAGCATTTTTTCAAAAATTTCTAAACTAAACATGTAATATGATGAAAGCAATACGCAAGTAGATAAAAATGAGTAATGAAATGCAACTAGACTATAATGAGCAATCAAGATGCAAATGGAAGGAAAGCAATATGACCTACCTACTTACCTGGGGCATGAAGAAGTCAAGTGCCTTGGATTTAGGGTTGAAGAAGAGACCCATCCACTAGTAATGACATCTTTCTCTCGTCCAAAGCTATCAAGTAGTACTTCTCCTTTTCAGACTTCTTGATGATGTAAAGGCCAAACCAATTGCTGTCATCCTTCTGGTCATATTTAGGCTTTCCCTTCATCTTGTCCCACATGAACGCAAGACTTCCTTCACTGTAGTTGATGCAAGGTATGCTCTCAATGTAAGGATAGGAAGGAGGTCTTGTGTTGACTGCATTTCTGATGGATTTATCATGTTATTTGATTTTTTTATCTTCTTTCTTCAATATCTGGATGGACCCTAGTTCTTTCCCTTGGAACTTTGCAAGATTTTCTTTGTATTCATATTTCCTTGGGAACAACATATCTATTCATTCCTCTTGCATGAAAGGTAAGTCTCATGGATCATACTCAATGGTGTGTAGAACCTCATGAAACTCACCCTCACTTGTGTAATCAGGACCGTTGGGGTCTATCACATGCTTGTCATCCCGCTCTCGACTATATAATACCTCAAAGGTTCCATCCCCCATGGGAATGTGTGCATGGGTAAGATCCATGGTAAGAAAAACTCCAAGAGCTACAAACCAACTTCTTGATAAGAGCATCCCCCAAGTGTCTGGAACATCAATCACTACTATGTTCATAAGGAGGCCAATATGCGGAAAATCAATTAGGAAGACTTCAACATTCTCACACAATCCATAAACTTTAACCCTCTTACAATCAATTCCACACGCATTTCCATGTGGTCGGGTCGTCTTTAAGCCAAGTTGTTCCATCACCTTTAAAGACATGACATTTGTTGAGGTCCCAGAATCTAGCATGCAATTGTTTAGGCAGAGGCCATTCATGACCAAGGAAAGATAAAAAGGAGGGTTACTGTCCCTTTGTTGATCAAGATACATGGTGTTCAAAATGATTGGAGGGTCCTACTTCTTGGTTGGTACCTGCAATAACTTCAAGATTTCCCTCCTCACGTAAGTAATTTTGCGCATTTCTGTTACAGGGATCGCCATATTCAACTTGCCAAACATGGCTGCAATGTCTATGTTCAACTAAATCTCATCTTCTGTTGGAGTTGGATTTGGAAGCAACTCATGTACTGGAAGTGGAAGTGATGGGACCACCTTCTCCGTAGATGGGGGAGGAGCGGTTACTTGTGGCTGAGGGGGAGCGGAAGGTTGTGATGGAGAAACTAAAGCTTTATTTCTTGTAGTGTATGTCAAAAATTCCCACTTCCTTAGTTCCTTTATTTGATCATCTGTTAATTGGTTTAACACCCAAAGTCTTCCCTCTCTTCCCCCCTTTATTTTGGCCTCGTCAATCTGTACCCGCGTGACCTCTTCCTCTTGGAAGTTACAGATCATATCCATGAAGTTCATAATGCCATGAGAGTCTTCATCTTTTCGAGGACATTCATCCTCTTGATGAGGTTCTTGACATGGAGAACACCACAATGTCTACTCTATGTTGACCATTCCAACAGGGTTCAACATATCAGGAGCCTTTGCCTCTTATTGAGGCCTCAATTTCCAACCTGTAGCATCTCTCCGCTGTCTAGAAAATTGAGGTCTTGAGGCGGATTGATTTCTTTCCATAGTAGTTAGTCAACCCATGATCTAATTCTGAGCTTGGACAAACTGAGTACTCATCTGATCTATTTTCTAAGTCAAGAGAGCAATTGGATTCAGAGTACTTATACTGGAAGCTTTAGTCTTCGTCTCTGCCTTTGCATGAGAATATAGGAAAGGATCAACCTTCGAGTCAAGAAGTTTATCTTCAATTTCTGCACTATACTCTTTATCCTGTGCTAAGGTGGTGGGATTTTAGGATGAAACACAATTGCCCATCAAAATCATTCATGTAAAGGAGATGAAAAATTACATCCGTAGGATGTAGATATGTCGAGATTTGACTGTACAACCTGTCGAACATATTGTCAAATTCACTCACTGTCTCATTCTCCTTCTTCTTTATCTGATTGAATTGTGCTACAATCATTCCATTGTCTTTCTTTGTTGTCCATATGTTCTTGACTAAATTGGATAGTCTTCATAATATGCTATGTGATTGTCAGGTAAGCCTCTGAATGACCTCTGAGCATCTTTAGTTAACGATGAGGATAGTAGCTTCATTGCTACATCCTCATGTTCCACTTCTGCATTTGCCATATCTTGGCCCATGGCATAGAGATGATCATCAACAATGACCACATTATTTCATGAAAACTTTGGCAACCATTTATGAGACTCTTTCAGCATGGTATTGGGATATCCGAGAATGGTGGCCATGTTAAAGGGATTGTAGATATCTTTTTTCCAAGGGTGATCCATTGGATCAAGGGGAAGGGTGCCTTAGAAAAGGGTTTTGACAACGTGAGACTTGAGAGGAGGCCTTCTTCGGTAAACCTTAGAAGATTTGAATCTCCCTAGGGGAAAAGTCTTAATGGAAGACATATTTTGGGAAGGTGGAGTCGCTAGATGAGCTTCAAGAGGATCTCATCAAGGGTAGAAGGGGAAATTCCTTCAAGTGGAGTCGCCAGGCAAGCTAGGGGTAAAGTCCTTGGGATGGTATCTTGCCAAAGTGTCGTTAGGGCACATAATAGGATTCAAAATACTCCCTGGAAATAGTGCAAAAATGTTATCGTGCAAACTGTAGGTTGGGCAAAGCCCAACCCAATCCACTAGATGGAAACAACGGTGGTAGAGTTTACCCACTGTCACCTTAGATAAATCCTCCCCTCGCTTTTGTGAAGGATATATCCAACACAAGGGGGGAATCTTCGATGAACCTAGGGGGGAAATGAGATGGAAAGTGATACTTATGAATGGATGCCCCTATAGGTCAAGTTTCTAAATGGACAGTAACTTGGAAATGAGTCTTGGTAGTGGTCAATGGTTTCCAAGAAGTTTGAGTACCCGCGGATGACGGTAGTATCTACCTAAGACACAAGAAGCACTAAGGATGCAAGCTATATGTTAAGTGGACAAGCATATTAAGCTTGCTGTCCCTATTTTCAGTAGACAACAAAGATATATATAGGCAAAGAAATTATTATTAGAGCGTCTAAACAATATGCTAAAGTCAAGTAAATGATGCAAGAGAATAACTAGCAATCACTAGTATAACCCAAGGATGAAAGCATTAGACTTTAGCAAAAAACTAAGGTTGTTATGGACAAGTATCAAAAAGATATAATTGCAGCCTTATGGCTGTAGAAAACTATTGCTACAATTGAAAATTTCAACCCACAAAAATTACATATAAACCACCCAAAATATGCTAAATGACAAGTAGATTATTATGGTAGCTTTCTAACAAATTTTCACTGTTGAAATGCAAGTTATAATCAAAGTAAGAGAGTATTTGTTGCAGCCCTAATGGTCATAGATTTTGTTTAGCTCTAGCTCCAAGAAGACTAAGTAGACCAAGACGCCCTAGAGGATTTAGCAACTTCAAAGCATCAACAATAGATTCCAACTTGAACAATATCAATATCTCATTAAATCACTTTTACCAAAGCAAATGTTTTATTTCTCCAATGAAAATTTTAGATTAGTTCCTTTTAAAAATGGATGAATGGAGTCTTGAAAGCATGAGTTAGATCAAAAAAATCCCTAGGGGTGTAAACCCTCTTACTCCCTAGGGCATGCAAATCAAACCAAGGTAAATCAAGGAGGCTGTACACCCTTGTACTCCTAGCAACCTTGCAATAAAAGACTTGTAAACTAGCAAATGAGATGAATCTTAATGGAGGGTGTATACACTCATACTCCTCCTACGGTTTCAACCAACAAAAACCATGAAACAAGAAAGAAGAATTAACAATTGCAGATTTTCCTTACCAATTCCAAGAGATATGCAAGAACAAACCCTAGTTCACCAAGCAAATTACCATTCATAAGCAAGAGAAGAAGTCTCCAAGAGGTGTGCACCACCTTAGCTCAAGCATTCATCAAGAGATAATCACCAAAAATCATTTGCACAAGAGAGATATACTAAAATGCCCAAGTAGGGTGCAAATTTCAGCTACTAGTCTTCTCACAATGGGAGAGCTATGATATAATTGAAATAGAGATGATCTCTATTTATACAAATGCTCTAAAACATAGTTTGTCCACATTCAAAGGGTAAACCAAAAGATAAGGGTAAATTTTCCCTTTTTCTCACCACTTTGCAAAAATAACTTTTTTAATTCATAATTTGCACATAAGATAAGCCCTAGAAACATGACGTCAACCTCTTGGGGCAAAGTTTTGGCACTTTAGGTCAAGTCGTTGAGTTGGATGAGTTCGCTTGGCCTCCAAAGGCAAAGTGTATTCAATCCAAGCCTCTCCTCCATGATCCAAGGGCTCCCTCCTTCAAAACATGCCAAGTTTCTTCAATCACCATCAAACCCTAGCCCTAGGTTGACTTAAATACCTCAAAGGTGATGTTTTGGCCTCCAAAGGCAAGTCGTTTGGCTTGTAGGGGCTAGTTGAGATCCTCCAAGGTGTCTATTAGGCCTCCAAAGGCAAGTCGTTTGGCTTGTAGGGGCTAGTTGAGATCCTCCAAGGTGTCTCTTAGGCCTCCAAAGGCATGTCATTATCATCCGGTGTGTGGGCTCTGGTATCCAACCTGTGGGCTTCAAGCCCTAAGGAAGCCCAAGCTAGGCTTGTTCTTCCAAATCTGTCCACCAAACAAGGTCCTGTAAGGACAATGAATACACCCTCCAAGGATCTCAAGTGAAATGCATCATGATGAGTAAATCAAATCAATAAAAGAGCCATCAAAGCACGTACATCAATAACCACCTCATCAAAATAAACAAGTGCTCGAAGACCCTATGCAATTTTCCAAGTTTGGATATGGGAGGGTTGACACGGTGACCTATTGGGTGAATCGTCCCCTAGGTCGAGGAGTGTTTCCTGAGTGGAACCCTCTCTGAGACATGTGGACAAAGTGATATGGATGGGAGCAAGACTCTTGGGCATGGGGTTCATGACATACACAGGACCGTAGTATCTCATTTATGGGAGCCTTTGTAGAGGGTGTGTTGCACCTTCATTTTCAATGCAACCTTTTTCCAAGCCCATTTATTGCCTTTTGTTTTTTTTATGATGTTTCCAAGTTGAAGACAAGGTGGGGCTTCTAGCTAAGCATGAAAAACAGTGCCCACCTTGACTCTATCTTGGTCACATCATGTTTCCCCAAGTTGAATTCATGTGTGGGGCTTCTACCTAAGCATGAAAAATAGTGCCCACACATGCTCCACCTTAGTTGGAATTTTGTATTAGTTATTTTTTATGGGTCCCATCAATTTCTTATGAGATACATTTCATTTTCCTCGGGATCCCCAAGCGAGCATATAGAAGGTTCATATTTGGATTTTATCTTTTGCCAGCTACAGGCCTCTGGGCCTTCAACCCCTTCTTCCCATGAAATGAGGGACAATCCCTTCTTGTGTTAGTACACCCGAAAATCCCAAAAAGTAAGGAGATGAGGGGATGAAGTG
This sequence comes from Picea glauca, assembly GCA_000966675.3. Taxonomy (NCBI): domain Eukaryota; kingdom Viridiplantae; phylum Streptophyta; class Pinopsida; order Pinales; family Pinaceae; genus Picea; species Picea glauca. The sequence goes on from JZKD02S1642676.1 coordinate 42,978, forward strand.
TGGAAAGTGACAAGTATGGTCGAGACTGGCATAATGACTCATCAAGGGGACCTCCCAGTAGCAAACCAATCCCTAAGGGTTACCACTTACCAGGGAACAATGTCAACCACCAAGGTTAAACATGACAAAGAGCATAATGTCCAAGCAAACATTACATAATCAAAAGCAGTTTTAAATTCAACAAACCCAAATGCCTCAAATATTGAAATGCACTCACCATAATAGCTAGCTTGTACCTCATGGAGCAAGATCCAATGTCCTTCGGAAGCAAGCTGGTGTGGCAGATACCCTCATGATGAATCAGGCTGGTAGTCTTGTGATTTTCGATACAATGACTGGTTGTTCTATCTTTTCTTTCTCTCTTGGAATCTTCATGTTCTTTCTCATGTTTCTCTTTAGCTCTTGAGTTCATGGATTTTTCTATAGATTCCATGTCCTGAAGATTCCATCTTCTTCCTTTCATCATAGGATCATGGATGTGAATGGACAACCAAGTATAATTTGAGGCTTCTCTTTCGGAGAAGACTTCTTCTAAAGTCAAATTGAACACGTATTGCTTTTCATGGATGCTACCATGGATATATACTTCATCTTCTTCAATGGATCATAGGATTAGCTCCCTCCTAATCCTTGCTTCATGTATGAATGCATGCTCTTCTTTTGGTAATATATAACCGACTCCCTCCATCTAGGAGAGTCCATGCTTCCGTCTGCATCCTTATTGCCTTCTGCAAAGTGTCACAAAGTCACAAATCTTTTTCCAAATTCCTCTTGATTGCTGACTTCTTTCTGTCTTTACTTCTTCTAGGTTTCTTTCTGATTTTGGCTTATCTTCTAGCTTGTGTTATAGTCATAGTGATAGGAGTCCTTATCCTATTGTTCTTCCATAAGTATATTTTCTCTTTGAATATATTATCTTCTAAGAAATAGATATGCAATATATGTACCTAAAACATGGTATGTACAAGAACTATGAAGAGTATTGTTACCTTGTCTTAGAAGAAGAAGTATGTTTTGTCTTGCTTGGCTTTCTTTGAGGGTTCCCTTTCTTCAACAACTGATGCTTCGTGTGTTTCCTTCCTTTTCTTTAACTTAGGACAATGATTCTTGTAGCGACCATACTTTTGACAATTGAAGCATTGTATCCTTGTCATATCTTTCTCATGATTTGTTTTCTTCCTGGAGCCAAACTTCTTTTTTTTCCTGAAATCCTTGAACCTTGCTGTGAAGGCTTGATCATCGTACTTCTTTTGGGGTTTCTCTTTTTCACTGATCCTTGATTCTTCTTGAGCACAACAAGTCCAAAGTTCTTCAAATGTAGGATACTTCTTCCTTGTGTTCATGCTTGCGACAAATGCATCCCACATCTTGGGAAGACCATTGAGTACTATGTTTACCAATTCCTTCTCTGAAATGATCTCTTCAATAGCTTGTAGTTGATATATTAATTGAGATATTCTCACAAAGTATGATGTTATGTTGTCATCATCATGTCACAGAGCTCATTCTTCAGACTCATTGTTTGTCCAATGTTTCTGACTGAGAAGAGGTTTGTTAGGGCATCATACATCTTCTTCGATGAGTCAAGATGGGAGATGTAGGGTATCAAGTGGTATTTTATAGAGTCCACTATGATACTCATGGCATTGATGTCACCGTCTTTGAACTTATCCATAACTACAACGTTCTGGGGTTCCTTCTCTTTTCCTTCTTCAAACTGTGGTTCCACAATCTTTCCTTTCACGATATCTAGTACTTTATTCTTGGAAAGGATGAGGTCAATCCTTGTCTTCCACGCTCTAAAGTTAAAAGCTCCATATAACTTGTTTTCTGACTTCATAGAATAAGTCATGGTTTCTTTGACTTGGTCAACCCTAGATTTGACTAGAAACTCAAACTTGACGTCTTGGCTTGTTGAGAGTACCAGGAGATGCGCTAGGCTAGGGCACACTATTAGGCCAATCCCTTCACTTAGGGTGCCTCAATGAAAGGATTAGGGTTTCTGCAACTGCACCTACTAGTAACCCTAGCGACAGTGCTTTGGCAACTACTCCTTCTAGAAACCCTAGTGACATTTCTTCAACAAGCTCAATATCCTTATGGCTATGCTCCGTTCCAGTGGTTAGACTGAATGAAGGAGGTGTGGGCCCATAACCTGTTAGAATATAATGGATTTGCTTGTTTTACCATCAACAATATCACTATTGTCACCCAACCATAGGCCGAAGCCACCCTCTTAGCAGCTTAACCTCTACAGAGAATCATTCCGAAAGCAAACCCTAGGCTAGATTGACAAACAAAGGGTATCGCACCTTTCTCCAAGGATAGCGCACCAAACAAGAGCTTATCATATAGTCCAAACCATAACCAAGAGATAGTCCAAGCCAAAACCGAAATCTGCTAGCTGCAACGACAACTCTCCTCCAAACTCGCCCACAAAATGGGAAACTGCAGTGTGCACAAGTGTTGCTTCTGCAGTTATGAGAATACTTGCCAGAATGAAGACTAGCCTCTTGTATTTATACTAATTCTGGCTAACTGCCTGGGCCGACTTCTCATTCTGGGTACCTATTTACTCAATATATAATATTTCTTTTGACCGACTTCTTTTCTTGGAGGCTAATAACCTAATACAAACTATCCTCTTGAGTCGACTTGTCTTCTAGGGTTATTAGCCAACTCATTAAGGTTTCTTCTTGCTTCACAGAATATTCTATTCTCATCAGGTTTACACATGGAGGTAAATACCTCCCGCAACTACCATAATATCAACACTCCTATGTCTTTTTTATCCATTCATGTCTCTTTGGCTTTCTTGATCCCTCTTGACACAAAATCCATATCACCTTCTAGTATGAATATGGGGCACAAGTCAATGATTTCAGATCCAACACAACACCCACAAAACCAAAATTGGAAACAAAATCCTATCGATTGATCACATGATTACAAAGGAAATCAATCTCTTGATAGGTCTCATTCAATGTGTTTTTAGTTTCATACCCAGAGTGAAATAAAACATTGTCCTCATTGTCCTTGCAATGAGGGTTGATGGATCCATGAGATCATGCTTATAACTCCAAGCATTTGGCAATACACTTATGTATCTATGGTTCTTGGATTAATAATTGAGAACTCTCATCACCATGCTCTTCATTTGTCTTGAGTTTCTAGCATGTTGTAGACTTAATTCCTGTGCCAACTAGGCCATAATTTCCACAGTTGCCTCCTCCAAGGTTCTGGACCCTAGGTGGTGTAGTTTGTTGGAGTCCCATAATGCATCCACATGACCTACAATAGCCTAGATAGAAAAAATGACTTGACCCTCCGATGGATCATTGGTGAAGTAAAAAACTTCCTCCTCATATGCCATTTTGTCTTCCATGTGTTCTAAGTCTGACATCAGTGGTGACAAGTTCACCTTGCATCCACCTTGGTTGTTCATGTGGAAACCTCATCGTTCGTAAAAAAAATGTAATCAACAACCTACTCTATCTATTAAACCTTAGAGAAGGTGCAATAAAACTACAAATAATTAATATTTGAATTTGATAAACTCACAAACTCTCCTTTTATATTCTTTGTGATCTTGATAGTACAACTGTGCAACCTCTCAATTAGTGGGAGAATCTTAGAGCTTAATGACCTGGATCCTTAATATATTCAACTCAGTATACAACTGGTTGACAAGTTTGAAATGCCACTCATATCCAAACTGAGATCCATGCCAATGGTTGATGATCTTGAGATGTATAAACAACGATGACTACGATACACTTGTCCAAGCCACTACGATATATTCAAGGTGTCCTTACCTCAACTCGTTTGGAGGTAGGTTTAGGGTTCCTCTACTTGACATTGTGCATTTTACCATTCAAGAAACATCTAGTTTCCAATTACAGTGGTAGGGAAAGGCAACAATGACATACTTCTTCAGATATCGACTTTTACTTATGGTTCAAAGAGACTTATGTGGGGTTGAAATTTTCCATATGAATTTTACTATTACATTTGTTAAGCTAATGATTCTATTTGCCTTGTAATTTATCTTCATTGAATTAATTTTTTATCATTAAACATAAAAAGTGGGACTTCCATTTCAAGATTTTTGGTAATGGTTCTATACTCCTAGGACTTTGTATAGAGAAAATATAAATCATCCTGTTTTTTCACTTTTTAGCATTTCAACATTTCAATATATGAAATCAAATAATGCAACCTTGGTTTTCTACATCTTGTAGGCTGGGGGATTGTAGTATTGTCGCATGCTAAATGCGTGTTTGTAATTTCTTTGTGATGATGAAGATCTTGATTTCTAGGAGATGATTTTAATTATATGTTGTAGTGATTTTTGTAGTATAATTATTTTTGGATTGTAGTAGTTATTTAGAGTCTCAATGTTTGTGTATTTCGGTTTAGATATGCAATGCACTTGGTGCCATTTTGTTATACGTACCCTTATATGCTATATATATGAGAAAATTTTCATATTTGGTATCTAATGGTTTGGATTTACATTAAATCATGTCAATATGTTATTTTTTTTTATAAAAGTCGAATATTTTATGTATTTTTTAATTCACTTTTTTTTTTCTAGTTTTTTTCTTGATTTTGTTAGGATATTTAGACACTTAGGACTTAGTTAAGTTCAACTTTGTCTAATGTGACTTTAGGTAAAAGTGTGTTTCTTGGTATGTTTCTTTAGTATGCATTTGTATTTATGTAATTTGAGGGTCATGATATGTTCTAGACATAGAGTGATATGACAACTCATATTCTCCTCGAACTTAATGACTACATTGATATGTGGTTCAACACTTGATTGGTCCATGATCTCTATTTAAAGAGCATGGAGGGTCATTTGTTGATGGTCAATTCTAAGAAACTCTCTTGTAAAATGTTTTTCTTTTGCATTAATTTATATTGCCTCAAGTGGCCACGTTGGTTGGGGTCATGAATTGTTTCCCTCTTCAAGGGTTTTAACCACATAAGAACATAGATGTGTTGATCCTTGATCTGGTTGTGTGAGTGGTTATTAAAGATGCTCATGGTATGTGTAATACCCTCTTTGTTGAACATGGTATTAGAGCTTGCTCGAAAACTTGCTCCCATTGTAGATTCAGATCTTCAAGTTGTGTTGTCGTATTTATGGTTTTTGCTATCTTTTGTACTTTTCTAGGCTAAGAGGACCGTTCCATTGTGTCTGAAGTGATTATTAAAGTTAGAAACACTTTTTTATTTCACTCAAAAAGGTTTTTGTTTTCCCAATCCATGACCATTTTAGTCAAATTTGAAGGTATAAATCTCGAATACGCCCTTTTAATTTTTTTTACAGAGTTAATATTTTGGGTTTCTGTTTTTATTTCCAGGTTGCTACTCTATTTGGTTTGCATATGCTCTTTTTCCTTTGCTCTGCGCGATCTCGACAAATAAGAGACAGAGCGGAAAGTGTTTTCTTATCTGTGTATGCTCTTTGTCATGGACTCTATGTGATCTCGAAAAATCATAAAAAAGAGAAAACTTGCATTTTCTGGGTAAGCTAACCAAGATCTAACCCCATTTGTTGTTTTAAATTTTTTTTGTTTGTGTTTGTATGAGCACGCAGAAAGAAATATTTTTGGGGTAAGTGCGAACGTTGAGGCAGAGCTCCAACAATAACAACAACAATCCCATCCTCCTCCTTTACAATTATAATTTGTTTTGCACTAGCTCACTTGGTTGATAGTTACTTTATTTAGTAAGAGGTCTTGAGTTTAAGTCTCTTATTTTAAGTTACTTTTTGAAAAAGCAGAGAAGGAAGGGATTGTTGTGCATCCATCACCATATTGGACAACCTCTACTTGCCACGTGGCTCTTTTGTTACCGTTTATGCCTTTTCCTTAAAAAGGGAATAACTTTCACATATGAAGTTCGTTTTGAGTGCCATTTTTTTTAAACAACCTATTTTCTCAAGAGATTTCCATATAGACCATCAATTTCATCTTTTGGATCCATATTCTATGCATATTTTAATATGGATTCTCCAACTGATCTTTTTCTCACCAATAACAACTACTTCTCATGGAAATCCCATATGGAGCATGTCCTAAGAAGTAAAGGATTGTAATGGATTACCATTGGAAAAGAACAAGCCCCCACTAATGTTGAAAATAAATCCAAATGGGATAATAATAATGATGAAGGATGTGGACTAATAAAAATGCCCATCTCTCTTGATTTACAGTTTCATCTTCAAGAAATTGATGACCGCGATCAAGCTTGGGAAAAACTTCAAGAAGTGTTTTGTAAACACAATATTATTCGAGCCCACTAAATTGAAAATTAGTTAATGAATTTAATTCACAATGATTTTACTTGCATTGAAGATTATTTATCTAAGTTCAAACCACTTAGAATTTTATGTCAAGATTGTAAAAAAGATTTTAAGGATGACTGATACATATATGTTACACAAGTGCTAATTTTGTTAGTGCCTTTTATGCAACTAGATAAGGTCTAGGGAGTGCTTACCAAACTCATACTATTGAGTCCTTTTGTGAGTATCTGATTTGAGTGTAAGATAGGATTGTGCAAATTGGATTGATCAACACTACTAGTACATCCAACAAAGCCTCAGTGGCCTAGAAGAAAGATACATCCAAACATCCCAAGAATAAAAATCCTTGATACATCAATAAGTAAAACAAGGGTCCCAAACCCTCTCAACCAACTTCTAATTCTAATGGTGAGAAATGAGAAAAATCCAAAAGTAAGAAGACTGTCAGGCATTGCAATTTTTGTGGGTGAGATGGTCACGTTGAGTCTAAATGTTTTAAAAAGATGGAAGCCTTAGAAGCTATTGACACTGAGTAAATTGTTGGGCTGAAGAAATAATCTACAAAGGCAACCACAAATCACTTTGGAACTGGATACTAGCTTACTCAGTTCATAAAGGGCTCTCTCTTATCACTTAGTCTCTAATAGATAGATTTTATTAGTAGGTCAATGACTAGGTTTTAATGTTTTGAAGGGATTTTATAGAGTTTTGTTGGCAAGGTGGAGAGGGATATTTTGGGCTATGGAGTCAACCTCTGAAAAAAATTGAAAACAATGACTGATAGGTAGAACTTTCTAGAGGAACAAAGGCTAAATTAGGTGATGAACTTTTAGTTTTGAGTTTGATTGTGTAGGGTGGAAGAGGAGAAGAAACATATAACAAAATCATAGCACCATGAAAGATGAATTCTGACCTAGTTAAGAAGAGAAACATAGTTTAAATCACTTGAATCTAAAGTACCATTAGATGAATTCTAGACCCTTTAATTATCCAATTTAAACGGAAGAAAATGAAGATGAAAGTAGGGACACAAGAAGTACATACAAAGATGAGAGTACATACTTCATACCACCACCATTATAATCTTTTTCATAAAAAGTTCAGGACTTCTGCATTTGTATTTCTTTCAGATTCAAAGAATATTACAATAAGGATCAAAATATCTATACTTTTGCCAACTTTCCCCTCTTTACATCAAAAGTGATCAAATATATAAGAGCCTATTGCCACACTAGGCTACATGAGTCGAACTACTACCACCTACAATGGTGGATCTGGTTACATTGAAAGAGAACAACTCCTAAATAACTTTACTAAAAATAGTAAATTCGTTTTGACCATCTTTAATGCAAAACAAAAAATATCTTATACAATCATAGATCTGAGTAAAATTCGAATATGCTGTTGTGATGAGTCACCAAGTACATATGGAAACCACTATGAGGCATCCCATGCATTCTTGAGAAACTCTGCCACTTTTGCGTAGCAAACTAGAACTACTATTGCGCAAGTGCTACCTACAACATTTGCGTAGCAAACTCCATTTTGTTGTAATTCATGTAGATCCAGGTGGCAACAAGTGACTGGGAACCTGTGTTTTCTTCAAAACTCATATGCCAATAATCTCCCACCGTTCTTTCTAATCATGTGTGCCTACAACATTTGCGTAGCGAGGAATCACTACGCAAGCGCTGTGTATGACAGTTTACCAGTCAAAATAACAACTGTGCCCAATAAATGTTTTATGTTGTCACCCTTGTGAAAATTTTTCTCCAATATCAAATGTATGTTTTCCACAACTTTAATGACAAAACTTAAGATGATCACATACCCAAAAAGACAAAAATGTGAAGTTTCTTCAATCATATATCTGCTACTTCTACAAGTAGTTCTAGTCTTCTTCTGGCTTCATCATTCAATTGCATCTTTTGTTTAAGATACCCGTTTTCCTTCCTTAATGTTAAGTTTTGTACATTCAAATTCCCCACTTTCCTGAACAAGGCTGCATTTCTTTTCAATTTTGACTGGGAATTGGAAAGGGCTGCACATGCACTTTCTCTGGCTGGTTTGCATTCCTTAAAGTGTTTCGTGGCTCTGCCCTATGATATCCTCTTTTCTTCCATGATATGGATGATTTGATATTGAGCTTCCCTTAACTACTTATTAAGCCATCTTATGTTATTTTCTCCTTCTGTGGGCGAAGTAGGAGGTCTTTCACTTGCTGCTAGCTTGCCCTGTATATCTGAAATGTTCTTCCTGGTTGGGGATCTTTCCAGAGGTGCTCTAGGCTTGGCTAAAACTGTGGTCTCATGGCTTTGCATGATTTCCTTCCCATTTGACCTTTCATTTTTGGGCTCTGCCTTGATTTGTGGTGTTTGTTCCTCATAATCCTTCTCAACTAACTTCCTTTTCAATTCTCTATTCTCTTGGTAAAACTGAGCTATCACATGTTGAGCCTCTCTGAGTTGTTGTTGCATTCCCCTAAACTCTGATTCTTTCTCTCCTTATTTACCTTGTTCTTCATCCATCTCCCGAGCTTCAACCTCAACAAATTATGTCTACACTGTGGGTGTGGGAAGTCTTCTAACTGCTAACCTTGTGGTTGGTCTACTGGGTGTCTATGTCTTCTTTGGCTAATCAATGAACTATAACCTTCTACCCTTCTTCAGAACTGTCTGGCTTGGTGATGAGCTCTCAACCTCCTTTCCTTTTCCCTTATCTTCAACACTTCTTCCTTTTTCACATGAGCTGTTAGAGGCCAATCTTTCTGCAAACAAGGGGGTGTCTCCTTTCGGATCCAGGGAAATATTTGTTGAAGTTAAGAAGGACTCCCAGTCCATGTTTAGCTTTCTTAGCTCCTCAACCACTAAAAAATTCACCAATGAGAAATGGAACAAACTACTCTTAAGCTGGTCAACCCTGGCTTGGACTTTTTCTACCATTTTTCCTAGGCTTCTATATAGATAAAAGGGTAAGTTTAGGGGGATTTTCCCTATGATATGCATGAGGAGCCTTATGTGGTATTGATATACCCTGTCAAACCTACCCTCACAAGTAAAATACCTTTGGATTACTTTCAACAACTTCTCATAGGGTTCCAAAAGATACTCACTGGGGATAGTGGCACCAATCTTCTGTCTTCTATACTAAGGCTTGAGGAAATCAGTATAAAACATAAGCTCCATAGGCATACCTTTAAACCATTTCTCTTTGTGTATGGGAATCTATGTGGCAGTTGATATGGTCTCTTCTGATACTTGAAAGGTGACCCCTACAATGATTGTATTGAAACCATTAAAGTTCAGGGCGAACTCCTTGGTCAGCTGCACATTATACCCTTGGATTCTTTCACAAACTCTCATACACCCAGCCTGCTCAAAAGAAACCCTATATGCAGGATTTGAGTTTACCAAAGTCATCTCTTGGGGTTCATATCTCAACACATTTCCTCCCTTATATTTCTTATTTTCCTATGATGTCATAACTCTGCGATGTCTTCTTTGCAAAGTAAATTTCAAACTGTTCAAAGCATATATGTCTTAAAACTCAGCAATCAAACTCACGTAGCAAACTAGCAGGGCGAGGGTTTGTCTTGAATAGGTGAAACAAACATTTGTTTTATGAGATGTTCAAGAGATAAACTTGCATAAACAATGGGCTCAAAAAAGGTTTTTTACACATCAAACAAGGCAAACACGGGATGCACAGTAAAAACAAAGCAACATGCTTTGCGTAGCGAGGGAAATTTGCATAGTGTTTGCGTAGCGAGGGGGATTGTTTGTGTAGCAGAGGGCTTTGAAGCTTTCTTGAGAGACTATATCTTATGCATGGGTCGTGACTAAAATGAAAATAGATAAAAGGTGGCAAATATGCACACATGAGTGGATAAGGAGCGGATTTAAAAAGGAAAGTACTTGCCCAAAGATGACAAGACCTCTCAAGCCAATTTAAGTAACTTGTGCAATAAATTTGAGGAGCGCACACTTGTTTGAAAATTTCCAACAATACAAATGACATGGAGTGTAATCATTGTCCCTTTTCTGACCTCATCAGATGTGATGATGAACCATGATACCTCCTTTGACATGACCTTCACCCCTAACCTATGACTCAACTATGACACATAATTTCCCATTTTTTGACATGATTTTAAACTTAGGGACACACAGAGATTTACGAATATTTCAACATGATGGACTCTTATACCCCTTGATGGTGTATTATGAGATAATCACAACACTCTTTGACTCAACCTATGACTTAACTCTCTATTGACATGCATATTACCTTTTATTTTAAAAATGGCCCAAGGATTTTGAGCCATCTCATGAGACAAACCACACACTGTGACTCAATTAGGAATGCCCTGGTCTTCTCAAGACCAAGGCATGACTTTGCAAATTCTAAACAAACTTTCAACCTTACCCTAAAAATAATGATGCTAACATTTAGCTCCAATAGGGATGTTATCCTCCCAGTGAGGTAGCAAAGAACAATAGACCATGTGTTGGACACACCTACCACACTTAGAGGGGGGGGTGAATGAGTGTGGGGTTCTTTTTCCCAAAACTTCCCTCTTGCACAAAAACTCATCAATTAGCATTCAACATTTATTCA
>JZKD02S1642676.1:74656-106249 GCA_000966675.3 Picea glauca
GTTTTTTTGAAAGTAATATTCCAAATTATTCTTTGTGTATATTGTCATATTGGTATCCTTACTTCTAATCCAACTTCATGATAACACATGCTTACAATATTTGGTTGATTAGTGTTTTGATTATTTGTAGGGGATATAAATATTACAATATTACAATGTAATAGTAATGCCATATTACAATGTAATATGGCATTACTATATTACATTGTAATATGGCATACAGTATGGTATACCATATTTCATGTAAATTTTTTTTTTTAAAACCTAAATTCATCTCGCAATATCGACGCAAGTTCGTCAGACATATTTTACTATTTTACCACAACCGTTTCTATAGCGACGAAACTTCGTCGCAATTTGCCACAAATTTGTTGCATATACATCATGTGTGTCGTAAATTTGGTTTTGAGATATTGCACTCGTCGATATTACCACGGATTTTCGTCCCAAGTTGCGATGGACTTTCGTCGCATGTTCAACAGCTGCGTCGTAAGTTATTGGCTTGGCATAACTTTTTGTTCCAATTGTGACGAAGTTTCATCGTAATTGCCACATTTCTTCGTTGTTATTGTGACGATAGTTCGTCGTAATTGCGACGATGCACAAGGTTAACCGATATTGAAGGTGGTGACACGTAGAGAGCTAATTGCGTCGATGTTTCCATGCACACTTGGATTGTGGATATAGCGACAAAATTATTCCGACGAAAAAAAATATCGGCTTTCGTGGAAATTGCGATGGATAAGTGTGGCAATATCAACGAAAAACTGTCATAAATTTGCTCATATGTACTAGTGTCACTGCACCAGCCAGAGGCAGGATGTAGTTAGGCAATATGGTCAGGATCATATTCGCATTAGCTAGGTCATCTCTGTGCTTGGTTTTCTTTTTTGTTGATGGTCGGTATGGTTCATATCTGCGAGTAGTCGATGGAGAGGCTTGTACTCCTCTCGTCGACGATGCTTGTACACCTACATACATTACTCTCTTAGACATTACTCATTCGGTCATGGGTCGATGAGTACTTCCTTCACAGATTCTTCGACTGTGCTAAGTTCTTCGGACATACACGCTCGTGGTTTAAATATCTCGGGATCGAAGAGTAACTAGTCACTACAATGGGATGGATGGAAATAACGCAATGATCACTGTGCAAAATCAATGAATCTGTGGGCTTAGATAATCATAGTTGTCAAAAGTGTTCTTGGTGCATGGCGCGATGGGATAAATAGATAACTCGACAACATATCTCTTTAAATGGGTGAGAAGCCTTCATTAACTCAGTTCTGCCCGTTATGACGCGGTCCAATGGTTTGGTGGTGAACTTTCTGACCCTAAATGCCTTTCTATCCATTCGGGGGGTCAGTCTAACAGTTATACTGTTCCCAACGATTATATTTCTTTGCCATGGTGAAGTGCCATGTGACGCTGTTCTGATATCTTGACGAAGTTCCAATTTTGCAAATTTTCCTTCTGCGAAGTTCCCTTTGGAACCTTCTGTAACTTTTCAATCGTAGCTCTCTTCTTACTTAGCTTTCTATCCTTTTTCCTAGTGAGCTTCGTTTCTCTATTCCTTTTTCCATTCTGATTCTTATCTCCTCTTGGTGTAGTAACTTCACACTATTGAGATTCTTTCCTAGAAACTAGGGGTAATACTTCATCTGTATCTGGAATAGGTACTTTAGTCTTCTGAGGGTCTTCTAGTGTTCTTGCTACTTCAATATCCAAGTCTCTGGTGTTAAATAACTTCGATCTGTTCTCCTGTTCTTCAATCAAGTGTCCGATCCTCCTAGTCATGCGATCTTTTAACCCTTGCTTCTTCTGATCTAAGACTTCTTCTTCCTTCCTTCTGGCCTGATCTCTTCGAATCCAAGGTTTTACTAGTAACATAGCAAATGGGGTTCCATTCTCAATAAATTTAACAATCTCAAAATCTTCCTCTGTCAAAGTTCCATTGGTACTCATAGATATCTGGGTGAAATTTCCACATAGGTTTATAGGTTTTCCTCTTAATAGTCCTATTCCTCCTAATGAAGGAATCATAGCAGGCTTCCCTAAAATTTCCCAAGTTCTTTCTATCATAATGTTCACCTGTGTTTCCTCGTCCAGAGCACAGTCAATGTCGAAATCTCATATTATTGGTTCTATGCATTCTTTTTCTTTGAAGATCTCTGATAAGCTGACATGTCGATGGTCATTCAGGGTTTCTTTCATCTGTAGCAATACTTTCTCTGATTCTTTCCAGGGTTCTGCCATAATCTTAGTTTCTGGATCTGCCTTAGGGTTTTCTTATCTCATATTCATGCTTTCAATCTTAGCAATCATTCTAGGGCAATCCAATACTTCATGGTCCATAGCTGTACAACAGAGGCAACTAGGTCTTCTTCCAGGGCATTCCTTAGCAAGATTTCTCGGTTTTCTGCAATTGTAACAAAGGGTTAATCCTCTCTTTCTTTTGAATGATCCCCAACCTTTCCTGTACTGCACACTAAAATCGTAGTAGCTAACCTGCAAAAAATTCTTTCTAGGGTCTTGCATCTATTTGTTAGTGCAAACATTCTCTCTATGCATAGGTATAACATATCTTTCACTATTTTTATCAGATCTAGTTATATCAAATCTTTGTTTATCTATCAATGCTCTAGTTTTCAAGCTAGGACAAAATCTATCAACCATACTTAGATCCATACTCTAGAAACAAAAATTTCCACTTATCTTACTTCTACAGAGCACAAGGCTTATAGATCTTATCTTTTTTAGTCTCAGAGCACAAAGCTTTCAAATATTTACCTCTTTAGTCTCACTTTTACCTTTTTCAGAGCACAAATCTTTCAGATCTTGCCTCTTTAGTCTCACTTTCACCTTTTTCAGAGCACAAAGCTTTCAGATCTTGCCTCTTTTCTTAGCACAGAGCTTCAAAAATTAAGCAGGACATTGCGCACTAGGGAAACAGATCTTTGCACAGAGATTTCACAATTTCAGGTCAGATCTTCACACAGGGATCCTTTTTCCTCAGTTCCCAACAATCATAGTTTCAGGTCCCAACAACAGAACCATTTGTTGGCACAGGTGTAGACCCAGGGTTCAACACTATAACAACGCACCAATAAAACCCTAACTACCGACCCTTTCGGCAACACCTGCGAAGCAGATGAAGTCTCACCCGAGGTAGAGGCAGGGGTGGTTGTAGGACTCCAGTGTTTGCAACCTTAGCTGGGACACATATATGTGATTCTAACACTTAACAGAGCACTTAGTAGTAAACATTCATCAATATCTAGTTCTTAGTTACAATGTAGTTAAAACCTAAATTGTAGAACATCACAGTATTCATTCAGATCTAAGGTATTTAAGCACTAAGAATACTTACATCAGCATATCTAACATCCATCCACATTATCAAGCACAAAGCATCAATAGATCTATCTATCCTTCATCTATATTACAACACTAAGCAAGTAAACACATAAACATATCAACATTGCACAAAGCATAGAAACACAACATGTACGTGGTTCACCCCCACCCTGGGGCTATGTCCACCAACTCTTCTCTTCTTTATTATCTTGGTCAAGCTTCTTACAGGCACATAGCATCAAAATCCTACTCCACAGAAGACAGGAGATATGCACGCACTCCACTAGATCCTCCTTCTTCGAGCTAGGGTGCGGCACCAAGCCTTTACACAGTCTCTTATAGTTACTTGCACTTAGCCTTTCAAGCCTCACACAGTATGCACAAAGCATTTACAACTGTTGATCACATAGATCAAACACTAGCACTTAGCACTACTTACAAGTTCTCCTCATGCCCCTCATTACATCGCCTAGTATTCTATATATATATTACAAAATAAGGCCTAAACATGGGTAAACCCATGGGATGACATTCCCATACCCGTTACATAATACCAAAACCCAAAAAGCCCTAAAAAGGGGCCGAGATCCCACAATCTCTACTTCATCTTGCGCTCCTCCTTCGACAACTCGTCGAAGTCCCAAAAATAAGTCCAATCTGACCAATAACCCTCAAAACTTGGTCAAGGGCCAACATGTTTCTCTCGAAAATTTAATAGAATTTAACCCATCTCTAATTTTGATGACCAGCAATGAACACGACACCTGTCCTCTGCCCTTGTTTACCCACAATTTTCAAATTAAGAATGAATTGGATACTCTCATCCTAGACAAGGGAGGCCAAAAGATCCTCATTCCCCAGGACTTGGTCCAATACCTACAACTCCCAACTACTTTGCACCCTAAACCATATCAGCTTGGATGGGTACAAAAGGAAGGCCCACGCCTCACTAGTGTCTCTCGGTGTTGTGCGATGACCTTCACTATTGGCCCTTTCCGGGATACTATGGTGTGTGATGTTTCTCCTTTAGATTTTGTTGACTTGTTACTTGGACTCCCCTTCCAATAGGACTAGAACATTATTTATCATGCTAAATTCCATAAATACCAGCTACAACATGAGGGACGCACCTATGTTCTCACCTCCTCTACCCCTCACTCTACACAGCCTCTAACCGAACAAGCAATCGTTAAGCAAGTTAATCTGAAAAAATATGTTTCCTTGTGTTTGGTTCGCCCCATTAAACGGGACCAGTTGACCAACCCAACACCTTAGAACATGTCTCCTCCACTCCCAAAACTTGTCAATGCCTTTCCCCAACCCACGAGACTGCCCCCATCTTGCTCTATTGAGTACACCATTGATCTCATTTCAAAAGCCTCTTTTCCCAATGCCCCCTCATACCGCCTCGCTCCCCAAGAGGTTGATGTGATAACATGCCAACCTAACCAACTTTTGAATTCAGGACCTACTCCACCTTTATCTTTTCCTTGTGCATCTCAAACATTTCTCATGCCAAAACAAGTTTTTGTTCCAATAGTCTCTGCTACCAGGTTATGTACTCCAACACAAGTGCCAACATATTATAAGACTTTTCCCGGGAATTCCTTTTTTTCCAAACAAATTATTGAGAAAGATTTAGCCAAACAAAATTCTTACAAATGCAGTATAGCAAGGCACAATCATATGCAGAGGAATCCCTTCCTAGTTGGATCAATTAATTATATAGGGTGTATAGAACACACCCGTTGTTCTTCCAGGGATCTTGTATTTAAGGGAAATGTTGAGGCAGATAATGAAGCGTTGGTTGATTAGTACCGAGTGGGTCCTGCACATCAATAACAAGAACAACACTCAAAACATCGTTATACCCACACTTTCGTTCAACGTCATCTTCGGGTAGCCGTTGCATTATCAACTACACTAGAGAGTGAAAAACATAGGCCTCATAAAATTCACACGCCGTTGTCCGTTCACTCGAAAGCTCGTGTGTGGTTATTTCGGGATAAGCATCGATTCAGAGGAAAACATCATCAGTTATGCCCACTCAGATATGATCTCGACATAGTTCGAGAAATCATTGGAGAGAATGCAGTGCAAATTTCCTCATTTGTTAGCGGAAGCAGGGACGCTTTCAGATCTAAACAAGGAGGAATAAGGACACCATAGAGGGCACCCATCTTCCTTCGCCAGTCATCATGAGGAAGCATAAAAATTTCCTAATAAATAATTAGAATGTTGTTCCGTCAGGAAGTTAATTAATAAAAAGCCTTCATAAGTTCAGTAAGACAAGGTGCTCCATAATTCATGTTAGAATGTTAGTTAAGCCGGTCAATAATAATTGGAAACAATGCTTGTCAGTTAGAAATAAAAGCAACAAGTCTCTTGTTGTTGCTGTAAACAAAAAATCACCTAATATGATAAAAAGGGTGTCTTCTTGCTGGAAATACAATAGATGGTAATTTGCTTCTCAATTCTAGTATTGTTCTCTTACATTCTATGTGTATTTTTTTGTTGTGCAACATTTTATTCTTGTGTGCTAGTCTATTCTGTTGTTGCATTTTAAATTTTGAATATAGAATTGCGGATCATTCTCCTTTCTCTGGGTGCAAGTACTTCTTAACTTTCATTGGTGACTTCTCCAGATGCACTTGGGTTTACTTCTTAAAAATTAAGAAAGAATCTTTTGACAAGTTTTTGTCCTATAAGTCCGTTGTAGAAAAACAATCTCGACATCAACTTCAAAGATTAAGAATAGATAATGGAGGTGAATATGTGAACAACAAATTTACAAGTTACTGCACTACATAGGGCATTCAAATGCAACATATTGTTCCATATACACGACAACAAAATGGGGTTGTTGAGAGAAAGAATCACACATTAAAGGAAATGGTTGATTGTATGATCCAATCTAAGGGATTAAGTCTTCATTATTGTATGAAAGCCATCAATTGTGCAACTTACACAGTAAATCACACTCCCCCAAAGGCTTTAAAAAATATAACACTGGAAGAAGCATGGACTAAAATTAAGCTAGATGTAAGCCACTTCCATGTATTTGGTAGTGTAGCATGGGATTACATTCCTGATGAGAAAATGAAAACATTATAGCCTAAAAGTGAGAAGTTCATTTTGTCGGATATTCCAAAGGTGTCAAAGGCTATTGAATTCTTCAAACTCATTCCAATGAAATTATTAGTCGAAGAGATGTTAAATTTGATGAAAATCTTGTGGCCTGCGAGCCATCTTCAACATTTGTGCCATATTTTGTGGCTATTCTAGTTTCATATTTAGATGATGACCGTGAGGATGAAAATCCCCCTCCTCCTGCTCACCTTCCTCCATATTAGTCCATTGAACATGAACCTACACCAATACTACTTCTTCCCAGATGGGTTTGTTCAACTCAAGAAGCAATTGGTGACCTTGTTGATGATCCTAGAGATCAACATTAGACATGTTCATAGTTCCAACGATCCTCTTCTCTTTTGGCTCAAATTTCAAGGACTCATGATCCAAACATATTTGAGGAAGGTTCTGTCCATCCAGATTGGGACACACTAATGAATTAAGAATATCATTCCTTAATGGCGAATGATACTTGGGATATTGTACCTCTTCCAAAAGGAAGAAAACTTGTCATATGTAAATGGGTGTATAGATCTAAGTATGCATCAAATGGAAGTGTTGAAAGACACAAGGACTTATTATTTGCCAAAGGATTCTCTCAAGTTGAAGGCATTGACTATAATGAAAATTTTTTCCTTGTAGCCAAAACAAATTCCATCCACCTTGTTCTAGCCCTTGCTGCCTTACTTAAATGGGAGGTCCATAAGATGGACGTTAAACCCACCTTCTTGCATGGGGATTTGCAAGCAAAAATCTACATGGAATAACCTCATGGTTATATCTAGAATGACTCCAACCTTGTTTGTCTCCTTAAGAAATCTCTTTATGGTGTTAAGCAAGTTCTTCGAGCTTGGTGCCAAAATAGATCACTTTCTTCTTGACATTGGATTTTCTAGAGCTCATTATGACCCTAATGTCTATACCAAGAAAGTAGGAAGCCATCTCATAATACTTGTTCTTTATGTTGATGACCTTATCCTCACTGGTAGTGACCCTAAACTTTAACTCATGTGAAATCCAACCTTAAAAAAGAAATTTGAAATGACAAACTTAGGCTATTTGAATTATTTCCTTGGCCTTCAAGTATTACAAACCAAGGGAGGAATTGTTATTTCCTAGTCTAAGTATGCTTGTGACCTTCTTTGATGCTTTCACATGGACGATTCTAAACCAACCCATTCTCCCTTCCAGTCATGGAGTTAATCTTGTTGCCACTTGTACTACTCCTAAAGTTGATGCCACTTTGTATCGTCAATTAGTTGGTAGCCTCTTATATTTGATTCATACTCGTTCTGGTATTTCCTTTGTTGTTGGTCTTGTTTCCTGGTATATGCAAAGACCCCACGAAAGCCATTAGAAAGTAGAAAAAATGATACGTCATTAAATTCGTGGTACAATTCAGTTTGGGATACATTATAGTTAAGGGGGGTCTCCTTTGTTGGTTGGTTTCACTGATTCGGATTGGGATGATGACCCTGATGATCGAAAATCGATTGTAGGTTATGTTTTTAGCCTTGGTTTTGGACCTGTCACTTGGACTTTTCAGAACAACATCCTATTGGTCTTTCTTCACCATAAGTAGAGTATTAAGCAACAATTAATTTAACTCAAGAAGCCTTGTGGCTTCAAAAGATCCTTTTAGAGTTTGTATTCCAGCAACAACATCCAACCACCCTTTGGTGAAACAATCAGAGTGCCATCAAGCTTGCCAAAGACCCGGTTCAACATCAATGAAACAAACACATCGAGGTACACATGTACTTCATAAAAAAGATCTTTCATGATCTAGTTATTGAAGTGCTCTTTTGCCTTACATAAGATCAAGTTGCATACATTTTCACATTTAGTCTCTTACAAAAGCAAATTTTTCTAAACTTCGATCTATGTTAGGAGTTCAAGAAGTTGTGGCTAAAGGGGGGTAGTCTCTAATTCCTCCTTCCTTTTCCTATTGTGTCCCCTTTGTAAATCCTTCAATCCTATCCCAAGTTGTTCTTAAGGGGGGATGTTAGGATATTTAGACACTTGGGAGTTAGTTAAGTTCAACTTGGTCTAATGCGTCTTTAGGTAAAAGTGTGTTTCTTTAGTATGCATTGTAGTTATGTAATTTGACGATCACAATATGTTCTAGACATAGAGTAATCCGACAGATCATATTCTCCTTGATCTTAACAACTACATTGATCCATGGCTTAACACCCAATTGGTTCATGATCTCTATTTAAAGAGCATGCAGGGTCATTTTCCGATGATCGATTGTGATAAACTCTCTTATAAAATGTTTTTCTTTTGTATTAATATATTGCTTCAAGTGGCCAGGTTGGCTAGGGCCGTGGTTTGTTTTCATGTTCGAGTGTTTTAACCACGTAACAACATCAGTTTGTTGATCCTTGATTTGAATGTGTGAGTAGTTACTGAAGGTGTCCGTCCTGTGTGAAATACCTTGTTTTATCTAACAGATTCCAATAAAATTCCTGATTTAATTTAAAATATTGAATTTTCTAGTTTCCATTCTATAAATCAAATTTGATTCATAGTGATATTTTGTAATTATCTCATTGAACCATATTAAATAAGAAAATTTGTGATTACTCCATATCACATGTTTATCCAAATTTAAATCCACTACATTATTAACAACAACATCACCTTTAATGTTTGCACCTTTTTGGATATGGTTGATGGGGCGAAATCTCTCAATGCTTGCAACAAACGAACAATATTATAAATAAAATTATAATAAAAACATTTCATATCGAAATTATATAAAAATATTTATTAAATGATGAATTGATGAGTACATGAATGAAAGTGTATAACATTTATATACCTATGGTGACCCTTTATGTTTATGAGTTTTATTTTGTAATAATTATATATGAATTACATTATACCCTAAGCTTTATGTTCCTTTATCTATACAATATTTTATATTCATAACATTGTTTTTCCCTTCAAAAAGCTTCGTCCTCAAAGCATTGGATGATCCCCTTTCTAAAGTGTCCTTCATGGTCCTTTTGTCATCAATTGGGGAGGGCTATTTAGTTTTGGATTTTGGTTATGAAACTTGGTTTGAAAGCTTTTGAAGATTCATTTAAAACTTGGTTATAATGCCCCAAAGTTGGTCTATTTATTTTGGTGATCACTAATAATTGTTTCTTTGACATGTAGATAGTTTTTTCTTGACATTTTGTTTCTTTATTGATTGTGACAAGCTTGCCTTCTGATATAAAGTTTCTGATCCATATAGTTTATAAGTCTTTTTGTACCACATGAATTCCATGGATCTCTTGGAGGTTCATGGTGTAAGTACCCAACTATACCAATCATTTGGTGCCTAGTACCATATTCATTCCATCACATGGCATCATGTAAAAACCATGTTTGTAGTGTCAAATTTGTCTTTGTACATAAATTTTATGTCAATTCCGTACTTTGATTTATTGTTCATCAACCATCCTAACTGTGAGATCCTTGGTAGGTTGTACAAACATGCTTAATTTCTTAGCAAAAATGATGTCTATGCAATTATTTATGCTGCTATAATCTACTAGTATCGTTCATCCCTATTTTTTTTATGACTACTCTCAATTTTAGAGTTGTTGATTACAAATTTTGTGTTGTGGATGGAAGCCAAATTGTGTGTTTGTTTTATTCTTTTCTTGGATCCTTGGTATTATCAACATTGCTTAGGTGTGGTGGAGTATATTTTACACTAAGGTTTCTTACTTTTGGAAGTAGAAATTCTCCTTCCCTTCAAGGTTTCCTATTGCATGTGATTATAGCTAATGATACTTCGAACCTAGTTCTATCATTTTCAAAATATTACTTGTACCCAATAGTGATTTCATTCTTAGAGTTTGGGATTTATACTTCCTTCTTGTTCATTATTTTACTGTAATGACTTTTCTACACATCGTTGTCTTGGAAACCATTTTTGATCACAACAACAATTGTTTTCTTTCATTTCAGTGTCCCTTTTTGACTGTTAGAATTGATTGCCATTGTGTATTACAATATGTTCTCTTCTATGGTGCTTCAAATGCTACCATTTGTTAACTGTTGGCTATTAATTTTTTTACAACTATCTTAACAACAATTTCATTCACATAACATCCCAGTTACAACTTATAAAGAATTCATCATAACATTCATAGACATAAAATAAATGAAGAAATGAAACATCCTAAGGAAAATGAATAAAGAAATACATACCAATCAATGACACTGGGAATTATTGTGGAAAAAACTTCAACATGAGGAAAAAAACCCAAGTTTTAATGATAGTCAAAATACTTATCTCATACACTCAATATCCTGATAGCCCTCTTTTCCTTTTCAATCCGATCTCTAATATTGACAGTTCGTATCCAACATGGATGATGCTTTTCAGAAGATTGCCTTCAAAAAAATGTGTTCGAGAAAATTAGTTTTGAGGAGAATGCGTTCGGGAAAATACCTTTAAGGAAAATTGAATTTTGGGAAAATATTTTCGAGCAAGTGCTTTTGGGAAAAACCTTTTAGGAATAGGCTGCAGGCTGCAAATTTCGAGAAGAATCGTGAGAATGCTAAGTTGATCCTCCCAATGGGCAAATTCTATGAAGGTAAATTCTGATAGGCTCGCAGGTTGTGGATTTCGGGAAGAACCAGGAGCGTGGTAAGTTGATCCCCCTATGAGACAAGTTCACGAAGGTAAAGTCCGATAGCTTTGCGGGATTATGATTTCTGGAATAAATGCAAGCATGGTAAGTTGATCCTTCCAATGGGAAAAGTCCATGAAGGTAAATTCCGATAGACTTGCAGGCTATGGATTTTGGGAAGAACCACAGGCATGGTAAATTGATCCTCTCGATGGGAAAATTTTGCGAAGGTAAAGTATGACAGGCTTGGGGGCTGCGGATTTTGGGAAAAGTCTGACATAAATGTAAGCATGGTAAGTTGATCCTCTTGATGGGAAAATTATGCAAAGGTAAATTATGATAGGATTGCAACTTGTAGGCTTTGGGAAAACCTTTATAACATGCTACTCGACCACTCTGACAGGAAGAGTTTGTGAAGGTTTTTCCAATAGGCTTGCAGAGGGTTTTGCCGATGGTTGATGGAGGAATAATTGTCAATGACAAATGCAGGTCAAATTAACAGGGTGTTGCAACAATGTCGAAGAATTTGAAGATGAATTCAACCTGGTTTAGGGACCGCTACAACAGTAAACCGGTCATTTTCTATGAATATTTTTAGGATTTCGAAGGTCATAAACTTACAGAGGCATTATGAGGCCCTAAACAACCTTTTTTGGGGGCCGAAATCCCAAAGACTCTTTGTACCTTTGGTAATAACTCAGCAAGAGCTTCCCAATGAGCGTAAAACAAAGCTCCTATGTGAAAGCTACAACTAAAACAATATGGGGTATAAATTAGGTACCTATTTACTTCCAGAGGGCATAACTCTTTCCTCAGAAGTCGGTTTGGGGCACGAGAGTGGTATATGGAAAGATCATGGACCATAAAAGACAAACATGTAACCAGAATTGGAAGATGAGTACCTGAAATTGTACAGGATGGAAGAGAAGATACATGTAGCATAGTGGGATAAAAGTGAGAAAACAATCTAAACTTGTGTAGACCATAACTATCAACCCATAGCTCAGATTTGGGAAAAAAAAATCATTGGAAAGTTAATTCAGAGGAAAATGTATCTAAATAATGAGAATTGGATTCCAATGCATCCATATGTCTCATAAATTCAGTTGAAGAATGACTAGTAATCTAATTAAAAAATATTTTGCAATATGCCCGATTCTAACATCAATTATTGCATGCACATTCTTGCAGAATTAGAGGTAAATGAAACTAGATTTTTGTTCCTATATGAGGACTAGATATATGGAGGATTCCAAGGATATTACAATCATGGAGATGAGTTCATAGGATTACATGTCAACATGGGAAATGCAGAGACTGAGTCCAATGGACGTAGAAGTAGAGTGGAGCCAATGGAGCTAGTTGAGACTATGATAAGCTTGTAGAGAGAAGTGCAGAGATATAGGGAAAACAATGGAAAGATGATGAGGACTCAAGAAGATATGATACAAAGTCTGAATGTGATGCAGAAGAAAATCAATAAATATTATGGTACAAAACAAGCATCTAGTTCAAGGAAAGTAGAAGTATCCATATCTCATGATAGGAGGGATGACCATGAGGGATATAGAAAATCAAGGAGTGTCAACATACATCATCATCATCTTCATTCACTAGGACACTTGACTGGAAGAGAACATGTAGGTTCAAGGTTGGAGAGCACCCCAAGTGTGTTCTCTGTCCGAAGATAGAGGAGGAGGTTTGAGGTAGATGATTTGCAAGGAGAGCTTGGGAAGATTGAGACTCCTAGTTTTGATGGTGATCACAAGAAGGATGAAGATGTATAACCATGGTTTTTTGGAATGAGAAAATATTTCCAATGGCACATTTATTCATCAAATGTAGAAGAAAACATTGCAACCTACCATCTTCAAGGAAAAACATCTATGTGGTGGGATAAACTCAAGTAGGTTAAGCATATTGATGAAAAGAGAATTTCCTGGAAATAATTTAAGAGATATTTCTTGCAACAATACTTGTCAGAGAATAATTATGACAAGAATATGAAAGAGTTATTTGAACTCAATCTTGGAAGCATGACAATGGATGGGTATGAGAGAAGGTTCCTTGAATTTTTGAGGTATGTTGGCTTCATAAGATGAGAAGGTTAAAATACAAATATTTATGAGTGGGATAATTTATTTCTACCATGATAAGATACATTATGATGATCCCAAGACATTGGAAGAGACCATAAGGAAAACAAAGTACCTTTATGAGAAAAACCAAGGAAGACCAACCTTCCAAAAGGATTGGGATCACAAAAAGAAAGGAAAGATGGAGAAAAGAAAGAATGGTTTTAAGCCACCATTTTACATACACAACTCTCAAGCATATCAACAAGGGAAATCATCACAAAATGAGCCGAAGATGATAGAATCATTTGGGAAAAGGCCTAGACAACAACCCATAAAATGTAGGTAATGTGAGGGAGACCACTTGTATAGGGATTTCCCTCATAAAGGAGAAAGTATGAGGATTGTTCACAATATTCAAGATGTTGATACATTTGAGGACATGGGAAGAAGCATGCCAAGGATCTATGCAGCCTTGGATAAAAAACAAGCATAATACTAATCTCCCATGATTGAAGTAGATGGTAAGATTGATAATCAACCCATAACCATTTTAATTGATTTTGGAGTTATCCATAGTTACATAAATCCTAATCTTGTTGAAATATTTAATTTTCAAAGAAGCAAACATGAGAAATCTTGGTTGGTTCAGCTAGCCACTGGAGCTAAGAGAAAGATTACTGAGTTGGTTAAGGATTTTCCAGTGGACATGAATGGAAACAAGACAAAGGTAGATTTGAACATCATATCTTTGGGTTCAAATGACTTTTTGATCAATATGGATTTGTTGGACAAGAATCATGTTGTCCTAGACTATTACAACAAGGCATTCACCTGTCTTGATGAGGAAGGGAAGCCAGGGAAAGTTCAACGGATTTCAAGGCTTGTGCCTACTAAAGAAATTTGAGCCATGTAGTTGAAGAAGAGTTTTATGAAAGGATGCCAAATTTATGCAGCTTGCATGGAAGATGCAACACAGATAAAATGCCAAGTGTTGAAGAGCATCTGGTCTTGAAATATTTTGAGGATGTATTTGGGGAGATACTAGGGTTTCTACCAAAGAGAAACATTGATTTCTCCATTGATTTGGTGCTAAGAGTTGCCTAGTGTCCAAGACTCCTTATAGAATGGGCACACCAGAGTTGAGGGAATTGAAAATGTAGCTTGAAGAAATTTAAAGAAGGAATACATACACCCAAGTATGTCAGTTGGGGTGCTCCAATGCTCTTTTTGAAGAAGAAGGATGGAACCTTAAGGTTGTGCATCGATTTTAGACGACCAAATAAGGTTATCATAAAGAACACACATCCTTTGCCAAGGATTGATGTTCTATTTGATCAGTTGAAAGGTACACGAATATTTTCCAAGATTGAATTGAGGTCAAGATATCATCAAGTAAGAATAAAAAAAAATATATCAACAATACAACATTCATGACAAGATATGGACATTATGAGTTTGTGGTGGTGCCATTTGGGCTATCAAATGCACCCATTTGTTCATGTTTTTGATGAATGGAGTGTTAAGAGAATATTTGGACAAGTTTGTAATTTTTTTCCTGGATGATATACTCATCTACTCAAAGACAGAGGAGGAGCATGAACAACATTTAAGGATTGTGCTACAAGTATTGAGAGAGCATCAATTGAATGCCAAGTTAAGTAAGTGCATATTCTACCAAAGGAAGATTCATTATTTGGGATACACTATTTTAAAGGAAGGGATAACATTTGATCCCGAGAAGATATAGGCCATTAGAATATGGCCAACATAGGATGAAATCAAGAATCCAAGCTCACATGAGAAGAGGGAAATCAAAACAATCAGCCATAGGATCTGAGGACGTTGCAAGAAAATAATTTCTATAGACTGCACGTAGCCATGAAACCCGAGACAGAGAAATATCCCTTCAATCTTAAACAATTGATGTATTTATTTCAATTTTCCTGTGTTTTTGAGCTATGGTCGTTCCTGGAAGGTTTATGGTCATTGGACAACAAGCAAGTCGTACCCAACATAAACTCGTTTTTTTCCACAGTTACAATCCTGTAGACTCTATTCTAAAAATTGAACCAACTTCCCATGTGTTAAGATCTCCTAGTATAACAAATTTCTAATATTCATAAATCTATGGCTAAACCCTCTCGACACTAGATTTTTTTTCATGAGTCTTCAAAAATGCATGTTGTATAAATTATGTTTTACATAGTTCCTGTAGAAATATGCTTCTACAAGATTTGTTTCTACAGGAACGACTGCAGAGAAACATGCCAACTTGAAAATTTTCAGAGAAAACCCTCATTTTCCCTTTTCTTCAAAGCAAAAACCCTTGCTGAATTTTTTGACCACCAGATTTATCTAAAAACAATCTCAATTTATCCTCCTCTCTAAGGAACAGGTCAACTTGAAAATCCTACAGGAAACCTGTAACGAACCTTTTTATCCTTTCAAAAACTCAACTCATCATCCTTAACAAATAGTCATGGGAGTAGGATTCAAGAAGGAGAGAACCAACTGAGCCTTCTATGGTTTAATAAAACCCCGAGGTAGTGGAAATTTTTCAGAGATGTGATTGGTTGGGCTAATTTGAGAGACTCAGAGGGTTTGATTATGAGGTTAATGTACTAACAATCAAAATCAATGAAACCTCCAACATCAGGGTATTGATCAATAATAGATTATTGTACATCAATAGAATGCTGAACAACAACATGGTATAAGACAACAACCTAGCAGTGGTCAAGAGCTTAGGGGAAAACAACAATAGTAATGAGAGCAGAAGAACTAGATTTTGTTGCACAAAGTGATGCAGGAGCATCGCCAACTCATCAAGCGAGCCAGCGCGGAAGCGGAAGACAGCTGGAAGGCGTCCAACACAATGTTTTTTTTTGGAAAACACCTTGAAACTGTTGTGCGAACATTAATGAGGAAATTAAATGAAGCGCACTTATATATTGTATTGGACCTTGAGTGATTCGCTCTCATCCTTAGTAGATAGATGACATTTAGTATAGTTAATGCAGGTAGATAGAAATTTAATTATAGATTAGACAGTTTTAGAAAGAAGCAGGGAAACGGATATAGACACCCTCATTGTACATTGTAGTATTAGCATGATTATTGAAGCAGGAAGAGCACAGGAGAATAGCAGCTGTAGAAGAACATCCATGTATAGATCTTGAATTAATAGAATAAGTTGATTCAAATCCATGGTTTGTGTCTGTTCTCTATGTGTTGATGATAAATGATGTGCTCATGAGTGTTTGTTTTCCTGTTATGCATTTGCTTTATTGTTGTGTATGTGATTTCATGTTTGATTTTGAAATCTGAGGGGAAGAAGAAATGAGTTTCAGTTGTTTCTCTATCTGAGTGAGGATTCCTACAAGGAGTGCAGTCGAAAACGTCCGCAAGGAGTGCATTGACGGAGGCTCAAGTAGTTTAACTCTTATTCTCATTCACCCAGAAGTGAAATTGGGTTACTGGAGCCATGCAAGGAGTGCGCAGGCTGAGTGAAGCTTCAGGGTTGCGAACCTGAGCAAAGCATTGAAGGACTGCTGCTGCAGGTGTGCGCAGAGTCAAAGATTTCAACACGTAGGAAGTGTCTGAAGGCTGCCGCAAGGAGTGCGAGCAAGAGTTCTTCTAAGAAGATGCAGAGTCGTGGAAAAGCTCAGGAAGGATAGACCTTTGATTTTGTTGAAGAATAGCGCAGACCAGTTGTACCTTGAAGGTGCAAAAAACATCGTAAGTTATGCGCAGGAGGACGAGTTCCATGGAGGAACACTTAGTCAGTTTGCAGATTTCTCAAGAAGGAAGCGGACGGTTGGAATTCTCCGAGGAGAATTCACAAAAATCCGTGGGCCGTTGGATCTTGCAGAGGTGTAAGGGAGATACAACGTCATATTCTCTAAGAGGTTTAAAGCTCAGGAGGGGATCATAGCCATGGATTCTAGAGAGGGACGCGTGCCAGAATATCTGAAGAAGTCGGGGTTCGGAGTATCGGAGGATTTGAGGACAGGATACTCTGGCAGTTTGAAATCGCGATCCATGATATCCCGATCGTTAAAGGATAGAGTGGGCCACAGCGAAACTAGTGGAGGACAGGTGGCGCGAGCTATCGAAGTTTAGGGAAAGGAAAGTCCCGAAAACATTGGCATCAGGATCCGCGATTCTGCGAAGTCCAAAGTCCCGATGAGGTGACAGGACGTTGAAAGGTCAACTCACATGGGTGTCAGATAATCGGCATATCGGGAGTCGGGAGTCGGTAAAACGAAGTGTTCGATATTGTG
The DNA here is from genome assembly GCA_000966675.3 of Picea glauca. Taxonomy (NCBI): domain Eukaryota; kingdom Viridiplantae; phylum Streptophyta; class Pinopsida; order Pinales; family Pinaceae; genus Picea; species Picea glauca. The sequence goes on from JZKD02S1642676.1 coordinate 92,144, forward strand.
AGTAGTGAAATCATGATAGGAGAAGTCCCGACAGGAAAGGGAAAGGTCAGTGTTGACTGAAGCGTCGAGTCTCGGTGATCCGAGAGTACAACATTCGATCATTGACCTCGCGATACCGCGAAGTCCGATTCCCCGATAAGTAAGAAGGGGGGTCGCATTGAGGAGTTCTGTGGGTGTAGATTTCCCGATAGGGAAATAGAAGAACATTTAAGTTCTTTGGGCCGAGAAGGGAGAGAAGATCTTGTGAGTGGACGTGCCCTACGGAGCACGCCTACGTCAGAGTGGTATCAGAGCTTGATTCTTGCTTGTATATTTTAGGCAAGAGAGGCAAGGGGAAAAGTGCACTCTAATACACGTCAGAGTGGTATCAGAGCAAGAAAATCTCTTTTCTTTCTGTAGCAGAGAAGAAGAGAATTCACCACACCGCCCAGGAGAAGGGACGCACAGACACCCGATCCAGAGGATAGGGAAATGCAGCGACGAAGGGGTAGGCAAGCGCAGAATCCAGAAATGGAAAGACAGATGCGTGATCTCCGAGCTAGACTCGAAGACATGGAGACAACGCAAAGATGCACATCCAGTGCAGGGGATCTTAGTGATTCCAAGAGCGAAGCTGAGGCTGAACGAGAGGAAGAAGTTGCAGCCAAAGATGCATCAAATGAGTGTTTGATCAGAGCTATTACCAGGATGGGTGCAAGAGAAAAGATGGACATTCCAGTTTACGAGGGAAACTTGGATGCAGAGGAGCTTCTAGATTGGATTAGAGCTCTGGATACATACTTCGATTATGAAGATGTCGAAGAGGATAAGAAGGTCAGGCATGCTATCACGAGATTGAAGGGACACACAACATTATGGTGGGACGAGCTACAAGCTGACAGACGCTGCAAGGGCAAGCAAAAAATTAAAAGTTGGGATCGAATGATTGCAAAGATGAAGGCAAAGTTCATCCCGATAGATTATCAAATCACTCTATTCAGGAGGATGCAGAACCTGAGACAGACGCTGATGAATGTAAAAGAATACACGGAGGAATTCTATCGACTGAACATTAGGGCAGGTCATCGGGAGAGCAATGATGAGAAGGTTGCCAGGTATATGAATGGCCTGAGATACGATATCCAGGACGAGATGAGCATGGTAACCATCCGAACGATGGACGATACCTATCAAATGGCTTTGAAAGCTGAAGAGAAGCTGAGTCGTAAGCAAGGTCAGAGGGGCCGACGCAGAAGTCAGCCCAGAGGCAAGTTAGTTTCCCAAGATAAATACCAAAAGCCCAAGGATGACTGGAAAAATCCTCAGACTAGAACTGAGAGAGGTGGAAGTTCACAGCGAGGCCGGCATGATGAACAAAGAGGGCAGCATACAGAGCAGAGCGGAGGATATGCTGATAATGACATGTTTCCTCGTACCAGAGGTAGAGGAAGAGGAAGAGGTGGAGTAATCACGTGCTTCACATGCGGGAAAAATGGACACAAGTCTTATGAGTGTCTAGAGAAAAAGAAGGACATTGGAGAAGCTCACATCACCGAAGCACAAAGGCGGGATGTGGAAGCCGAAGATGTTGAAGGCGGAAGGTCATTGATGATGCGTAAGGTTCTCTTGACACCCGGGAAAGAGGTGGAGAGTTCAGTCCAAAGGACTTGATTGTTCAGGACTGTTTGCAAGACCAAGGACAGGGTATGCAAGGTCATAGTGGAAAGTGGTAGCATGGACAATCTCGTTTCAACAGAGATGGTAGAGAAGCTGGAGCTGGAGACGACTGATCATCCAAGCCCGTACAAAGTTTCGTGGCTAAAGAAAGGACACCAGGTAACTGTCACTAAATAGTGCTTGGTTGAATTCAAGATAGGAGGATATAATGATAAGATCTTATGTGATGTCATTCCTATGGATGTTTGTCATCTATTGCTGGGTAGACCATGGAAAGATGACAAAAATGTGATTCATGATGGGTGAATGAACACATACACCCTGGAGAAGAATGGGAGGACACACATGTTGCTTCTGATAAAGGATAAGGAGGTGAAGCCAGAGGTAAGCAACACTGTACTTCTCATGACTGGGAAGGAACTTCTTACGGAGGTGAAGAAGAAAGAAGATCCACAATTCTTTGTGGTCAGGAAACCAAGGATCATTTTGACTAGCACGTGAGTAGACGATTTTCCAGAGGAAATTCAGAAACTACTAGAAGAGTTCACTGACATCGTGGTGGACGAATTACCTCGTTCATTTCCACTGATGAGGAGTGTGAGTCATCATATAGACCTCATACCAGGAGCTAGTTTGCCGAATAAAGCTGTGTACAGGTTGACGCCGTAAGAAAATGAAGAGGTCAAGAAGCAGGTCCAGGAGCTGCTAGACAAAGGATTGGTTAGGGAAAGTTTGAGCCCATGTGCTGTTCCAATGGTACTCAGTCCAAAAAAAGATGGAGGATGGAGGATGTGCACTGACTCAAGGGCGATCAACAAGATAACCATCAGGTACAGGTTTCCATTGCCGTGGATGGACGATTTAATGGATTGCTTGGGTGGAGCAAAATTCTTTTCAAAGATTGATTTGAAAAGTGGATATCACCAGATTCGCATGAGGGAAGGTGATGAATGGAATACAACATTCAAGACAAACAAGGGTTTGTATGAATGGCTTGTTATGTTGTTTGGCTTAACAAATGCGCCAAGTACCTTCATGAGGTTGATGAACAAAGTCTTGAAGGAGTTCATCGGGAAATTTGTCATAGTATATCTGGATGACATACTGATTTATAGTAAATCAGTGGCAGAGCATCTGAAGCATTTGGCTACAGTGATGCGGAAATTGCAGCAGGAGAAGCTGTTGATAAACATGAAGAAGTCCTCATTTATGAAGACATAACTCATTTACTTGGGATTTATTATATCTGTGAATGAATTGAAGATGGATCAAGATAAGGTGGATGTGATCAAGAATTGGCCATCACCGAGAAGTATTTTCGAGGTGAGAAGTTTTCATGGACTGGCTAGTTTCTACCGGAAGTTCATCAGAAATTTCAGTGGAATTAGCACAATGATGATGGACACAGTGAATAAGCGGCATAAATCTTTTCACTAGAATGAAGAGGCTGAAAAGAGCTTCAATCTGTTGAAGAGGAAGATTACGGAACAACCAGTTTTGGTGTTGCCGGATTTCCAAAAAACATTTCAGGTGAAATGCGATGCAAGCGGATTTGCAATCGGGGCAGTCTTAAGTCAAGAAGATAGGCCGATTGCATATTTCAGCGAGAAGTTGAATGAGGTGAAATTAAAGTACTCCACATATGACAAGGAATTCTATGCCATCATACAGGCATTGAAAAAATGGAGGCACTATTTGATTCCAAAGGAATTTGTTTTATATAGTGATAACCATGCATTACAATTTGTGACTCAACAGGAGAAGTTGAATCAGAGGCATGTTAAGTGGGTCGAATACATGCAGAATTTCACTTTTGTAATTAAGCATATTTCGGGTACTACTAACAAAGTTGCTGATGCTTTGAGCATGAAGTGTTTGCTGTTGCAGGAGTTCAGAGTCAAAACGCTGGGTTTTGATGATCTCAGGGACATGTACATAAATGATCTAGATTTTTAGGAGGCATATGAAGCAGCTGAGAATCCAGTTCTCAGAGATAGAAGCCAGTGGGCTGAGTACATGATCCAAGAAGGATTGTTGTTTAAGGGCAATCATCTATGTATTCGGAAATGCTCCATGAGGGAGAACTTGCTGAAGGAAAAACACAACGGAGGATTGGCCGGACATTTCGATCATGACAAAACATTCGCAAAGCTGAGAGAGTCATAATTTTGGCCAGGGATGTGGTCAGAGGTCAAGAGATTTGTGGACAGATGCAGGATTTGCTAGCATTCGAAGGGAAGAAAGCAGAATGCAGGATTCTATCAACCGTTACCCATACTCGAGAGGCCGTGGGATGAAATCAGCACGGATTTCCTATTGGGATTGCCAAGGACACAAAGAGGATTTGATTCAGTCTTTGTGGTAGTGGATAGGTTTTCCAAGATGAAACATTTTATCCCATGCCAGAAAACCAGTGATGCGACTCACATCGCAAATCTGTTTTTCAAAGAGGTCATTCGATTTCATGGCTTACCCAGAAGTATAGTTTCAGACAGAGATACAAAGTTCGTGGGACATTTCTGGAGGACACTGTGGAAGAAGCTGGGAACTAATTTGGCATTTAGTTTGACTTATCATCCTCAGACGGATGGGCAAACAGAAGTGGTGAACAGAAGTTTGGGAGACTTGTTGAGAAGCTTGGTGACAGAGCACCACAGCCAGTGGGATAGTATATTGCTGCAGGTAGAGTTCGCATATAATGACTCAGTGAACAGGAGCACAGGCCAAAGTCCATTTCAGATTGTGTATGGCATGCAACCGAGAGGAGTTTATGAATTAAGGGATTCAGGACAGACTGTGACTGGGAGTGCAAGTGTCAAAGAGTTCGCAGAGGCGATGAAAGAACTTCACGGCTAGGTGAAGCAGTGACTACTGAAATCAAGCCAAGAATATAAACACAGAGCCGATCAACATAAGAGACAACTTCAGTTAGAGGTTGGTGAATTAGTTCTGGCACATTTGAGGAAAGAGAGTTTCCCGAGGGGAACATACAATAAGATGAAGATGAAGAAAATCGGGCCATGTAAGGTCTTGAAGAAATTAGGGGAAAATGCTTATGAGATCGAGTTACCGGATGGGATCGGAATATCTCCGATATTCAATGTCATAGATTTATATCCATATAAAGCTGAGGAAGCAGGAACAGAAGGTGATCAACCAGGGGTTCAATGGCAGAAGCAGATGTCGATTGCAGGGAAGCCGTAGATGGAGAACATATTGGACAAGAGAGTCAGTAAGAAGACCAGGCGGAAAGAATACTTTGAGTATCTGGTTAAGTGGAAGAATCATCCCGTTGAAGATGCTAGCTGGGAGACTGAAGCAGAGATACAAAAGCATGGACAGACCATGCAGGAGCTCATGGACAGGAGCCCATGAAAGTTTTCAAGCGAGGGAGTATGATGCAGGAGCATCGCCAACTCATCAAGCGAGCCAGTGCGGAAGCGGAAGACAGTTGGAAGGCGTCCAACACAATTTTTTTTTTTTGGAAAACACCTTGAAACTGTTGCGCGAACATTAATGAGGAAATTAAATGAAGTGCACTTATATATTGTATTGGACCTTGAGCGATTCACAATCGTCCTTAGTAGATAGACGACATTTAATATAGTTAATGCAGGTAGATAGAAATTTAATTATAGATTAGATAGTTTTAGAAAGGAGGGAAATGGATATAGACACCCTCATTGTACATTGTAGCATTAGCATGATTATTGAAGCAGGAAGAGCACATGAGAATAGCAGAGAGCTGTAGAAGAACATCCATGTATAGATCTTGAATTAATAGAATAAGTTGATTAAAATCCATGGTTTGTGTATGTTCTCTGTGTGATGATGATAAATGATGTGCTCATGAGTGTTTGTTTTCCTGTTATGCATTTGCTTTATTACTGTGTATGTGATTTCATGTTTGAGTTTGAAATCTGAGGGGAAGAAGAAATGAGTTTCAGTTGTTTCTCTATCTGAGTGAGGATTCCTGCAAGGAGTGCGTTGATGGAGGCTCAGGTAGTTTAACTCTTTCTCTCGTTCACCCAGAAGTGAAATTGGGTTACTGGAGCCGTGCAAGGAGTGCGCAGGCCGAGTGAAGCTTTAGGGTTGCGAACCTGAGCAAAGCATTGAAGGATTGCTGCTGCAGGTGTGCACAGAGTCGAAGATTTCAACACGTAGGAAGTGTCTGAAGGTTGCCGCAAGGAGTGCGAGCAAGAGTTCTTCTAAGAAGATGCAGAGTCATGGAAAAGCTCAGGAAGGATAGACCTTTGAGTTTGTTGAAGAATAGCGCAGACCAGTTGTACCTTAAAGGTGCAAGAAGCAACGTAAGTTACATGCAAAAGGACGAGTTCCGTGGAGGAACACTTAGTCAGTTTGCATATTTCTCAAGAAGGAAGCGGACGGTTGGAATTCTCTGAGGAGAATTCACGAAAATCCATGGGCCGTCGGATCTTACAGAGGTGTAAGGGAGATATAGCGTCATATTCTCTAAGAGGTTTAAAGCTCAGGAGGGGATCATAGCCGTGGATTCTAGAGAGGGACGCGTGTCAGAAGATCTGAAGAAGTCGGGGTTCGGAGTATCGGAGGATTTGAGGACATGATACTCTGGCAGTTTGAAATCGTGATCCGCGATATCCCGATTGTTAAAGGATAGAGTGGGCCATAGCGAAACTAGTGGAGGATAGGTGGCGCGAGCTATCGGAGTTCAGGGAAAGGAAAGTCCCGAAAACATTGGCATCAGGATCCACGATCCCATGAAGTCCGAAGTCCCAATGAGGTGACAGGACGTTGAAAGGTCAACTCACACGGGTGTCGGATAATCGGCATATCGGGAGTCGGGAGTCGGTAAAACAAAGTGTTCGATATTGTGAGTAGCGAAATCGTGATAGGAGAAGTCTCGACAGGAAAGGGAAAGGTCAGCGTTGACTGAGGCGTTAGGCCTTGGCGATCCGAGAGTACATTGTTCGACCATTGACCTCGTGATACCGCGAAGTCCGATTCCCCGATAAGTAAGAAGGGGGGTTGCGTTGAGGAGTTCTGTGGGTGTAGATTTCTCGATAGGGAAATAAAATAACATTTAAGTTCTTTGGGCCAAGAAGGGAGAGAAGATCCTATGAGCGGATGTGCCCTGCGGAGCGCGCCTGCGTCACAAAGGGTGTGAAAAGTTTTAGTTGGGGGGTCATGATGAGCCCCATTATTGTCTATTCCAAAGGGTCATCTTAAGCACATTTTCCACCATAAATTGACTGAATACTTTTTTTTTGACCATATTTAATAGTAATTCATGTGTATTTTGCATGTTACTTAATGAATATGTGTTGAGGTGGACTTTTGTGTATAATGTGCCTTTTTGCTCTAATGTTTATGCCAAAAGATGTGTATAGCACCAAGCAGGTCAAACTCCATGAGTCAAGGGTGCCAACCTCCTACAAACAGGGGATTTTGTCTCCCTCAAAGAGCTTCCAACCAAGAAACAAGGGACATTGTCCCCGCCTACCTCGAGAGCACTCCTTGTGCATTAATGTCCACTCCTGATTAACAACAGTTGGAGATACAACTTTAATGGGTTGAGATCCCTCATTTTCTCACTTCTCTCCTAGATTTAGGAAGGGAGGTCGAACTATCTAGCTATATATAGACCTCTAGCCTAGGAGAGAAAGATAGAAGTTTTTGATAATAATATTGTTTTGATCTTTTTCTCTAAAGACTTTGGTTGGAGACTTAGAGCCTTTTTTGTCTTGATGTACTACTGATGTTGATGAAATAAAATAAGGTTTTGTTTTCATCTTATCAGAGTTTTTTCTCAGGGTTGCTTGTGCTTCTTGGGTAGGGCCTACTCAAGAGGGCTCAAGGGCCATGTTGCAATTTCTTTAGTTCTTTGCATGTTATACAATGATTAGTTAGAATTTCTTTTCTTTTTGAATATTAATATAGTTTTTCATGATTAATTTTGCTTTCTATCAAGTTATCATTAACCGGTTAGTTGCAACATGTATCCTGTAGAAAGATTCAATGGACTCTTGGAACACTCTTGGGTGCCTTTCCATGGCCAAGAACCTTAGATCCATTTAATTTTTTTTTTTTTTACAGGAACGATTATAGAGCTTTATTTAATATTTGGCAGAGAGGGCTGCCAAACCCTTACATTGCATAATCAGAGCTACTACCCTGGTTTCCATCTTCCAGCTTGAACCCTTAACCTTACAGACAAAATCCAGAATTCTAGATTCCTGTGGTTCCCAAACATATGATAGCTTAAACTACTATTTATCGAATACATTTGACTTCTACGTGAATTTCTCGAGAACACTGAGGGCTATTGGCCAAATCCCACCACCTATGATCTTCCTTACCCGATTTTGGAGGCTTCCTCTGCTGTAGCTTCCGAAATCTTGCTGAGCGCCTTGGTAAGCTCTTCAACCTGTTGGTCCAATTTGCAAAGACATTTCCCCAGATCGCCCATGAGGATGGCAGCGTCCTTGAGCCCCGTCTGAAGTTCTTCTGTTAGATCCTCCCTTAGTTCCTGCATTTCGATGTTTAGCGTTTCCCATTTCCTCTGGTTTGTGGACGCTCTGATGCTTTCCAGCTTTGCTTTTATCAATTCGAGTCGCTCCCGCGGAGAGAGAGGTGGCTTGGAAGATGACTCCATCCCTTCTGCTTCAAAATTCTGCTTCTTCCTTGTGCTCAGAAAAATCGCGCGACTGTCTGAGGAGATGAGGATTTGCATCGACTGGGTTTCCTTTAAAGTCTATTCCTCCTGCCACATCTCGTGATTCCACCTTGGAATGATGCTGATGCCGAATCTCTGGACTGAGATTGCGCCCGTCCCACAAGAGCTGTGTTGGATCCGATGTCCTTCGGGAACTGACGTCTTGCCCCCGTGAAGAGACAGCTTGCATTCTTCCATTAGCTTAGGGGATTGCATGGTAAGATGCTCCCCCATTGACATTCAGATGGGCTTTGTTCAGAAGAGTACCACGATTTGCTTCATTGTCTGCCTGTCCGTTCAGAGCTCTCAGCACATGATAAATTTTATATTCCTTGAGCTACGGCAGAAGAAGGAAGATATTCTTGTACAAGTGGGCCAAAGTTATATCCTTTGGGATCTTTTTAGAGTTCAACGCTTCCACAACCTGTTTTGAATCTCCAAAAATCATAATTTTCTGGACATCCATCTTTAACACATGAATGAGACCTTGCCAAAGTGCTAGAAATTCAGCTTGATTGTTGGAGGCGTATCCTAAGCCCCAAGCGTAAGACAAGTGGATTGTGCCAGAGGTTTCAAAAATGATGCCCCCTCCCCCTGCCTGACCGGGGTTACCTTTTGAGGCCCCATTGAAGAAGAGACACCACTCATCCAGCGAAGATCTCCATTTCAGGAAGTCATGTTCCTCCATCCGTATTTCCCAATTCTTTTTTTGCGGGGGTTTGGTTCCTTTGGTGTCAGGTTGGGTTTGCCTGAACTCCTTGAGCCATCTTTCTTCTTTAGCTGAGAGAGTGATCGAGTTCCGGATGGAGGTCTTCATGTTTAAAGCTTCTGAGATCATAGTTTTGGTTTTAATAGCCACCTGGGATGGTAGTCTGCTTTCCTCTTTAAAAATTCTATTATTCCTCTCCAACCAAATCTTCCAACATAAGAATTTGGGGATCCACATCCAGATGGTTTTGAGGAGGTTTTTCTTACTCAGATCAAATGGGGACAGAGACAACCAACTGCTTAAGATTTCCGAGGCAGAGGCTGGAAGATTTAAAGAGACCGAACCTAATAGAAGGCCCCAAGCTTCTTTGGAGAACTCACAATTAAGGAGAAGGTGCACAGTGGTTTCTTCTGCCTGATTGCATAGGGGACATCGAGAAGGCCCTTCCCAGCCTTTCCTCTTTAGATTATCATAGGTTAAGATTCTGTTGTGGAGCAGGGTCCAAACAAAAAGGTCTACTTTAGGGATTGAGGGGAAGTTCCATAGTGCTTTCCATGGGCCTGGATTAGGAGGGACCCACGACACATCAAAAATTGCCGAATAGCCAGCTGCTGCTGTGTATAACCCCGAATCCGATCCCGAACCCCGCTTATCTTTGGATATGGCACTAATTGGCGACTTCGCTTGAAGAAAATCTAGCAGAAGTGCTGCTTCCTCTTTGATCTCGTCCGGATAATTCCCTAGATTCCAGCCTTCCTAGGATTCCTTCTCGTCATTCTTCTAGAGGGAGATGTCCCAAAGGGTTCTGCAATTGTTAGCCAAAAGCCAATCCTTGATGTTCCTTGTTTCTCTTACCCATGTAAGGGGTTGTTCTCCAAGAATGGAGTCCTCCCAGATCCTAATTTTTGTCCCATTTCCCGGTATCCAGGTGAGCTTTGGATTAAAGAATGGTAGGGCTCTTTGGCACAAGTTGAAGATCGGGGAACCTTTCTGCACTTTTGCAGGTCTCTCAAGACATCTTTCCCTATCACCTGTAAAGTATTTTTTCCTTAGAATTTGCTTGCTCCAGGTTCTTTTCCCGGTAATCATATTCCATAGAAGCTTACCTCCCATAGCAAGATTATGAACAACCACATCTCTGATATTAAGACCCCCTTCCATGTTTGGCTTCTTGACCTTGCCCCATTTTACTGAGTGGAGTTTCTTTTCACAATTCTTGCCTCCTTCCCAAAGAAATCTCCGAAGCAGTTCATTGATTTTATTTGTTATAGTTTTGGGAGCGAGAAGCACCGAACACTGATAAATTGGGAGGCTGGTAATGACCGAGTTCATCAACACGACTTTACCTGCTTTGTTGAGCCAATTTTTCCCCACGCATGGATCTTGTTTTTGAGTTTATCCACCATGGGTAGCCAGTGCACGACCTTAGAGGAGGATTTGAAAATGGGGATCCCCAGATAGATGAATTTGTCCCAGGTTGTGATGCCTTCCATCTCAAGAATTCGGCCTATCTGCAGCAATTCTCGCGGGTTATAGTTCCAGCCAAAAATCTTACTTTTGTGATAGTTTATTTCGCTACCAGAGCTGGCTTTGTAGAGGTCAAGTTCTGTTTTGAAGTTCCTTGCTGTCTTGAGGTTGGCATCGCCCAATAAAAGGGTGTCATCAACGAACTGAGCATGGCTAACCTCCTTGACTATAGGGACTACTCTTATGCATGGTAGGACTCTGCTTTGAAGACAACTCTGCAATTGGAAGCTTAGCACTGAGGCTTGAATGACGTAGAGCACAGGGGAGAGAGGTCAGCCTTGCATTAGCCCTCTTGAAGCCTGGAAAAACTTGGCAGGATGACCATTTATCAAAGGGGCGATCCAAGGGGATGTAATATAGGCCTTAACCCACTCAATGAACTTCTGATTAAACCCAAAATTCCTCATGACTACAAACAAAAAGTCGTGTCTGACCCTGTCGAACGCGTTGGCTAGATTCAACTTGATTACCATGCGCTTCTCTTTTTTCTTGCAGCTGGTATGGATGGCTTCTTGGACTAGAATAATGTTATCTAGAATCTGTCTCCCTTTCACAAACCCTCCTTGATTTTCCGGAATCAATTTTGGAAAAATTCTTTTGAGCCTGTTAGCCATTATTTTGGTAATGATTTTATAACCCGTGTTACAAAGGGATATAGGTCTGAATTTGTTGAAGTTTTTAGATCCTTTTTCTTTTGGGATGAGGGCCAGGAAAGAAGAGTTTGTGCTGCCACCCAACTTATTACAGTTCTGAGACTTCATAACCATTCTGCACAAATCCTTTTTTATTATATCCCAGCAGTAAGTGTAGAAACAGGCTGTAAACCCCACTGGCCCAGGCGCTTTGTCTGGATCCATATTGAAGACGAATTTCCTGATTTCGTTAATGCTAACAGGTCTGTTCAGCATCCAATTGTCATCTGCGTTAACCAGGGTTGGAATTTCTGATAAAGGATAGGAGTTCGAGTCCAAAACCTCCATATCGGGTGCTGAGTAAAGGTTCTTGAAGAAGGAATGAGCCGCCTCCTTGATGCCTTGGGAGTCCTTAAAGACTTGGTCTTGCCATTGAATCTCATTGATGGAGTTGTAATTTTTCCTTGCCTGGGCTTGCTTGTGGAAGAAAGCTGTGTTCTTGTCTCCATCTCGAAGCCATAGCGCCCTTGATTTGACTCTCCAGTAAATTTCCTCTTCTCTGCAGCTTTTATGGTACTTCCTTTGGATCTCAGATTCTCGGCTGAGTAGCTCCTAGGTGACTTGGGATTCTTCCATGATCAATTGGTGCCTTTCCAAGATCTTCTGAGTTCTTTTCCTTTTGTCCATGGGAGAGCCTATCTTTGTTTCCCACATTTTAAGGTTAACTTTGAGTCTTCTGAGCTTCTCTTCCCAAACGAAAAAGGGGGACCCGGAGATGGGACGTTCCAGGTGTTTTGAACTAGGTTGAGAAAGCCATCTTGACCTGTCCAAATTGGGAAAAATCTAAACGGAATAGGGCCTAGCACTGAACCGGGAAAAAGGGAGAGGGAGATAGGTTTGTGGTTCGAGGTGTAATGCGGGAGAATCTTGGAGGACGCCATGATACCGAGGGTAAGAAAGGAGGAGTGGATGAGGAATTGATCAAGCCTGGCTGCTATGTGACCTGGTCCTATTCTTTTGCTGGACCAAGTATATTTCCCATTGGTTGGTGAAATATCTTCCAACTCCCAATCCGTCATCAGGTCTTCTACCCATTCTCTAGCAGGGTCCTGGACAATAGAACCCCCTTTCTTCTCGGCCAGCGATAGGGTCACATTTAGATCTCCCTCCACTACTAAGTTCTCAATATTATGCCGATTGAGAAATGATTTTAAAGAGTCCCAACATTCTTTCTTCTCATTAAATGAAAGAGGGACATATAAATTAAAAAGACTTACCAGATGTCCAGAGCCTTTATGGTACAGTTTGGTAAATAACCAATGGGTGGTTCCTGCTTCTTCTACTAGATCAAGCTTTGCGGAGTCCTAGAAAGTTTTTAATCCCCCCGAGGCTCCTCTAGCGCTTACTGCCCGTCCAGGGCCATTCTTCCAGAACACATTGCTTGCCCGAAGGAGGTCTTCCTCCTCCATTTTCGTCTCCTGGATAAGGAGGACTTCTGGTCTCACAAGCCTTACTAAGTCCCTCAAGGCTTCCTCTTTCAGTTTGCTTCCCAGTCCTCTGTAGTTCCAGGAGACGTATTGTATTATTTACCTGGATGTGGTGGGAGAACTCCCTTCGGTGTCTTCCCTAGTTTTGCCCCCGATCTAGTGTTCACCATCTCTAGGATTGTGTACTGTGTGCCTTGAACCACTTCCTTGTAGGATTGCTCTTCCCTTCTCTTCTTCTCAGTCTTCCTTCCCCTCTTTGGCTGGTTTGGTGTTCCTTTCGGGCTGCTTACTTCTGTGTCCTCCTCCTCCGAGGTTTCAACTCCTGTATCTGTATCCAAACTGATATTCTCCTTTGTCGGACTGGAACCCGTGGAGGGCGAGATTCGTTCAACTGGGACCAATGGCGTTTGGTATTTCTCTCCTTCTGGTTCATTTATGGGGGTTTGCTTTTCGTTTGGGGCTTCTTGGAGGTTTTTCTTTGAGTTGCCATCTTTTGGTGGTTCCTGGGTCATTTTGTCCTTACTTTTAGCATTATATGAGTTTTTCCCTTTCTTCACCTTCTGCCAGCCTTCTGCGTCTTCTTTCCCATTGGTTTTCATTTTGGGGCAGTGTCTTTGGAAGTGTCTGTGCTCCTGACAGTTCCGACATTTAAATGGCAGGTGCTCATAATCTAGTTTTTGATAATGAGTCCAAGTTCCCACAGTTAGCTTTACTGCTTCAGGGAGGCCTGCCTCAAGATTGACTTCCACGCAGATTCTGGCGCAGGTGTACTGTCCTTTGTTGTCAGCTCTGTCAATGAACCTGCCAAATCCGTTCCCTATCCTTTGTAGTGATTCGAAGTCCCAACAGTGCATTGGAAGGTTAGGTAGTCTGACCCACACTGTCACTTCCTTGGGCGTGTCCACCAATGGATCAAAATCAGGTGTCCATTTATTCAAATATAGCCCCTGCGTCCCCATGAAGTAGGGGCCGTTCCTGAAGATTAAGTCTTGATCTTCTTCTGAAATGAACTCGAACACAAAGAACTCTCTTCCAACCGGATAGCAAGTAACTCCGTGTTCCAGATTTGGCATCCAATTCCGTTGAATCCAGTCATCTGTAGTCTTGGTGGACGGCCAAAGGCCCATAAACTGACCCACTAAACCCTTTTGGGCTAGCGCCACAACAATTTTCATTGGTTTCTCTTTGGGTAAAGCGATTTCAGGTATTTCCTCCAGCTTCTTGATAAATTTCGGAATCACCAGAGGGGAGGACCTCTTCCCTCTACTGTTGACAAGCCTTCGGAAGGCATCCTCGACTGACCTCGAAGGAGGGGGGGCGGCCACCCCTCCCCCTGGCACCGCCATGGAAACACTCTACACTCCGCACCAGCACCGAACCCTAACACGTGCTCCCGCTCGC
>JZKD02S1642676.1:106299-136029 GCA_000966675.3 Picea glauca
TTCGACCACTACCTCAAGGTGTCCCCATGGCTCCAGGTAAAGCCCTCACGAGAATTGAACCTTGCCCAACGGTGAAAAAATCCTCACTTTCCACCATTGGATCCAACCCCTTTGGACGAAAGGTATGTGGGCTTGGCCCAGTTAAGCTTTCTGCAGCTAGACCATGTCCTTGCTCGGGTTTGAGCACAAGACCCGACCTTCGTTGCAAGAACGACTTTACCATCTAGCCGCCTCCGCTGACCTTTCCATTTAATTTTATTACAATCTAACTTTTTTGATTCTTCAAAAGACTTACACTAGCTTTTTAGGCTTCTCTTTAGCTTACTGTAGGAGTTTCCTGTAGAAACTCTACAACTCGTGTAGAAATTTCTTGTAGGATTGTTTTAGCTCCAGATTCCAGTTCATCTTAATCTTTTTTTTTTTTAATGAAAATAAAAATAAAAATAAACAATAAAAAGAGATATGGCTTGTTTTTGATCCAAGGGTTAGACATAAAATTGCTTGTTTTGTTCATACATTAGTTTAGCTTTCCTTTTATTGCAGTTTTCCATCTTAAACTAGAATGAATTCATTTTTTGCTTTCAGTTTGTTCTTTATGGTCTGGTATGCTTTATTTCTTGCCATTAAACTAAATTCCTTTTTTGCAATTTAGATTAACTATCATTTCAGTTGGTGTGATTTTTATTCAAGTAGTAGATTAAGTTTATTTATGTCATTTGAATTTCCTGCCATTAGATTAAATTCCTTTTCTTCAATTTAGATTAACTATCCTTTCAGTTGGTGTGCTTTTTATTCAAGTAGTAGATTAATTTTCCTTCTATCATTTCAATTTTCTGCCATTAGACTAAATTCCTTTTCTGCAATTTAGATTAACAATCCTTTCAGTTGGTGTGCTATTTATTCAAGCAACATATTAATTTTCTTTTTGTCATTTCAATTTCTTGCACAATTTCTTGCATATAAACCCTTGATCAGTCTCAGACCTATACTATTATTAGTGCAGACTGCATATACATTGCATAACACCTCTTAAGTTTGTGTGAACCTACGGTTGACAAGTAAAGTAGGAGACCAAGGGTAAAATAAATCATTGCTGCTATTCTTGGGACTCATCACTCATATCAACACATGGCTATATGCATCCTCCATTTGAAAAAAATGAAGGCCTATCCATCCCACCAAGGCCCTTGTCATCAAAGCAAAAATATATAAACTCTTCCATGCTATGTTTATTTATCCAATCATCCATACATCGTAGGCATATAATATTTATTTCCTTAACAAGAATCAAGGCACCATTCGTGCTTGCACTAATTTTCATGATTTGAATCGAGCTTTCCCCAAAGACAATTACCCTACCCCTTTCCTTGATCAAATAATCGATGCTTGTGTGGGCCATGAGGTACTATCCTTCATGAATCGATTCTCAAGGTATAATTTGTTGAAATATTGTAACTGCAAAGAGTAATCTAATTATTATTGATGTATTATTCATTAGACCAATCCCCTTTTGCGGATTGATCATGTCGGGTATTGTAAATGACCAAATCCCCTTTTGCGGATAGGTCAAACCCTAATTCTAATAGGAAGAATGAGAAGTCAAACCTAGAATATATTAAAGGTGGTTATAACCACCCAGAATAAGAAGTTGGCCCTGCTAGTGAAAAGACACCTCCGTCCACACGTGCCAGATTATATAAATAAATAGGCTAGCGCCTCATTTGCATATACACTCACTTATTCATTAGAGCACAAGTTCGGAGCTGCAGTTGGAGAAGAAAGAAGAGAGAGAGAGAGGTGCATTCTTGGGAGAGGACTTTCTGTATTTGTTTGAGTTATCTCTTGGCATTGTATTGGCTATCTATATTAAGGAAGTTTTTGCTGGGTTTTCTCCCCCATGAGGGTTTCCTAGGATAAATGATGTGTCTCTTGTGTTTGTGTATTTCTTAGTGATCCTATCTATGCTATTATTATCTAAGTGAAATGAAAAGAAACCTAATAAAACTTAAACCTTAACATGGTATCAGAGCTAAGATGAAGAGATCACCTTTCACAAGAAAAAGAGAAAAACGTCACTGTTGCCGTACATGAAAATTAGGGCTTTTTATTGAAAAAGATTTTCAGCCTCAAAACCATCTAGAAAAGTGTGCACTTCCTCAAGGATCTCCTCAGCGCAACTTTTCAGTGGGTAGATCTCCCAAAAAGTGAAACCCTAGTTTTCACAAAGCACCAGAAGTACTAGAAAACCAGAAGTACCAGAGTACCAGAAGTACCAAAAGTACCAAAAAACCAGAAGTACCAGAGTACCAGAAAACCATAAATACTAGAAAACTAGAAGCACAAGTCCAGAAATCCGCCTGATCAAGTTTGAGGGGGTAAAACTTGGATTTTTCATAAATCTGACTGCACCAGCTTACTCGCCTCAGTTCAACGCATCTATCCCTTGGATCAGAATTTCAAAATTTGAAGTTTGAAAAATTAGGGTTTCCTCATAAAACCCTAAGTTGTAGCTGCAGTTGCAGTCTCAGAACCAATTGCAGTTGCAGTATTAGTTAGAGTATCAGCCGTGTACCAGTTGCAGTCACCCTTGAAGTTTTTAAGAGTTGGTGATCATTACCACTACTACTAGATGGTGCCACTACCTACAAATGCCGTCAGAGGTATGTACTCACACATGTTTTAACGATTAAGATTTAAAGGGTATTTGCAAGAGAAGGGATATCTTGCCATAGATCCAGAAGAATATCAAGATCCAACACATTCAGAGGAATAATGCAACCCATGTGTGATTATTATGATATGCATCTATTTGTTATGACAGTATTTTGATCAGTGTTGCATGTTGAAGCTATGACCATCATACTAACCTTTGGTCAAAATATTAGATGGATTAAAGTAGAGATCATAGAGTTTATTCTCTAACCCAACATTCTGTCAAGATAGCATATTGTCCTAGTACAAAAGACAGGTTGAAGAAAGCACTTGTCATATTGAGTGAAGGAGACTTGGAAGAAAAGCAACACACTCATTTTTTAGAACAAAACTCTAGGTTCCAGGTTTGACTGATTAAGTTGATAAGATTCAAAACGTGCAAGTGTTAAGAAAACACTATAGTTGATGTAGTGGTCCTTGAAAAGTATTATGCTTGGTAGCATGTGAGGATATTGAGATAAATGCTTAATGTAATCATTTGCCTGATACAACTAACATCTCCTCTAGGAGAAACCTCGTGTGTTAGTTCCAGGTTGCCATGGAGGAATGTTTGATCACAACATTATAAGAGTGTTGATCTCATTTTGTATTGTATTCCTCACTTTTGATCCTTGTTTCAGACAAGTCACAAGTGATAGCTCTAAAGGCACTATTGTGATTATTACTCATGCTATTGTTTTATCTACTATTATCGAAAGAGTATTATTATTGCTTGTTGTTTTGTTGACCTTGTTTCAAGTCATAGGTGATAACCCTGAGGAAGATATAGTGAAGGTTTTTGGAGGAAACATATTATATGAGACATGAAGCAGACTGTGTACATGACCATATACACTCATGTACCAAAGAAGATGAAGAAGAAACTATCTTTTGAGATTCAGAGTATCTCATATGAATATTGATTGTAAGGAGCAGAAGGCTCCAAAGATGACTGAACATTAGAGCAAAGAACTCACAGTAGACCTGTTCAAAGGATAATGAAGCCACTTTGATAGGAAGAAAAACTCGTTTGAAGCATGACTCAGTCCTTCATATTTAGACTTGGTATTCAACACCAAGTATACCCTATAAGAGATGATGAAGTCCTTGTAGACTCAGAAGAAATTGAGAGTAAGCCTGATCTCAGAAAGGATTAGATGAAGAGACAACTTCCAGGACTGGGAGACAAATGTCATGAGAAGACTAGATCATAACTTCAGAAACTTCTAGGAGATATGAAATCTCCTAGGAAGATTCCCTTGTTTTAGTAACAAGGAAGGAAGCCAGTCAGAAATACAAAGATATGGATTCTTCCATGAGACTAGAAGAGAAGTCAGTATTGACTTCCAATATTGATCTATACAGATCAAACATGTTGCATATGTAAAAAGTTTGATGTGTGTCTAAGAGGATTATCTCAGTAAGAGGGAGAAGACTATGATGAGACACTTACTCCAGTTATTGAAGAAATAATTCTAGTATTTATGAAGACAACCAAAACAACCATGATTCATATATAGTATGAGATGCAGGGGGAGAAATCCCCATATTTAAAATTGAGTGGCAGTTGGTGTAGTGCATTAGTTGGGTCATGGAGACATGACTACAATGAAATATAGAGTTACCTCCATGAAAGATGAAGAGCTATCTTCAGTATCAGTTATTGAGCCACTCTCAATTTCAGATGAAATTGTTGCCATGATGGAGTAGAGGAGTTACTCCTAGACTTCAGGAGTCACAATGAGAATGGAGCAATCATTCTTAGCTTTAGAGTAGGTGCAGGTGCAGAGTCCTAGTTCCAGAAGGAACATGTGTAGAAAGAGGAGAGGACATACTCTCAAGCAGTGAGATAGATAGTGCTTTGCAGAGAGCACATAGAGCTAACACATGATTGTGCATATTGAGTTGCAACTAAGCAAGTGTAGCGGATTAGTACAATGTAATGAGAAACTTTGTTTTGAGGATTAAAAATAGAAAGACTCATGTCTGCTAGTTGAAGGAAGCTCTGTATGTGTTGAAGCAAGCTCCTAGATCTTGATATGGTAAAATTGATAGTTTCTTGAAGAGCTTGGGCTTTACCAAGAGTAAAGTTGATTCTAACCTTTATCTCAAGGTTATGAATGATGAGACGGTGATATTGCTGCTGTATGTGGATGACTTATTCTTAACTGTAGAAGAAAAGCTCATCACTGAATGTAAAAAGAAGCTCGCTGGAGAATTTGAGATGAAAGACCTTGGCCTAATCATTATTTCTTAGGTCTTGAGGTATGGAAAATCCCAGAGAGAATCTTCCTTAACCAAGGGAAGTATGCAGTTGAAATCCTGAAGAGATTTGATATGTTGGAGTGCAAGTCCATGAATACACGCATGGAAACAAAGCTGAAGCTTCTGGTCGACACTTTGTCATAATTGATTGATGCCACGCTGTATAGACAGATCATTGGATCGATAATGTATCTGATGAACACCAGACCAAATATATATTTTTCCATGAACACTTTGAGTTAGTTTCTGGTAGAACACAGACATATTCACCTAGTTGTTGCAAAACATGTGATGAGGTACCTTAAGGGTACATTAGATTGCGGTCTTAGTTATGATGGAGATCATGAATTTAGATTAAGTGGGTACACTGATTCAAATTGGGTTGGAAGTGTCTCTGACAGAAAGAGCACTTCAGGATGTTGTTTGAGTTTGGGATCAACAATGATCTCATGACAGAGTAAGAAGCAATCAAGCATTGCTCTCAGTACAACAGAAGCATAATACATTGTTGTGTCGTGTTTCCAACTTAATTGTTGTGTTGTGATTCCAGCTTAATTGTTGTGTGGTGTTTCCATCTTAATTGTTGTACTGTGATTACAGCTTAATTGTTGTGTGGTCTTGCCAACTTAATTGTTGTGTTGTGATTCCAACTTAATTGTTGTGTGGTGTTGCCATGTTAATTGATGTGTTGTGATTCCATATTAATTGTTGTGTGGTGTTGCTAGCTTAATTGTTGTGCGGTGATTCCAGCTTAATTGTTGTGTGGTGTTTCCAGCTTAAATGATGTGTTGTGATTCCAACTTAATTACTGTGTGGTGTTGCTAGCTTAATTGTTGTGTTGTGATTCCAGCTTAATTGTTGTGTTGTCATTCCAGCTTAATTGATGTGTGGTGTTGTAATTCTAGCTTAATTGTTGTGATGATGTGCCAACTTAATTGTTGTGATGATGTGGCAGCCTAGTGCTGTGATGCTAGCTTAATTGTTGTCATGATGTGCCAACTTAATTACTGTGATGCCAACCTCGTGCTGATGACATGCCAACCTCGTGCTGTGATGATGTGCCAGCCTCGTGCTGTGATGATGTGCCAGCCTCGTGCTGTGATGATGTGCCAACCCCATGTTGTGATGATGTGCCAGCCTCGTGCTGTGATTCCAGCTTCGTGCTGATGATATTGTGTAGCTAGCTTCATGCTGCGATGCCAGCCTTGTGCTGAAGACACTCAACCTAGTTCCGATGTTGATGATGCTCCAACCTTTGTGCTATGCTATTGTTGTTTTTGATGTTGTATCAACCTTGTGATGTTAATGATGATGATGATGTATTAGTGTTATACTAATCCATGTTGATGCAGTTGATGATGATGATGCCACTTCAGATTCTTACTGAAGATGATGATGATGATGATGCCACTTCAGCTTCTTGCTGAAGATGATGATGATGATGCCACTTCGGCTTCTTACTGAAGAAGATGATGAAGATGGAACTTCAGCTCTTTGCTGAAGATGATTACGATGATGATGATGTTATTTCATCTTTCATGCCGAAGATGATGATGATGTTACCTTAGCCTCATGCCGATGAGGATGATGATGCCATTCCATCTCCTTGTTGTGAATGATGATATTGATGATGAAAAAAACTTCTGATGATTTATAGATATGTCAGTCAGTGTTCCAAGATGCTGTTGATGATGTTGCCCTCTCTCTCGCCTGATGTTGTTGTAGAATACCCTTCTTGTTAAGGGGGAGTGTTGAAATATTGTAATTGTAAAGAGTATTCTATTTATTATTGATGTATTATTCATTAGATCAATCCCCTTTTGCGGATTGATCATGTTGGGTATTGTAAGTGACCAAATCCCCTTTTGCAGATTGGTCAAACCCTAATTGTAATATGCAGAATGAGAAGTCGGCCCCATAATATATTAAAGGTGGTTATAACCACCCAAAATAAGAATTCGGCCCTGCCAGTGAAAAGACACCTCCGTCCACATGTGCTAGATTGTATAAATAAAGAGGCTAGCACCCCATTTGCATATACACTCACTTCTTCATTAGAGCACAAGTTTGGAGATGTAGTTGGAGAAGAAATAAGAGAGAGAGAGGCACATTCTTGGGAGAGGACTTTCTGTATTTGTTTGAGTTATCTCTTGGCATTGTATTGGCTATCTATATTAAGGAAGTTTTTGCTGGGTTTTCTCCCCCATAAGGGTTTCCCAGGATAAATGATGTGTCTCTTATGATTGTGTATTTCTCAGTGATCATATCTATGCTATTGTTATCTAAATGAAATGAAAAGAAACCTAATAATAACTTAAACCTTAACATAATTAGATCTATATTTGTCCCCGAGATTAGTGTAAGGCCTCCTTCACTACCCCTTGAGGAAAGTTCTCTTATTGCATCAAATTTTGGAGGCTACTAGATCTATTCCTATGACAGAGTAAGCCCCTAGAAATTAGTGAGTATTGCTAGACCACTATCAATTATTTGTAAATTTATAGGCATGGGATGAGTTGTAATATGAGGCTACCAAAGATGTAGTTGTAGTGCCATATGTTATATAAACATTGGGAGTTTTTTTTACTTCACTGCACAAGCAACTGCTATGTTTTATTCCAACTTTCTTAGCATCTCTATATAGTGCATTTATACCTAAGAGACTTATGTAATGTTTTCCTTATAGTTAAACCAACTAGTGTTTTCACCATTATCTTTGAGTCCATTGTCATACCAAATAGTGTCTAACTATTTGGAATGATAAAATGAAGCTTGCTCAAGTACATCATGTGTTAAATTTTATTCTATGTGGAATACAATTCCTTTATATTTCTCGATACCCCTATTTTTAAAGATTTGATTATTGAGAAATTTCATTGTTGAGAGGAAAAAAAATCCACCTTTGAATTGGATCTATAGCACAATCTTAATGTTGTCTATTAAATTTCATTTCATTTTAGGTACTTTGACCAAAGATGGTCAAAACCTAATCAACTTGCGACTTGCATTCATATTACATTTCAAATGTAGTCTATTAAATTCCATTTCATTTCAAGGACTTTGAGCCAAAGATGATCAAAATCTAATTAACTGATGACTTGGATCTATATCACATTTTTTTTTGTAAGTAAGTATTCTATAAAAAACCTTTCAGAAACATAAATTACGATATCGAATGTCTATCCAAGACTGTAGTTGCTAAATTTCCTTGTGGGGAAACCAATTCAGCCAGCCTCCCAGGTCCAAAACCTTTGTTTCAAAAAACCAGTCATATAACATCCTTAAGCACTTGGAGTGAAATCACCCTGTGGGGAAACCGATTCACCCAGACTTCTAGACCCTCTAGACCTTCTAGATAAGCATAACTGATTATAACTGAAAAGACAAGTGGCAAAATATAATCATAATAACCAACATGCCATGCAGTCTAACACCTGTGCAACTCAAGTTGTAGGCTTGTAATGTGGCACCGAGTCCAAGGTGTGTGCTGGAGCACTGGAGGCAAGTCTGGTGCTGCTTCGTCCACTGGAGACCTGTGCGAGGTTGAGACCAAAATTGGCTCTACGTTCCCTAGTGAAGCTGGTGTCGCTTCTGAGGGGTGGCACGAACCATGCAAAGAGGAGAGCATCTGCAAGATTTGTGTCCCCTTTATATCCAAGACTTCCAGTTGAAAGCCCAGGTCGTCCACCTCTTTGCACACCTCGAACACCAGGCCTTGCAAAATTGCAAGGTTGTCTTGTACCTTTGTGCATGTTGCTCAGTCTGAGTAGGAGTGGGGCTGCTCCTGATGCTTCTCATGGCCATTGAAGAAACCTTCACGAGGAGATTGAACCGGTGGTGAATGCACTAGCGAAGGCACATGAGAAGATTTCGTAAGTGAATTGGGAGGGATGACCAGGTTGGGTTGTGAAGATAAGGCCAAGTCTAGTATTGGCCCTGGGTTGAATCCCAATGAGTTTCCAAAGAGGTCAAACCATTCAATTCTACACGCATAGGGTGAGGAGAGAGGCGAGAGACCACTGAGACTATGGGCAGACTGCTTTGAAGAGGCTGGCGAGGAGGGTGATGAGTTGTGCGAGGGTGTAATAGCAGGCATAGGTCAAATTGCTAGATGTGGTCGATTTGGTTCCCAAGCTGAACCGTGTTTGGAATTCCCACGCAAGCTCGGCATGGTTGAAGTAGAGCAAAGGCAAGTAGGCACAGGGAGATGGTAAAGAAGGTGAAAGAGCACTAGATGACGCAAACCACAATATGGATCAGACATAACAGAAAATAGATGAAGATGATGCTGGTGAGATTCATGGTATGAATACCACTGAGAGGGGAGGACGCACATGTGAAGAGGTGACTAGAGTAATGGCGGATCCATTGAATGGACGGGAGGCCAGCGCAGAGCGCACTAGGATTAATGGCGCTTTGGTAGCAATGAAGTGGCTTTAAGTTCATGGTGTGGGAGGTAGGGAGGGGCACACACCTCTCAAGTGGCTATTTTCTTGTTGGCAGTTGCTGTTCCCATCCTTGCAACACCTATCTTGCACTAACACCCTATCCGGGGGGATCTCTATCACATTTTAAATGTAGTCTATTAAATTCCATTTCTTTCTAAGTACTTTGACTGAAAAGGACCGTTACCGACAAGAACTTTTACCCTCTTGTTCCTTCGTTGGTCAAAGTTTCTATCTTTGACAAAGGAAGTATGCCACTCATATTTCTTTTGACGTTGGTCCTATTAATTAAAGTTCTCGTGGGCCATAGTTCCAAGGAAGTTTACTGAACTAAGAACTTTGACTATGAGGGAAATGTTACCAACAAGAAATTCGACCAATAAATGAACCATTAACAACAAGATCTTTGAAAAATAAGAAATTTGATGAAGGAACAATGACTGACATGAATTATGATGACAGAAATCTGACTGAAATGAACTTTGATGAAGTATGATCCTCTTTTTCCTTCATCAGTAATGTTGTCATGATCCTCTTGTTCCTTATTGGTTAGATTTCTTGTTGGTCATAGTATTTTGATGAAGGAAATATGACAAATAGGAACTTTGATCGATAGGAACTATCACTGACATGGATTCTCATGACTAGAATTGTGACTAACAAGAACTCTAACTGATGGGAACCAATGTTGACATGAACTATGACCAACAATAACTTTGACTATTAGGAACTACCACTCATAGGAGATTTGACAACGAGAACTACAACTGACAATAACTCTGACTTGTGGGAACCATTGCCAACAAGAACTCCGACTGATTGAAACCACTACCGAAAGGAACTATGACTAGGAAATATTTCAATTATTCTTCTTGTTATGTGTGATTGTTCACTATAACACAATGTTCATCTAATCCCCATCTCTTCATGTCAAATAGTCTTGTCCATCTTGAACATTGTGAGATTAGTTTCAAGTATATGACTTGTGCATGAAATATGTATTAAACCTCTATCACATTGGAATTTTATGTTTGGGTTCTGTTAACCCCTGGATTTTCTCCCTTGGAGATCCAGAGGGTTAAGAGCCAACATACACTACTTGGGATAACATTCAAATATTTTCATAGAGTTTTAGGACTTATGTGAGCTAGAGGTTGGTTCCCATCGGAGACAAGTTCAAGATTGGTGTATGGTTGTTTTTGCTTCAGAGATAGAGCTAGCATAGTTTCAACCCCTAGTGCATCCAAACAAGACTGCACACACTCTATGTCCCCTTATTTACGTCGGTAAATGAGGTAAAGTGGTTATATTACTGAAGAAATTGTCTTAGTTAGTGTTGCTTCCTCTCATACCTTTGCAATTGATGTATTTTCTAATGGATTTTCTTCATCAGGTGGTTCTCTTTGAATTGGTTCTGCTTTCACTTGGTCAATTACTTATGACTAAACTTCAATTGGGGAAACAAATGCTACAGGTACTTTCAATGGTGAACCTAATAGGTCTCCTCACCATTTTTTAAGATGACTGGTGGGTACAACTCTTAAGAGAACCTGACCTCCTATGCTTTTGATGGGGATGGGTATGGAACTAGGCAAATAAATGCATCCGAGGCAGGGGAAGTTCCTTCACAGGGGTAAGAAATAGGATCTTCTATCATTTCCTTGGGAAATCCCATTCACTGGCACAAGGCACCATGAAAATATCATTAATGAGCCACAAAAATGTGGCAGGCCCGACCTTTGACACTTCCCATTCATCCTTTATCATCTCGATCACCGTCTCGGGGTCAAGCATGCTGATCCAGGGGGATCTGAACTTCTGTTCATTTTAAAGAGACATAACTCGGTTGACACAGAGACATTACTATTACTTTACCCTTCTCACAAGATAAGGATAATCTATATCTCTTGAATCTATATTTATCACTATTCTTAGCAACCAGGCCGAGCTATGCCACACTTCCGATGGGTTTCGCCAGCTAGTCTATTTCGTTGAAGAAATAGGAAAATCGCTTATGAAAGTGAGAAATTCCTCCCCACATGGATTTGATAAGAGATGTCTATTGATAGCAGGTGACCCCACTTTTTAGGAGACAGTGACCAGAGACTCATATTACATTTTTGAGCATACAATATTGGTCCTTGCATGATTATGAGCTTGATGAAACTTTTCTAAGGATCATGTAGTTACTTAATATTTTTAGTAGGTTGAGCTCTAGGCCTCAGATCATGATTATGAGTTTACAATATTGATTCTTGAGACATTCTGAGTCTATTGGACCTTTTCCGAGACGACTTGTCAGCATTTTCTATTTTTAGCAGGTGGAGCACCAGGGCTCGCATGTCAATTTTGATTGCGTATTTGGAATCCTCATGAAAAATCGAATCCGATGAGTATGATATCATTGAAATGTGACAAGATTCTATTTTTAGTAGTGTATATTTTTAAACATTTGACACATAGCAGTGTTCTGTTGGAATACTGAGAGGGGGGGTGAATCAGTATGGGCATTAATAACACTTTTAACCACAATATATTATCTTCAAATTTATTAGCAGTTTATCATTTTCATTCAATATATCACGAACAACATAAATCAACAGTGCATAATAAAAAATCACATAAAGACAGTACACCATAAATTATGTGGAAACCCTAATGGGAGAAAACCACGTATTACTTTTCTTATATATCAAAGAATACATTCATTGGAAGCACCAACTTCCCAATTCTCCAGCTGTGACTGGAAGGAGGCTACAACCCCCTATTTACAGGCTCCAAATTGAAGGAAGCTACAACTCCCTGAATTCTCTGGCTCCAACCAGAAGGAGGATACAACCCCCTGATTCTCAGGCCCCAACCTGAAGGAAGCTCCAACTCCTCAATTTCTTCTGAACCAACCGAAAGGAGGATACAACCACCTTTTCTTTCCCTATCCCGTTGCCCTGAAATATAAGTGTATACCAAATTGTCACTACCACAATCACTTCCACTGTCATTGCCACTGCCATTGTCACTATCACATCAACCCGTAACCTGCCAACCTGTCACTTTATCTAACCTGTCATTGTATGCAACTTGTCACTCTCACTATACCATCAACCTATAACTAATCATCAACATGTGCTATACCAAAACCTGTACCATACCACGCATCGACTATGTACCAACAAATGTAGTATAACATGCATCAATCATGTACCATAAGATATGCCAAATGTAATTACCATAACGTCAATGATAAGTAGCTGATCATGTATCCAATCATGTACCATATACTAGAGCATCAATCATATATAAAACATGTACCATATACCATAGAATCAATCATGTATAGACCTGTACAACATCATCAATGAAGTGCTTCAAAGTACCAAATCATGTCCCTGATGCATATACCACTATATACCAAATGTATACCTCAACCATATACCAACATCTCAAGGATACATCATATGCCAAACCAAATGTAAGAGTATGCCTCACTCAAACATGTAGCCAAGATGTACCTCAATCAAGTGCTAATGCCTCAACAATATACCAAGCATGTCTCAAGCATGTACTGTAACCAAACCTGACAAGTAACCCTCAAATCATACACAAAACCATACCTGTAGTCCTATAGTTGACCTAATACACGTTTTTACAGACCTGTAGCCTTTTCTTAGTTATCAACAACATGGCACTAGCATATTCCCCAAAATTGTCTTGTCCTCGCGGGACTAGACCTCTTGTCACGCGGGGCCTCGCATGATAGGCACTAGGCAACCCATGGTGGTGCCTCGAGGGACACTAGTTGTTTGACCTACGGGGATTAGACAAATTAGGGTTTCCTCAGAAATTCTCGCTCTCCTCTGCAACCCCAAAACTCCCACACTTCTCACTCTTTCACTACCTTAGATTTCACCATCGCAAACTTGCCAAAATATCACTTGCTCATTTAGAGATATTCAATAGAATGTATGAGTGAATGTACTTACGAATGACTTCTTGAGGTGTATGTATACTTTTTCTAGGTAACCACTTTCCTTAATTTTAGGACTTCTTTACTTTCTTGTTACAACCACTTTACCCTTACATTAATTGACTTGTAACCAACTAGGGGTTTCTTAACCATTCTTTGGGGCTTCTAACTTCACAAGGCCATAACTCCTCAACCATGAGGAACCACGTGGCATACCACCTATCATCGGAAATGACATGACAAGGAATATCCATCCATGAGTGAGTTACCTGAATTTACATTGTCCTTCATGACCTTTTTATTTGACGAACTACGAGTTCCATAACCATACCTTTGGGGATACCAAACATCTTAAAGGGTTGACATCAATGAAAACCAATCTTTCATCATGTTCTCCTGGTCATTCTAGATGTTTTTGGTAGTTTCTTATTTTTTAGAGTCATACCCCTATTTTTAGCAGTTTTTATTTATAGTAGGGGTGGTAACCTCCAAAGGTGAGTAGTGGAAAGGTCATATTCCAACATTTGGCAATGATGCAGAGTGACATCTGGTGGTTGGGTGGAATAATTAATGAGGGAGAACACTTTCCAAGGTTAAAAGCAAATAAATGATAATTAATTAATAAAGGAGGGCGTGTGGATGAGGTGGTAAGTCTATGTGGGTGTGATTGAGCTAATTGAGGCTTAAATCACTAATTTTACCTTTCACTCTCATCACTTCACTTTCCATGAATTAATTTTAATAAATTTCCTTTAACAACCCTCTCATACGCTTTATCCTTATAAATTAGGGTGCAACTCCCTTTTGGCTAATGCATGTCCACTCTCATCCATTAATAACTCCCCTGATGTGCATTCTCTTCCTAAATTATTCCCCTATGCCCTCTTATCCATCTATAAACCCAAACACATGATCTCCCTTGATTATTATCTCCTTCTCCATTCTTAAATGCACCCTCATTGCTCCCGCTTCTCTCATACGTGTGGTGCATCCCTTAGCTCACACTCTACTCTATCTCCACGCATGAGTTATGTCCCTCTCCCATTCCATGTTCCTAGTGCATGTGACATGCAATGCACCTCATTTATTCCTTATTATCTCCATTTAGGTGCCTCCCTCATGTATTCTCTTTCCCATAGTGCACCTCCTCCCTAAAATTTAGGGTGCATATCCCCATTTTCTCTCTTTTTACCACACCTTCACTCCCTTTTGACTCTCACACATGGGGGTTTGACTCACTCTCTTACCCCAATTCTCTTATGCACATGTGTCTTCCACTCTTACTCTTGTTTCATGTGTTTTACTTTGCTTGTTTAGCAACATCTACGCCCTCATTGATGGTCACTGGGAAGTGCGCCCTCACTCACTATATATTGGAGATTGTGCTTCCTTGTTATGGTCGTATTTTTGCAGCAACACCATTCTTTATTCTCTCTCTATTCCTATTATTCTAGACTAGCTACTTTTTCTTTGTGTGAAGCCATCATAGTGTCGGTTCTTGTGCTTGTTGATGTGGTGCAATCAACTCTTTGGCAGCCATTAATAAATAAGTGTTGTGCTTATTTTCGAGCTTTCACTCTTGCCATTATTGTGTTCTCTCTTTATGCATTGAATCAATGGTTCATTAGCCATTTATTGTGATAAATTATCTATATTTTAAGTGGTTTTCTCTTCTATTTCTTCCATCTTTCTCACGCTAACATTACAGGTTCCTTCCAAGAGAAGTTAAAACTATCTTTTCCTATCGTCTTGGCAGGGTGTTTACATGCTATACAAGACATATTTTTTGTTGTTTTTGTAGAAAACTAGATCCAATATCAACAACCAGGTACCTAGGGACTTCCCCTTGAGGTTGTAACACACTAGCCCAAATGGAGAGGAGTTTTGCTCGTGACAATTTGGGGCATTCTCTCTTTGAATTAGACACTTTTCCATCTTTGATTCTTAATTATAAGATCTGATTGGAGGGTGAAAAAGTGTGCTAACAAATTGGTGTCGTTACCAGGGAATGCAAAAATTGGTGGCAACGACATCAATGAGTTTTTATTTTGATTGCTATAGTTTATTTTAGCTCACGTGGTGACTCCACATGATATAGGGACAAATCCAAAATGGAAATTACACAAGAATATCATACGGTTTCGATTCCCTTGCAAGGTCTAGTTCCGAGTTTGAGAAAACCCTAACATCTTTTCCGAAACAAGACTATACTTTCATTGGGAACTCTCCCTAAGTTGGTAAGCATATCGAGTCCCTGGTAGGTTCTTTCGATAAGCATTATGGTGAGTCTAACCTCGAAACCTTCATCTTTGGTTTTATTTCCATCTCAAGCTAGTATTATGGCCACATATGTGCTTGTTTTTATCTCAAATTGATATTATGGTCGGAGCTGTGAATCTAGTAAGGTGTGGATTCTCTGCTTATGACCCAATAAGTTTTGTTGCATTTCTAGATTATCCTCATGACTTACCTACAGGTAAATCTCTTAAACTCATACCTTGGTTCGTGGGTAAGTTGAGAGTATCGGTTGAGGACCACTTGGTTGATTTTTTACAAGTGGTGGATGATTTTGTCATGGAACATGAGGATGTGGTGATGAAGATATTTTTTGTGCTGACCCGCGAGGGGGAGGCAGGAGCATGGTACAAATCCCTTCTTGATGCCTACATTAATGGATGGGATTCATTTCAAGAGAAGTTCATTGAGAAGTGGGAAGATAAACATGAAAACCTTGCAACATATGAATTTTATCCAATCCATGTTCATCACCAACCAGGGAAGGTGACACCATTCCAAAATTTTCAACCATTGGTTGAGCAAGAAATCCTTATGATTTCCCAAGGGTTGTAGGAAATGTTAGTTATTCTAGAAAACTATGATAGAAACAATGCATCTTCTTTTGTTATAGTTGCTAAGAAATTACAAGTACTTTTTGATATGACAGAGGAAAACTAAAATGGAGACACGCCATCTTCTATCCTTTCAATGGTCCAAGGATTGCAATAAAGAGTAGCTTCTATACAAGATAACCTTTCATGCTGTCAAGTTTCTAGAGATGAACCAGATAGTGATGACTCATACTTGGATGATAAAGAACCAGTAGTTGCACCACTTAAGTCATATGCAGAGTTCCACGAAGACAAAGGTGAAGATTTGAATGCTTAGGAGTGTTCATTGGTTCCTTCCATTAGTGATGTTGAAAAAATTCAAGAGGAAGAACCACAAGTCAGCTATGCAGAATTGGACCAACAAGAGACTTCATCCGTACATATCCCAACAGTGGTTTAGGAATAGTTTGATTAGATACCATTACAACAAGAGGAGCCACTTTTGGTGCAACTAGAGGATGATGTCTCTTACACTTTTCCTGTGATCCTGCGACCAGATCTTGTTCCTCAATAGGATTCTTTATCTAATCAGTGCTTGGATATTATGTTTTATCACGATCCAGTTGAGCTCAGGATGATGGAGGTTCTTCAACAAGTAGATTCTAAGAGTTTCATCTCTCATGCATTCATGCTTATTACTTTTGAAATACCATGTTTCAAATTTTGGCCAACAACCTTCAACTATTTCTTTAGTAACAAGTACATCAAGGCACCTTTCTGACATAGGACATTTCTCGATTGGTTGTGCTGGGAGGTTGAATTTTGATCTTTCCCGTCAGACTGATCATTTGGCTACATGGTTACATTGGTCCTTTGAGTATGATGATTTGATCACGAAAACTTTGAGGTAATTTTGTTTTTGGTATTAGGGGTAGTTGTCTTTCCTTTCTGCATGTTATTTTAGTTTTTCTGTCTTGTTGATTTGTTACATTTTAGGACAACAATTTACCTTTCCATTTGTAGAGTATTTTCATTTAGTTATTTCACTTTCAACCTTTGCTAAGTGTCACTAATTATTGTCATTTAATATCAACATGTGGTTGTGTCTTGTGAAGTTTTTACTTTCATAGTATAGTGGCTTTCCACTATATCTATTTCTGGGTCAAATTATGAGTGTATTATTCTTCATATGTAGAGGATTTGTGTCTATCATTAGAGTGAGCCTGGATGGGGGTCCCACTTGTTCATGTTCCAAAAGAATTGATCCTTTAGGATGGGTAGTTGAAGAGACATAGGAGAGTCTCGAGACATCTTATGTCTTGTCTCTTCATTATTTATCATTGAGTCTTCTGGTTTGAGTTAGTCGTCCCCCTCATCTAGCAATAGGTACATGGTACCATTCATCTTATATCTTCTTGAGTTGTAACTTCACACTGAGGGAATATTTTCATCATTGCTCTTCTTTCAACATGTTATCATGCATTGACTGCAATACATTATCTAAGGATAATCAAGTAGAGCACCTTTATAACTGTTAGCCTCATTGGCGGTTATCTCTCATTCGACAAGGTTGAGCATTATTGGGCCTTGATTGTATGATCCTGGTCATTGTTTGAATTGAGAACATTTTTCATAGTGACTGGTTGTATTTGTACCTTATGACCCATTGACATTATTGGTGGTTTTCATTCGCATTTGGAGGGTTTTTAAAGTATTGACATTTCACTAAGTGACTATCTCCCATGTGTCGACTTCCACACATTTACCACGGGGATGAGTGTATATAGTGGGTGGTAGCAGGTAATGGATTTGGATGAGACCCCTTGTGTTTTAGTTTTTAGTGGGAGGTTTATATTGCTTTTTACTCCATTGCCCATTGGACGGGCTTTGGAATCACATGTAAACTTACATGGCTTTCTTCTTCTTCCACATAGGTATAGAGGTCTATGCCACATTATTCACAAAGCATTAGTTAAATTTTTTCGACACAGAGACTCATATGGTTCTCGACATATCGCAAGGGAATCTTGTCGCCTTGAGTAGCCATTGTTAACCCTTGGATTTTCTCTAAGATTCAGAGGATTAAGATCCAACATACACTACTTGGGCTGGCATTCAAATATTTTCCCAGAGGTTTAACACTTGTGTGAGCCAAAGGTTGGTTCCCATTAGAGACAAGTACACGAATGGTGCGTGGTTGTTTTTGCTTCACATATAGAGCTAGCATAGTTTCATATGGATTTGAGAAGATATGTTTATTTATAGAATATGACCCTAATTTTTAGGAGATAGTGATCGAAGACTCATATTACAACTTTGAGCATACAATATTGGTCCTTGCATGATTCTGAGCTCGATGACACTTTTCCAGGGATCATGTGGGTACTTTCTATTTTTAGCAGGATGAGCTCTAGGCCTCAGATTAGAATTATGAGCGTACAATATTGATCCTTGAGACATTCTGAGTTTGTTGAACCTTTTTCGTGATGACTTGTCAACATTTTATATTTTTTGTAGGTGGAGCACCAGGGCTCGCATGTCAATTTTGATCGCATATTTGGAATCTTCACGGAAAATAAAATCTGACGAGTATGATATCATTGACATGCGACAAGATTCTATTTTTAACAGTGTCTATTTTTAGACATTTGACACATGGTGGTGTTCTCCTAGTCATCCTGGATGTTTTTAGCGGTTTCTTATTTTTTAGAGCTGAACCCCTATTTTTAGTAGTTTCTATTTATAGTAGGGGTGGTTGCCTCCAAATGTGACAAGTGGCAGGGTCAGATTTCGACATTTGGAAATGATGCAGTGTGACATGTGGTAGCTGGGTGGCACAATTAATGAGTGGGTGCACTTTCCAATGTTAAAAGAAATAAAATGAGAATTAAAACAAATCACCATGTCTGCCTAGAAGATACCAAAATTTTGGCAAAAGAAGATCACCTCTTTAAACGTCATATTAGAGAAGAAATTGAAATCCTCAAACACCCAAGCAACCTTAACAGAGACAATGACCTAGAATTAAGGGATAATTGGTTCTTGTTATCGCACAATTTTTACTTTGATCAAAGGAAAAGTTAATGGAGAGAAAATTGGCGTAACTTGAGGTTATCCTATCACTGTCACCTCAATAGGATGCCTCTTTCTACATCCCTGGTGACCTGGGGGTTTGAGAAGGCAAGGTTAAGATGTCTATTAAAGGGTCCTCTCTCACAAGTCAACACTGATCAGAAAGTCCCTGGGTTTTAACCAATGAAGTAATGAAATATCGAGATGTACCTGCGTGGAACAAAGCAACAAGAAAATATGTCTTTTGCAAGTACAACTTGTTGTTAGTACTTCATAAAACCACATACTTGATCAATAAAAGCAATGGTTGATATAATGGTGAAGTAAGAAGAAATTTATAGAAGCAATATTTATAAGACAATAACTTCACAATAAGTGCCTTAAATAGCTTCAAACCGACCAAGAATAATCAATCATTAACATCAAAATACTAGCATTTGTCTGAAGCAAGTAAGGCAATGCATTAATCCACTTTTTCAATTGCTTTTAGATGCTTTTAATGCTGCAAAATATGACTGTAGTTTATTTTAGTAACAACAACAACAAAGTTAGTAGGTCAGGATATTATAATGTTAGAAGTGGTTAGTAGAAGGCTTAAGGTGTAGGTTTTGATAGTTGTTTTGGTCAATCACTCAATAGCAAGTCTTATATTAGTTCCTTTAGAGAAAATGGAGTTTATTAGGTGGCAAAAAATGTTGAAGGAAAAGATGATAGTAGGAGAGACAAAGACAAGAGAGGTTAATAGTTGAAGTGTTGGTAACCCAAGGCTTCAACTACCAAACCCTAAGGGGAAAATAACTACTAAGGTGTAGGTAACCCTAGGCATTAGTAGTTTTCCTCCTTCTTTAGCTCAAATATGAAGCAAATGATGGTTTGGATGAAGCAAAGGTGCTAGGGTTTTGCAACGGCAAGACCCTTATTAGAAGCTTCAAGAAAAATCGTCTTCTTGACAAAATTTAGTAGGTAAAAGCTCTTAAAGCAAGGATAATAACATGTGCTTGACTTCCTAGGGTTTTAAACTAGAAATTTCATAATCTTAATGTAAATGCAAGATAAACATAACCATAACCATTAAATTAAGAAGAATTGCAGAAATATTACTTACATTCATCAAGAATCATCAAGCAAAAACCCTAGTTGAACACTTCCACCAAGAAAATTGCCAAAATAGTCCAAAATTAGCCTCCTTCAACAAGTGGACCTAAAATTTCAGCAAATAAACCCTAAGTAGGGCACAAATTTCAGACCTCACTAAGTGTGAGTGAAAGATGATGAAAAATACAAGGGTAAAAACCCTTATTTATATAGTTTCAATGACCAAAATTAGATAAAAAAGGCCGACATGGCCAGTTACATGTAATATCCAGTTTTACATTAAATGACATAATAAAACCCTAACTCAAGAAAAAAAGGTGATTTCATGCCCCTTTAGGGTGACGTTAGGCCTTTTTTAGGGAAACGTTCACCTCAAGGAACAAAACGTTAGGCCTCTGGATCAAACCACGTGTGCCACTTGGCACACAACTGTCTACAAAGTGTCCAAAATGATGGGTAACGTCATGGGTCACATGGGTGACGTCATAGGCCTTCCATGGCCTATATCATAGTGAGAAGGGAAAGACCCCTCTGGGTCCAGGCCTGCCAGGTTGTCTCTTGTGGAACATGCTCCTCTCTCTCCAGTGCAAACCTCTGATCTGTCTCTGCCCCTGGCTGGGGTCTCAACATCCATCTGGTGGGATTTTAGCCCTATGGAGGTCCGAACTAATCATCTCCCCATGTGTACCTATCTGTCGGGTGTGGCCCTGCAACAACAACAAGTATGCCCTCCATGGGTTTATAACTCACATGAATCATAACAATGTCAATCACATCTAATAATCAAGTTATTTAAACATGTGCACGAAACCCCCTTTCCAAGAAAAGTGCTCAAAGAGGTTATGCTATTCTACAAGCAAGGTTTGGAGGGGACGCTAGGATGTCCTATTGGGCTACTTCTCATTGGATGTGGATTGTTTTCGGGTGAAGACAAATCCAGGGCATGTAAGTGGGTGAGGTGGTAAGGGATGTCTGAGCAATGGGTGCAGTGATGACAGGGGAATGTATGGCTTACCTGTGGGTGCCTTTGAAGAGGGTGAGCTGGACCTTGTCATGGATGAAAATGTTTCCAAGCCCATTCATGCCTTTTATCTTTTTTTATCTTATTGTTTTTTATTTCAAGATACTAGTTAGGGTACACTACCTTGATGTGGTGACCAGTGGTGACAATGTTAGCCACAAGCATTTCACGGAAATGAGAATGTTGGCTCGTGATGAGACCCCCTTTCTCTTGGTTATGCCACCAAAAGCCACTACCATAGCGTGGTGAACGACTGAATGGCAGTGTCATGCCGCTACATGCCCATGGACCTAATAAACTGGCTCGCGATGAGACCCCCTATCCTCCAACTAGGTCTTGATTTGATTATTTTTATGAGTCCCTCTGTTTCTTGCTGAAAATCCTTTTATTGCTTTCTCGGGGATCCTTGGACAAAGCATCTGAAGGTTTCATTCTTTTGGATTTTATCTTTTGCTAACTACTTTTACCCTCTGGGCTTTTAGCCCCTTCTTCCCACAAGGTAAGGTACAACCCTTTGCTAGCTTGGCAAACCCAATGCCCAGACCAATGTATGGGATAGATGAGGGAAAAAGATGAAAATTTGTAAGTATGGTGGGAACAAACAAAAAGGGAATCCTGTCATTCCCCCCCAGGTGTGGACAAGTGGAAAGACATAAGGTCCAATCACACGTTAGAAGTAAAAAGAATTAAATGCACATATTCAAATGTTTTGAGAATTAGAGTGACACATACCATGATACCCAGACTCATTACCTCATGGAGAAGGACCCACTGCTACTGAATGAACAGGCTGATGGGATGGATGCTGCTGTTGAAAAGGTGGAGGCATTGAAGAAGAAGAAGGATGGGCCCTCTAGGGCTAGGCTCAAGTCGATCTGGCTCTCGTTACTCCATGTCTAGGGCCTATGAGCCTCAAGACATAATCACCTTAGTTATCCCTAGGCTAGGGGATAAAATTTGGCTCCAACTCGGGGACATGTGCCCACCGTAGAGCGCACGAGAAGCTCAACATCTCTGGAATAACCTTTGACCTGCTTGATCTCAACAAAATATTGTTAGTAATAATTTGGGGTGGTGATATCACCCCTGGCTCATATATGGTACAAAAAATGAAAGCAATCATATATACAAATGGAAATACAAACTACTCTAGCATGAAATGCAGATGGTATATACAATGAATGCAAATGCCTACCTACTTACCTATACTTACCTGTCATGCTGGTGGTGGGTGGTAACGCTTGATGTGTATAGCATTCACCGGTAACTTCAAAGCTTCTCCTTCCATGGTCCCTAGATTAAAAGAGTTTGTTCTTGCATGACTCATGATCTTGTAGGGACCTGTCCATAGTCCATCCAAATTCTTATGCATACTTGGTTTCTCCCTTCTCTTATCCCATAACAACACTAAATCTCCTTCGGCAAAATCCCTCTCCTTTGTCTTATGATTGAATGTGTTCTTGATCATTTCTTGGTTTCTTTCCATTTGGCTTAGGGTGGTCCTTCTAGATTCATCCAAATCTATTAACTGGTTAATTCGCCCTTGGATTGCTTCTCCATTGGTAGTATATTGCTGAGAAAAATGGAGGATGGGGATTTGGAGGTTCATAGGAAATTTCCCTTCTAACCCATACACTAGCTCAAAAGGGGTCCTTCCTGTTGAGGTCTTTGTTTTTATTCGATCTGCCCACAAGGCATATTTAAGTTTGCTATCCCAAGACCTCTTGTTTTCCCCCAAAACCTTCTTGATGATGTTCATAAGGTTCTTATTGCTCGATTTTGCTAATCCGTTTTCCCGTGGAAAATAATTGGAGGAATGAGATAGAACAATGTCGTACTTGAAACAAAATTCTACTAATGCACGAGAACTGAAAGCCTTGGCATTGTCTGTGGTAATATTGGACGAGACACCAAACCTAGTTATGATTCGTTCCTCCAAAAATTTCATGACTACCTCCTCAGTGGCCTTCTTTGTGGGAATAGACTCTACCCACCTAGTAAAATAGTATGTGACTGTCAAAATCCACCGGTAGCCATTACTTGAATTGTCTTTAAATTCCCCAATAAAGTCCAACCCCCACTGTTGAAAAGGAGCTTCTACTACCACGGGTTTTAGGGGTTGTGCCGAGAGTTTTGGTTTACCAGTAAAGTATTGGCTAGGATGGCAAGATCGGACATATAGGTGAGTATCAACAAATAATGTTGGCCGATAGTATCCGACTCTTAGGATCTTGTGGGCAGTAGTTTGGGCTGTGAAATTTCCACCACAAATTTCAGAGTGTAATTCCTTCAATAGTTTATCGACTTCTTCTTGATTAACACATATAAGGAGAACTCCATTAGGATCTTTCCAACCAAGAAAATTCTCGGTCAAACAATATTTCATAGCCTTAAGTCTGAAAGGCCTTCTTTTGTAGTCTACTAGGTGATCTGGGCATGACAAATTCTTAAGGTAGTATATTATATCGGAGTACCATTCATCATGTTCTAATTCACTGACTACCACGTTTATTTGTTCACTTTCTTCCATTTGTATGGCCTCTTGGTTGCTCACAATCAACATCTGGGCTAGACCTTGTCCCTTTATAATCTTAGTGTGTTTTATCTCTAATTCATACTCTTGGATTTTGGAGACCCACTTTCCCCTAGTACCCATACAATCTTGTTGCAATAAAACATCCTTCACTGTTGGGTAAGGGACATAAGCCTTGATTTTGTTATAACCCACATAGTTTCTAAAGTGCTTAAGGGATTTCACTAAGGTGTAAGCTTGTTTCTCAGTAATGGAATAATACAACGTTGAATCCCAAGGACTTTGATCATGAATACTATAGGGTGTTCATAGTCGTCAGCGTCCTTTTGCAACAAGACACCTGCAATGGTGTCCTGGGAGGAAAAAGAGAATATTATGAAGTCTCGTGAATAGTCAAGACTGATCAAGACTGGGGCTTGGGAGATAGCATCCTTTATGTCTTCAAAATATTTAATGGCTTTGTCATCCCATTTAAACACTGTATCCTTCTTTAGTAAATCACTCATAGGTTTTATCCTTTCGACAAAGTTTGGGACAAATCTTCGAATGTAATTTATTTTTTCGAAGGATTATAGGGACTTCTTGTTGGCTGGGGGACGTACATATTTAATAGACTGGACCCTCTCAAGGTCTATAGAGATTCCCCCTTCCGAGGCTATGTGTCCCAAAATTTTCCCTTTATCTATCTCGATGACATATTTCTTAGGGTTCAAGGAGATACCATATTTTCTACACCGCTCAAAAACAATTCTAAGATGTGATATGCGATCTTTCCTCTCTTTCGATACCACTGTGAGATCATCTTGGCAAATCTCTATGATTTTCTGAATGAGATCCCTAAAGGAAAAATCCATCGCGCTTTGAAAGGTAGCACTGGCATTCATAAGGCCAAACAACATTCTCAAATACATAAATGTTCCCCAAGGTGTGGTAAATGTCATTTTAAGCTGATCTTCTCTCTTGAGCAAGACTTGGTTGTATCCATAAAATCCATCCAACATGGACATCATCCTTGCACTTGTAACCCTTTGTAACAAATGTTCCATATTTGGGAGGGGATAGTTGTCTTTTAAGGATAGTTGGTTGAGGTTTCAGAAATCTACACACAAATGGATATCACCACTTTTATTTCGGACAACTACCAAATTTGACATCCATGACGAGTATTTAATGGGAGCTATGATGCCAACATCAACTATCTTTTTTTTTTTTTTTAACTAGAGTGTTTATATTTTATTGTAGAATGAGGCGGTTGGGCTGATGCCTAATCAACCAGAATTACAGATAGTCTTTGTTTTTTTTGCCATTAAACAAACTGCTCATTTCTTGCTTTTGCCTGGTATTGATCCTTACTTTTACGAAATGGGACTGTACCCAGGTGCCTCCTCATTTTTCCTGAAAAATCCTTGCTTCAAGCTGCATCCCTCGTTTGCCTTTTTGTCTACTTCTTTGTTCAAGCTATGGAGGATGTGATAAATGTCAAAGGAGGCGAAGCTCTGCAAAGAACCCCATAGTCTCTGAAGAGTCTTGTTGAGATACGGATTGGCAAAATGCTCCTTCGAGTTTACAGTTTTTATCACAATTTATGAGTCCCAGAAGACTTGAAGAGCTTTATTTTCATATTCTTGGGCGATCTAGAAGCCTTTTAAAAGACCAAGGATTTCGACTTGGTTATTTATGCTTTGTCCTAACCCCCAACTGAAGCTGTCTACATGGGAACCGTCACAGGAATAGATAATTCCCCTAGCTCCTACTGTCCCGGGATTCCCTTTGGAGGTGCCATTCAAGAAGATTGTTACCTTGTTTTGCTTTCTCCACCATGCTTGTAATTCTTCGTCTGTTGTTCTTAGGCGCTAAGAGGGGTTTGAAGAAGGGCGGGCTAGGATCTTCATCTTTCCCTGAGTCAAGAGGATGCCCATCTAGTTACTCTCCTCTGGAGTGAGAGAGGTGTCAAGCTTTGCCGAATGATTGTTCAGAGCTTCCATCAAGTAAGCCTTGACTTTATCTGCTACTGTCTGAGGAGTGTGGGTTGTATTGTTAAAAATAAGATTGTTTCTTTTGAGCCAGATCTTCCAGCGGATGAACTTAGGGATGGAAGACCGGATCTGGTTCCACAATGAATTTTTATTTAACGCTCTTGGATATCGGTCTTGCCAATATTCAAAAAGAGTGTTCACTGCGATTTGAGTGGGTGTAATTACCTAGAGTCCTTGCAACGCGTGTGTCCAAACTGAATGGGAAAATGGGCAGTCCACGAAGAGGTGGTCTATATTTTTCATAGTCATTCTGCATAAGATGCATCTGTGTGGTCCATAGATGCCCCGTTTTTTGAGGTTTTCTCCAGTCAGCACGCGACTGTGGAGAAGCACCCAGGTGAAGAAATTGATTTTTGGGAGGCCGTAGCTGTCCCAGACTTGATTCAAAATCGCAGGCTTGAGGAGAGGAGGTCGTTGGAATTGTAGGGCGGCATGACCTTGAGCGAATGTGTATATTCCTGTCTTCCCCCATATCCAGCAATTGACCTCATGGAGGCTTACAGGAGCAGACCTGATCAACGATTCGAGGAGGAGGAGTTTCTGGTGTAGAAGGTGCGCTGGCAGATCAGGGAATACCCAATCCGTCCAGAATCCATCCTAATCCCACGTCAAGATGTGTGCTAAAATTTTGAGCCCGAGCTGAGAGAGCCACTCGCGAATTTCAGTTAGTTCTACTGCGTTTTCCAGAGGCGGTTTTCCCATTATGCTATTGGTCCAGAGCAGATTTCTTTTACCATTCCCGGGGACTCTGAACAGTTGTTTTTTAAAGAATTCAAGGCCTTTACTGCAGAGGTTCCAGAGCGGGGTGCCTTTGGGGGTGTTGTCACTCTGAAAATTTCTCAAAGAAGTTCCTTTGAGGTACTTCTGCCGGAGGAGAAGGCTGACAGGGTGACTTCTGTTGGAGTACATTTGCCAAAGAATTTTACCTCCTAGTATGATGTTGGCCAGGCTTGGGTCTCTTATTTGGAGTCCTCCTTCACTCTTCGGTCATTTTGCTATGTCCCAACTGACTAAGTGGAACT
Source organism: Picea glauca (assembly GCA_000966675.3). Lineage (NCBI taxonomy): Eukaryota > Viridiplantae > Streptophyta > Pinopsida > Pinales > Pinaceae > Picea > Picea glauca. The sequence continues at coordinate 133,272 of JZKD02S1642676.1, forward strand.
TTCTTTGATTTCCTTTTCCTCCTCTCCAAAGGAAATCTCTGATTAGCTTCGAGATCTGCTCTGTGATTGCCTTTGGAGCAAGAAGAAAGGAGGGCTGATATAAGGGGAGAGAAGTCAAGACTGCTTTGATGAGAATCAGTTCGCCAGCGGTGTTAAGTCACCATCCTCCCCAGGCTACAATTTTAGATTTGAATTTGCTAATGACTTCCATCCATAGTGAGGGTTTGCCTGCTTCCAGCGTTACAGGCAGACCAAGATACTTGATTTTGTCCCAGGAAGCAAATCCCTTGAAGCCCAAGATATGAGAAATTATGGAAATGGTTTGCTCATTCGTGTTCCAACCATACAACACACTCTTTCTCTTGTTGACCAACGCTCCAGAGATGCAACAAAATTTTTGAATTATCTCATTGAAAGCCCTTGCTATCCGGAGGGAAGCTCCTCACAACAGAAGGGAATCATCAACATGGTTGATTGGTTTTGTTCCTTTCACTGGTCGAATGCTCGAGATTTCCCCGACATTCCTTTCCGCAATCAATTTTCTACTTAGAGAGTCTGCCATTAGAGTGTACAGGAAGGGGGATAGCGGGCAGTCTTGCCTTATCCCTGTTGAAGATTGAAAGTATTTAGCAGGCCACCCATTAACTAGGGGGCCGATCTAGGGCTTATCAATGCAAGCTTTGATCAGATTTACAAATTCTGGGCTGAATCCGTAATCGAGCAGCACTTTGTACAAAAAAGATGGCTTGACCCGATCGAAGGCATTGACCATGTCAAGCTTGATAAGCATTCCTTGATCATTCCTCTGGTGGCTTGAATGAATGGCTTCTTGTACAAGAATCACATTATCCAGGATCTACCTTCCTTTGACGAAACCCCCTTGGGAGTGGGAAATGAACTATCCCAGCGTGGGTTTTAGTCTATTTGCTAGTAGCTTTGAGAGGATTTTATAGGATGCATTGCACAACGAGATAGGTCTGAATCTGTCGAAAGAGACCAGGTTGAATTCTTTGGGGATTAAGGCGAGGAATGTGGAGTTGGTACTGCCTCCCACCTTGGCCTTTTGCTGGAAAGCTTTAACCATTCTCAGTAAATCTGGTTTGATAATTGTCCAGCAAGCTTTGTAGAAGTGTATGGAAAATCCATCAGGGCTCGGGGCTTTGTCAGATTCCATGTCCCAAACAACTTTGTTGATTTCCTCCTCGGTGAAAGGTTTCAAGAGACTTGTGTTGATCTCATTACTGACAAGATGAGGCATTTGGGAAAGGAAGTCGGCGTAGACCCCTTCATTTCCTGTTCCATCCTCTGTGTAGAGATTTTGAAAATGATTTTCTGCTGGTGCCTTTATTTGTGCAAAGCCTTTGGAGATTGTACCATCAACTGAAGTGATTTAAGAGATATGATTTCGGGAAAGACGGGCTCTGAATTGCCTATGAAAGAAGGTCGTGTTGCGGTTACTGGTTGTCAGCCACAGGCTTCGGGACTTTAATTTCCAATACTCCTCTTCATATCGGAAAGCTTTGTGAGAGACCTGCTGGGCAACTTGTTCCTTCTCCAGACTCTGAATGGTCATGTCCTGACTTTCCATGTCCATCTGAAAATCTGCTAACTGTTGAACAACCTCTTTCCTTTTTGCAGAGTAGGGGTTAGAGGGGGATTTAACCCACTCTTTAAGAGTAGTTTTTGTTGTTTTTAATTTATGTTCCCAGACAAATGTTGGTGAGCCATTAACCAGAGAGGACCAAGCTTTGGTTACTACTTGCATGAACCCTTCCTGCTCAATCCATCGAGGGATGAATTTAAAAGGGATGGGGCCTAAGTCTTCTTCCTCGTCCAGTTGGAGGAGAATGGGCTTGTGATACGAAGTAATTTTTGGGAGAATTTTGGAGGTCACTACTTTCTTCTCCAACAAGAGTGTGCTTTGCTTCAGGAACCTATGAAGCCTGGCAGAAATGTGGGCATCCCTTGTTCTATTGTTCGTCTATGTGTATAAACCTTTCTTTGGTTTAATATCAATTAAGTCCCACTACTGTATCAGATCCTCTACAAGGGGGAGAATATGATCCCTGTTGATTATGCCCCCTCATTTTTATTTTGGTTCCAACACTATATTTAAATCCTCTGCTATTATAATATTCTTGGGAGAGTATGCTTCTAAAAAACCAGAGAGTGTTTGCCAACATTCTTTTTTCTCAACAAATTGGACCGGGACATAAAGATTGAATAGAGAAATGGAGAGATTACTTGTTTTGTGGCGGATTTCTGTATAGATCCAGTGTTGAGTCTCAAAGGAGATTTCAAGGTGAAACTGGTCTTCATTCCAGATCGTGGCAAGCCCTCCAGAAGTTCCCCTGGCACTGACAACCTTTCCACCATTTCTTTTCCAGTTCGTTCTGCTAATATCTAGAAGGGCCTCCCCTTCTATTTTTGTCTCTTGGAGCATGAGGATCTCTGGCGATTCTATCTTCAACAAGTCTTTCACAGCTTTGATTTTCATAGGACTCCCCAGGCCTCTGCAGTTCCAAGAGACTAGATTCATTATTTACTGGGATGTGAAGAGGGGGGGACTCCCTTGGGTGGCCTAGCTCTGGTATTTCGTCCAATAGACATTTCGAGGGTGGGTTGGCTGCTCTGCATTTTTTGTCCTTCGCTTCTTCCTCTCTTGCTTCTTTGAGGGATTTCCTTCCTTCTTTTTTCGATGGTTTTTCGAAAGTATCATCTTCTGATGATCCTGACATTTCTGAAGGTTTCTTTCTTA
>JZKD02S1642687.1:37426-51086 GCA_000966675.3 Picea glauca
CGGAAAATTAGCCCATGAGCAAAATTTAGCCCCTAAAATCATCCTTGTTGTTGGTTCACTGGTCCATGCTTATTTTTTGCATGGCACTGATTTCTTATTTGCATGTTGTTGTTGTTCTTGCTTGCCTGTTCATGTTGTTGCAGTTTTCACGTTTGAGTTTCTGCAATAGCGATTGGAACAACATCGTTCCTGGGGGAGTGGTTGTTGCTTGCTTCTTTCTTCACTGTATGTTGTTTATTGTTGCTTGGTTCGACTTTGCAGGGTTCTGGTCTTGCACTTGCACTTGGTCCTTTTGGTGCTTCTTAGTTGGGTTCTTATTTGCTTCTTGTTCTTGTTTGCCCAGGGTTTGCAATGTTGGGATGATGCATCTGCAGTTGGATCTTTGGTTACATTTTTTTGCAGTGGAGTTTGCATAGAATACTATTAAGCTAAAATAACATACTAAAATATTGCAGGCAATGTAAATTGCATCTCTTACGCGTTGAAGCAGAGTTTGTTGGCCTCAAAGTATATTTCATAGTTGCTAATGCTTTTTCCATGGATTCTGTGTTACTATGGTTTCATAGTTATGAGAGTGCCTTTTGCTGTGTGGGAGATATAAATGTTCTCTCCCTTTTATTTTCCTCTTGTAAACTGTGTTTCTGACTCTATAGTTTCTCACGTTTTTGTGTTCATTCCAACCGACTGTCGTTCGGTTGTATACTTAGCCAGTTTTATGGACACAGATTCGCGAATAGGTTCTATCGAACTATGAAAGGTCATGTTCGGTGTATACATTAGCTTTCCCGAATTATTTTTCTTTAAAAGAAAGGCTCCTAGACAGAAGAGAATGCAATTTATGAAATTATAGGTTTCCTGGACAACATAAGTTAATGATCACGGGTTCTCGAGGTGGCAGGATAAAAATTGGGCTTTTGTTGTTCCGTGCTCTGCAAATAGCATAGAGAGCTCTGCAATCATTCTGATCGACCGTTGTTCGGTTGCATACTTAGCCAGTTTTATGGATGCGGCTTCGTGGATAGGTTGTATCAAACTATGACAGGTCGTGGTTGGTGTATACATTAGCATTCCTGAATTAGTTTTCTTTAAAAGAAGGGCTCCTGGACATAAGAGATTGAAATTTATCAAATTATAGGTTTCATGGACAACATAAATTAAGCATAGGAAATATGTAATTTTATAAAGTATATATATAAAGCATGCACGAAGCCCTCATCCCATACTTAGCCAGTTTTTGCATCATGGGTTCTCGGGGTAGCCGACTGAAAATTGACAATCAGAGAGTTCTGGAATATACAATTTGACAATCGGACTTGTGAAGTATTTGAATTTTAAGGGCCTCATGTCCAAAAAATTTAGCATTCTCAAAATAGTTTACTTTACATATGTTCTACATATGCTGGTGGACAAAAACACACAAAAAAAATAGTAAGCATTTTTTGGATCGCGGGTTCTCGGGGTGGCGGGCTCTAAATTCGGCTTTTGTTGTTCTGTGTCCTACATATAGCACGAAGAGTTCCGCGATATACAAATTGACAATCATATTTGCGTACTATTTGAATTTCAAGGGCTCATGTCCAAAAAAATCATCAGTCTCGAATTACTTTTCTTTACGTACGTTTTACATATGCTCGTAGACAAAATCATAAAAATAGTAGTAATGTCTGTTACATAAGACTCCATCACCGCTACCATCAACGCTTCCCAATACACATTAAATATGCTTTCAAAAGTCGGAACCGACCAAACAATTTCAAAAATATGGGCTTTAATAACTGGAAATCTCGAGGACATCTCCCATTAAAATGAATAGACAGGAAAATATTATGGGATCTGGTAATTTCTTTTTGCCTGCATTTTGAATTTGCGTTTTTTTTTTTTTTTTTTGCTTGTGCAATTTTAGTTTTCTTAAAAGCTTCAACATAGTTCACAAACGTGTCACCCACATAGGCCTTGACATCACACCCCTCTTTAATATTGTGCATATCTTAGATGTTAGATTTGAGAATGTGCTCGGATATGAGAATTTTAATACATGTTGCTCGTCATTATTCAGCGTACATATTCAAAAATATTGGCATTAATAAGCAAAAATATCAAGAACATCTGTCGTTAAAACGAATCAACACAAAATCTACAGAATATCATCCAACGTTTCTTTTAAATACTTATTTCCATTTGTCTCTATCATCAAAGAGTTTCTCTTTAGGGTGCCGTCGTTCTAATGTTCCTGTTCATGGACATGTAAGACAACTTAGAGATGCAATTGAGGGGTAGATGAAAGAAGAGAGACTGGTTTTATGTGACGTGAGCTTTGAGTAAAAAAAAAACTCTGTTATACAAGAGAAAATCAGAGAGGATGAAAAAAAAAGAACAAGTATGTTCTGGTTGGTGTTCTCCCTGTGTTCGATGCTTTGGTTGGTTGAAAAAGATTCTTGGAGATTTGTTTGTTGAACTTCTTTGTTTTCTTGCTGGGAATTTTAATGGATTTTGAGGTCACGTGAAAAATAGTTCTTCGTTTAAGTATATAGATTCTTCCAACAACACAAATTTGGCAAGTGTATTGAATTGTACATATCCCACAAGAATTTATCTTCCTCGGGGGCGACACATTTACAGTGGCTTGCAAAATGGCCTGTCATGTTCGTAAATGACGCAAAATATTACTCCATTTGCGAATGTAACCAGGGGCGGGTAATAGAAACTGTATGGGTGGATAAAATGACATATTATCACTACAAATTTTTTTTATTTCAAAGTTTGATGAGATACATGTGGGTCTGGTAACCGACTTGACATAAAGCCATGTTCTTTGTCAAAATTTGTTCAGTTTCCTATGGATGTAGTTGCAGACTCCACATATTTGGTGTCACCTCCGAACTTTCCAGACCTTTCTATGGGCTTCTATACCTCCATTGCTATGAGGAAAGATATATTCTAATTCCATCTGCAACATTTGATACACTTTCCAGACCTGTGCTGGTGCCTTTTGCAACATTTGATGCACTTGCCACACCTCTGCTGCCCGAAGAAGTTACGTACCTCAACAGATTTGAATTTTGCATCTAGGTTGGACGTTTCTTCCAATTTTCTATAATAAAACAAAGAATTTCAACATACAAATCCTCAGGTAGGATTTTCAACCAAACAGATGATCAAATACAGGGAGAATACCAGCCACTACGTATTTGATTATTTTTTCCCTGCCATAGCTGTTGTGACATAAAACGACTCCGTCCACTTTGAAATCGGCCTGAATCACATTTCTAAGTTGTCTTGGATGTCAAGTGTTAGGAACATTTCAAGGAAAGCACCTTAAACCCCAACTTTTCGACGAAGGAGGGAAATTAATACTTGACAAAGAATGAAATGGTGAATAAGGAACCACTGCAAGCAGGCCATATCTAGAAGAGATAAGGTATTCAAAAAACTGGGATAGATGTACTTGGCAACACTGATTAAGTACAAAACCCAAAATTGATATTCAACTCATTTTTTACGAATAAAGAGTTTGAACATCAAGAAAACTGTCAAGAAGCTTCATCAATGTACATATTTTTTATTGGTCGACAGCAGGTGAAATCACAATCGTTGTTGCAAATAGCCTCATCTATATTTTGTAACCCATCTTATTTGAATATAGAATAATTTCGGTTTATTTTTTAATAATATTTTCCAATTTCTGGTATTTGTTTTAATTTCATTTTTTACCTTCTTCCACTGTGTCGTTAAACATGAATGACAAGATTTTCTTTCTGCTACCCACTACTTCAATCTAAATAAATCCTGGTCTGTTCTTTCTTTACATTTTACATTTAAGAATAATTTTTCATAAGCCATACTTATGTGGCGCCAACCCTGTATTTAAAGAAAGAAATTGGAGGACCTGTCCTGCTTCCATTCTTCGAGTTCCGTAAATGGAATGAATTAATGAGTTACAACAAGGTGGCTGAACTATTAATGCAATGTTCCTGTTCAGTATGTTGGATATATTACAGCTTCTTCTATTTGATAATATCCGTGCATATATACTAATATCAGTACTATTGGAATAAATACAAAAAACTTCCTCTTCGGTAAATCTTAGGCAATTATGTTTGGGTTTGCGGTATTAAACAACTATGTTCCATGTTCTATCATATACATCTTGCATCCAAAGAACTTCCGTAGTCTGCAATTTATGCTTTAATTACTTAAATCACACCAAATTTTGATTGCATTTAATTTAATATAGATATTGATGTTTATGGAGAGCCAATGTTTGCTCAAGTCATTGCAAGGAATACAAGATGAATATATGATAAGGAGTTTATCTTGTTGATACCACAATGCAAATTCATGTTTCTTGTTGCGCTATGTACACCTTGTAGTCAATTTTCTTGTGGTTTCAACGAAATTTGCAAACCGAAGAGCATCTTGCAAATTGGGAGATCATTTGCATTTGAAACAAAAACAATCCATTAATATATATTAGTATGAATACTATTTAGATAAATATGAAAACTTTCTCCATTGATAGATACTAGTATGAATACTATTGAAATAGATATCAAACCTTTGTCTTGGCCAATACTTAGCCAGTTATCTGGGCACCAGGCCCCGGGTTCGCGGTACCTGGCACCTATTTCCCTTGTTTCATCATATACATATTGTAGCCAAAGAACTTCAGTGATCTACAATTAATTCTTTTACTAGTGAGAACCCAACAGGGGTTCAAAAACATTGCCATTAATAAATGAAAAAAAAAAGGTTTTTTCGACTGTCAGATACTTATCTCTTTTCCCTTTTTGCTTTTCCCGTCCATTATGACTTTATAGTTTTATACTTAGTTGTATTTCTATGATGGGTGGTTGCAGGGTTCATGGGCTGATATATCTTCATCTCCATCTGTATCTTCACATGAAGAATCCGACCGACCGCTGTACCTTTCCATACCTAGGTAATTTTATGGCCGCGGTTTCTGGATCGATGCATACGAATTGGCCTTTTCTTCTTCCCGCTCATTATCTCTTTCTAGATATATACTTAGTGCCCTTTTTATGGTATTTGGTTACAGAGTTGGCGGGCTGACATGTCTTCATCTCCATCTATATCCTCACATGACAGATCCAACCGACCGTTGTTCCTTTCCATACTTAGCCAATTTTATGGTCGGCACTTGCGAACCCAACTGCTTATCGTTCTGGTATAAACATCTTGCACTCAAAACATTCGTGATCTAAAATTCCACCGTGGGTTGCTCATATACATTAACTTCGTTCAAAGTATCTGTTGCTACTTTCCATCCCCATCAACTTCACGTCCTTCCTGATATACATCAACAATGCTCTTACTAGTGACAAGTGGACACAGTGGTACGAAAGATACTTCCGTGATATGCAATTTATGCCTTAACTGGTGAGAAATCAGCAGGGGTTCGAAAACATTTTCATTAATAATCAAACACTAGATGTTCTTCTGCGAGATACTTAGTTATTTTTCCCTTGTCTTCTTCCCGTGTATTATCGCTTTTTAGTTATATAATTAGTCATGTTTCTATGATTGTCGGTTCCAACGTTGGTGTGTTGACATATCTTCATCTTGATCTATATCCTCGCATGGCGAATTGAACCTCCCTCTGTTCCTTTTCATACTTAGTGAATTTTGTGCCCTCGGTTGCCGAGTTGGCGCAATTGAACTCTGCTACTTCTTGTTCCATCATATACATCTACCACTCAAAATTTTTGAGATCTACAATTTCACTGTGAACTCCTTCGTCCCTTTTCCCTTATTTTCTTCCCGTTTATTATGGGACTATAAAATATGGACATGATATTTTATAGAGCATATACAAATTCTGCATTCCATACCTAGCGACATTTTGGATCGCGGGTTCTCGGGAAGGCGGGCTCAAAATTGGGCCTCCATTGTTCCATGCCCTACAAATAACACCCATAATTCTGCGATATACAAATTGACAAGTGGACCTATGGACTGGCTGACTCAACATTTCACTTCTATTGTTCTGTGTCCTCCAAACACTGCTCCCAGTTCCACGATATAGAAATTGACACATGGAATACAGGGTTGGCGGGGTGGAGATTTCCATTGTTTATGGATGCTAATCCCTATGAAGTATCTAACATTATCTAAAAAATTATTTTGAATACTAAATTATCTCTTAGTATGACAACTGGACAAAGAGGTATGAAACAGTTGGGATTGCACCCTCCGCAATATACAAATTGACTACCGAATTCTGACATTGTCCGCTCTTCCATGTTACAGATTATGCATTCAAATGTTTGGAGCGATACAATTAGAATGTTGGGGCCTCACCTCCTTTGTAGACACCTTCTCATCTTGTTTTGGATCCTCCTATTGCCGGGTTCACGAAATGTGCAACTCCAGCGTTGGCGGGTTGACATATCTTTATCTCCATCTATATAATCAGACGATGAATCCGAACGATTGTTGTTTCTTTCCATACTTGGCCAATTTTATGTCCACGGTTGTCGGGTTGGCACCAATTTCATCTCCATCTATATCCTCACATGACGAATTAGACCGCCCGCTGTTCCTTTTCATACTTAGTGAATTTTATGCCCATGGTTGCCAAGTTGGTGCAATTGAACTCTGTTCCTTTTTGTTCTATTATATACATCTTCCACTCAAAATTTCCATGATCTACAATTCCATTGCTAACTACTTCGTCCTTTTTCCCTTTTTTTCTTCCCATTTATTATGGGACCATAAAGTATGGACATGATATCTTATAGAGCATGTACGGATTCTGCATAACATACCTAGCGAAATTTTGGATCACAGGTTCTCGGGTGGGCGGGCTCAAAATTGGGCCTCCATTGTTGCGTGTCTTACAAATAACACCCATAATTCCGCAATATACAAATTGACAAGTGGACTTGTGGATTGAATGACTCAATATTGCACTTCTATTGTTCTATGTCCTCCAAACAACACTTCCAGTTACGCGATATACCAATTGACACATAGAATGCAGGGATGGCGGGGTGGAGATTGTCATTGTTTACTGATGCTAATCCCTATGAAGTATCTAACAGTATCTAAAAAATTATTTTCAATACTAAATTAGCTCTTAGTAGTGACAAATGGCCATAGAGGTATGAAACAGGTGGCATCTCACCTTGCACAATATACAAATTGACTACTGGATTCTGACATCGTCCATTCTTCCGTGTTACAAATTATGCATTCAATTTTTCAGAACGATACAAGTTGAACGTCAGGGACTTGTGTCTTCTGCAGACACGTTGTCAGCCTGTTTTGGATCCTCCTGTTGCCGGGTTCACGAAATGTGCAACTCTTGGATATTGTTTCGAGTTGGCATCAAGCTTTGTTGTACCATGGTTCACAAATGTTTCAAAGTATCTGTCGCTTCCTCAGTTGGCATCCGACCCTCTGCAATATACAAATTGAATACCAGGTTCACATCTTGTACTCAAAATTTCTGTGATCTACAATTCCACCTCGGACTCCTTTGTCCTTTTTCCCTTTTCTTCTTCCCCTATATTATGGCTCTCTGGTTATATACTTAGTCACATTTCTATGATCGTGGATTCTAGCATTGGAAGGCTGACATCTTTATCTCAATCTATATAATCACACGAGGAATCTGATCGACCGCTATTGCTTTCCATACTTAGCCAATTTTATGGTCATGATTGCTGGGTTGGAAGTCATGAACTCTTCTTCTTCTTCTTGTTCCATGATGTACATATTGCACTCAAAACTTCTATGATCTACAATTCTATCGCAGACTCCTCGAACTTGCAAGCTTCACTGTACCACGGTTAAAAAATGTGCTTCCTAATATACATTGGTTATGCTCTTACTAGTGACTCTTACAAGTGACAGTTGCACACAGTAATACGAAACAGTTCGCATCCAGCCTTCGCAATATAGAAATTGACTACCAAGTTCCGACATCATCCCCTCTTCTATGTTACAAATTATGCATTCAAATGTTCCGAATGATACAATTTGACCATCGGGCCCTCACGTGTTCTGGGCAGACCTTGTGACCCTATTTTGGATCCTCCTGTTCACAGGTTCACGAAATCTCCAATTCTTAGTCAGTGTTTTGAGTTGGTGCATTCGAACTCTACTACTTCTTGTTCCGTGATATACATATTGCACTCAAAATTTCTGCAATTTACAATTCCACCGCGAACTCGTTGGTCCTTTTTCCCTTTTCTTCTTCCCTTGTATTATCTCTTTGTGGTTATATACTTAGTTTCCTTTCTATGATCACGGGTTCCAGTGTTTGCGGGTTGACATATCTTTATCTCCATCTATATAATCACACGACGAATCCAACCGACCATTATTTCTTTCCATACTTGGCCAATTTTATGGCCATGTTTGGCGGGTTCGCGGTTTCGAACTCTGCTTCTTGTTGCATCGTGTACATATTGCACTCAAAAAATTTGTGATCTACAATTCCAGCATGGGCTCGTCGAACTCGCAATATTCACTCTACCACGACTCACAAATGTTTCAAATTATCTCTCGCTACCTTCCATCCCCACTAACTTCCTGTCCTTCTGGCTATCCTACCATACCCTCTTCGCTGTTACGCGTATTGCACTCAAAAAGTTCTGAGACATATAATTTGACCCTTGTGCCCTCACCTTCAACGGTTGTACCATGCAACCCTATTTTGTAGCTGTTTTTTTCCTGTGCGCGCGACCTCTGTACTTTCTTACTATGCAATTAGAAACCTTTCATGCTAATAACTGACCATGCAGGAACTGCCAACATTGTCATTAATGGGTGAAACGATCGAGGAGATATCCCATTATTACGCATTAAACCAAGATGTGCAGAGAGTTATTTTGTCCCTTCCGATTTTTCATCTCGAACACGCATCGTTGTGTTGGGTCACTCAAAAAATCTACAATGATTAATTGCTCATTGCAATATACGCCATGTTCGCATTTCTATGTATGAAATTACTAGTGTTTAATGTTAACAACACATCATGCAACAACCGTCCAAATTGTCATTAATCAACGAAAGTCTTGAAGACATCTCCCATTCACATGCTTTGGACCAAAATTTGCGCAAGGTTATATTATCCCTTCCAAATTTTCATTTCATTCATCGTCTGAAGAAAACAAATGTTCTTGTAGACTTATGGCAGCAGGTCGACAATAGTTTTGTGGAGATACAGTAAATATGTTCGCACATGAGGACCATAAATTCCAGTGGTCCAGGGCATATTTTTACTATTCATCCCATTCTGCCCAGAACGAAGTAATTTGGAACTCTAGAATCGCTTGTGCAGGCTACGTCCCTGAGGTTTTTTACTGTAAGGAGGTGGTCTCTTGGTGCGCCGAAAAATATATTCCAAGCCAAAGAATTATTCCACTATGTGACCATTCTCTTGTTTCTTTGTCACCTTAGGTCTTCTGCGAGATCTTAAAATTGCCGAAGCCAACATTGATGTTTAGAGGACAAGACTGCAAAAAGTTTCTAGAAAAACATGATAACGGGTTGGACATATTAGCCGACTTCCTTGAAGACTCGACAATAGTTCCTAAAGATATCACAAGGTTGCAGGTAAGTTCCTTTAGAAATCCATTCTGGGAAATTGCGTGGTTGTTTACAAGAATAATGGGACAGGCATCCACGACAAGCATTTCCCATATAATTATTTATATTTTGTATTTCATAGTCAAGGAACAATACATTTTCGATTGGGGGAAGCTAATTTCCATTGAGATCTGTTCCCAGTTGTCATGATTCAAAGAATCGGATAAATTTTATATGTCATCCTACTTGATTTTTGCTATTGTGCATTGCTGCCCGTTTCCAAAACTTTCTCTTTCCAATAAAATAAACTGTGGATTCGACCCAGTAACATTCTGGTATGAGGCCATGTGGAGGAACAAGGCGTCCCATTGTTTTTATGAAGTTTTTAATGGCTTTGTCTCAGTTTTCGAAGATTTACTGTTAGGCAAGGATGCTCCGCAGATGTTTGGCCAGACAACCAAGTTTTTGAATAGGAAGGGCACACTTGAGCAAGAGGAAAATCACAGTTTCCTCATGGTCTTTGGCTTTAAAGAAAATTCTGCCTTCCTTCCATGCCACATCATGGACAATATGTTTGTTGCAGAAATAGAAAGGCAATACAACCACTGGTTGCATTTTTTCCATGACAAGAAAAAAAAACAGTTCATTCCTCTGCCCTGGAAAGTCGGAGACTTCGTGTGCAGAAACATTAACAAGATTGACGATTTTTCCACCCATTTCAAGAAATTAAACCTAACGTACGCTGAAAGGCTAAAATGGTTTGACCCTAATGGAATTTTTCGAGAACATTTAATGGTTGTTGGCTTTAACACCTCTTTTATCCATAGACACCTTACCCAAGACAGGGACAATGTCGACAACAATCCTGCTTATGCCGATTGCGACGTAGAGACATTGCAAAGCGCGACTGAATTATACAGACAACATGGAAAAGTATCCAGTGAGAAGAGTACCCAGTGCCCCACCAACACTCCCAAGAGCACGACATCACGGAGCATCACTTTGATGGTCCACCCCAGTAAGAAAGCAACCTAGAAATCTTTGAATGGAGGAGGAGATAAGAACCCTCCTCGCATAAATATTGATATTTCTCACAAAATTCCACTGACGAAGAAGAGAAAAAACAATGCAGGGCAAGCGAAGGAAGATGAAATTGAAAGTGGAAAACTGCAACTTGAAATGGAAACTGAGCACATGCAAAAAATTGGGTCGTCTGTGGTGGAAATATCTGAGACCAATTTTTTTGATGTAGATGAATCCTTTGTGATCTAGAGTGCTATTTTTGACAACCAATCTAAAAGTATGGTCATTGAAAAGATATATGTAACAAACAGGAAAGGAAAATCTCACACAGAGATTAACTTTAGGGAAATGCGGTTGTCCCAAATCTCCTCATTTCAGCAGGTAACTGGTGAAATTATTCATGATTCCATTGGAGGAATTGAGACTGAAAATGCCAATCTAAAAGACCGCGTCAACAAATTTGAGCAGGATTTCATTGCAACTCCATAATTTTCCAGTCCTTTGGAAAAAATCATGCCTGCTACCATTGTAGCCAATATGAAAGTATCCTCTACCTCCTTGAATTCTCTAGCTCCCTTGTAGAGAATAACATCAACAAAAGAATGCAGCTAGTTACTGAAGCCTCATAAACATTGTAAAATTTAGTTTCCTTCGGAAAAAAGGCCAATGATTTCCTGCAACATTTGGAGGCAAATTTAAAAAATGAACAATATTTATGTGATCAAGTATTGGCACCTTTTTCCAACTATGTCGTAAACACACTGGAACTGAAAAGAAGATAAGAGAAACTCCCCTCCCCAAAGCGGACCAAAAAATTAAAAGCATGCTAGCAAAAGAAACTTAACAACCTAGAGCTCATTGTCAAATCATGTAAACAAGTCATATCAGAAAAGGAATATTTATTCACAAGCCTGCTCCATATGGACTTAGCCGAAACTACCAACGAGGTTCAAGATCCAAACTTAATTCTCAAATCCTTGTCAATCACCAAAGAAGCCTTCCAGGAACAAGTTTATATTTTAAAGGGGTTGTCTTTCGAAAAGTTTTATGGCATACTTGAACATCGTCTAGATGAGAATGAGCACTGGGTACTGGACTATGCGACACACAATGAAGAAATTGAACAGAGTCTGCATAGTATTTCAATGGATATAAGGAAATTAGAAAAAAACCTTTACGACATAGAAATCTGGGATGAAATCAACACAACCCCCATGAAAATCTACATCAAAGAATGGTTCCAACAGAGAATGGACAACCTCGTCCAGGAAGGGCAACAACCGGTCAACATGACTCCACTGACCATTGACGACATAAAAAAAAACGCATCGGCTTCATAGTAAGTCTATATTGGCATGTTGTTTTCTTTATCAATTCAATTTAAGTCTATGTTGTCATCTTGTTTTCTTTATCAATCCACTTATGTCCTCTTTAAATAGAAAACTGTAACCAAAGACTCATAACTTCCAATTTCTTCTTTTCAGGTCTTCCTCTCTACTATCACGCACTTCTTCTTGTGATGTTCCTAATTCTTGTACTTATTTCTTTTTATGGTCCGCGGGAGCCCCAATCCCAGTCTATATGACAAACGCATTTAAATTTCCAAAAACATGTAACAAACATTATTAATTTTTGATAAACTCCAAAGAAAACTGGTTCGACAATGCCTTTATTGTATACTAAATTTTGGGTTTCCATGAACCTTTCTTGTTTGTTCCAAAGAAAACTAATTTAGATATACTACATTTCTTGTGTCCTATTGTATGCTAATTTTTTTGTCTTGAATGACGTTGTTACTAGTCTATTGTATGCTAACTTTTTGGGTGTCCAGGAACCTATACTTTGATAGATTTCGATTTCTCTTGTGTCCAAAACCCTTTGCTTTAAAGCAAACTAGTCCGAGAATGCTAATTTCTTTGTGTTTTCCTCCATGAAACTATGTAACATACATTATTACTATTCTATTGTATGCTTTTAAATGTTGATGCAATTTCCAGAGATATGTAACAAACATTATTTATTTTATAATAAGTTTCTATAGTTCGCAAGTCCGCTTGTCAATTTGTATATCACAGAACTCTCAGTGCT
This sequence comes from Picea glauca, assembly GCA_000966675.3. Classification (NCBI taxonomy): domain Eukaryota; kingdom Viridiplantae; phylum Streptophyta; class Pinopsida; order Pinales; family Pinaceae; genus Picea; species Picea glauca. Next base: position 50,093 of record JZKD02S1642687.1, read on the forward strand.
ATTTGTAGGGCACAAAACAACAAAGACCCATTTTTGAGCCCGCAAGCCTGAGAACCCGTGATCCAAAAACTGACTAAGTATGGAATGAGGGTTCTGTGCATGCTCTATAAAACGTGTGCAAAGAAAACTAATTCGTCAATGTTATATTTTTTTTGTCCAAGAAAAGCCTTAGTTTTAAAGCAAACTAATTCGAGAATGCTATTTTTTTGTGTTTTTCTCCACGAACCTATGTAACAGACGTTATTACTATTCTATTATATGCTTTTAAATGTTCATGTAATTTCCAGAGATATGTAACATACATTATTAATTTCTGGTAAATTTCTATAGTCCGCAATTCTGCCTATCATTTTGTATATCATGGAACTGTCGGTTCTATTTGTAGGGCACGGAACATCAGAGGCCCAATTTTGAGCCTGCCAGCCTGAGAACCCGCGATCCAAAAACTGGCTAAGGAATTTTGGGTTTCCAGGAACCTTTCTTGTTTGTTCCAAAGAAAACTAATTCAGATCTGCTACATTTCTTATGTCCTATTGTATGCTAATATTTTTTGTCTTGAATGACGTTGTTACTATTCTATTGTATGTTAACTTTTTGGGTGTCAAGGAACCTATACTTTGATAGATTTCTATTTCTCTTGTGTTCATAACCCTTTGCTTTAAACAAAACTAGTTCAGGAATGCTAATTTCTTTGTGTTTCCATTCACGAAACTATGTAACAAACATTATTACTATTCTATTGTATGCTTTTAAATGTTGATGTAATTTCCAAATATATGTAACAGACATTGTTTATTTTATAATAAGTTTTTATAGTTCGCAATTCCGCTTTTCAATTTGTATATCGCAGAACTCTCGGTGCTATTTGTAGGGCACGAAACTGTTGATTAAGGTTGGTTGTCATTGATGTCAACCCTTGAAGAAAGACCCGTAGCACAAAGTTTTGGGTAATGGACCCAATAGTGTTTGATTTAAATATGACTCATTATTGTTT
>JZKD02S1642687.1:71190-86064 GCA_000966675.3 Picea glauca
TTAGGTCTTCTTACATCTGCCTTATTCTATTTTATTGAAAGGCCTTATTAATATTGACCTTTATTACATCTGAATACATTGATCTACCTATGTGCGGGTTAGGACCTTAACAACTTCCCAAAAACCATTTGTCTAATTTCCTCCTCCTCCTCTCCCTTTTGAAATTAAGAAATCCTCAAACAGAAATAATATGCCTCTTCCAAGTCCTCCCCTTCTTTCTTATACTCCTCTCTCAAATCCCCCTCATTAATTCCCAACAACCTTACCCCCCCATTAATTCCCAACAACCTTATCTCCCCATTAATTCCCAACAACCTTATCTCCCCATTAATTAATTCACCCACCTTTTAATAATAAAATAATAAAAGACTTATTAATACATTTTAATAATTAATTAAATTTAAATTAAAAACTATGATAAAATTAATCAATTTGGGTTGTTACATTAACTCAGTCTTGACTAGACAGTAATACTGATGCAACTTCTTTACTTGTTGATTCCATCTCCATGAATTTATCCACCCACAATTAATTGTTTTCTTAATCTTCTTCTTCTTTTGACACTTTTCTAAGAGATGATTTGTCTTCTCACAATGAAGATAAGGATGGAGATCAAAACATTATGTCTCCAAATGACCAACTCTATGACAATGTTGGCACTTATTATCAAGATTCTTCACTTCCTCTAGAAATCCCGCACTCACAAACTAAATTGGTTTGTAGTAGTATGGGATATGAAAGTTGTTTCCTTTGTCATATCCTAAGCCATGCCGATTTTTTTTTAATGACAATTCTTCCCAAGGTCTGACAAACATCTTGGAAATATCATTTTTTTGAATCTTGGCTTTCTTCTTTTGTATCTTCAAATTTCTTGTCATTGTTGTTGTTGCTTTCATTAAGTGCTACTTCTTCTAACTCTCCTTCAACAAGACTTTTCTTCATTGGTTCATTAGATGATTCCATCTAATGATTAGTTAAGGAATCATCATCAATATCTTGTGTTGATTTTGTATCCACTAATAGGTCATGTGTATTACAAGTAGAATCAACCATCTGCAATAATTTTTTTGTGTCACAAGTTGTATCAACCTTTTTTATAAACTCATTTTCATCAGATGATGCATCAATCATTTGGATGAACTCTTTTGTAGCACATGTTGCATCAATCATTTGGATGAACTCTTTTGTAGCACATGTTGCATCAATATTTTCTATTATATCCTTCGTATCAAAAATTATATCGACCTTTTGTATGAGGTTATTTGTTGCATATGTTGCATCAATATTGTCATCAATTTTATTATGCTTTTCTTTTAATTTTATTTGAAGTGCATCAATCAATTGATCCTTCATTCATATTTCATCTCGAATATCATTTGCTAACTGTATTGTATCAACCATGTGATCAACTATGTTTTTCTTTTGACTTAATTCCCACTCAATATTTTAAAATTGTTTTTTCAATTCACGGTTTTCCTCTTGCAATTCCTTGATTTCTTGAGAGATGTTTTGTAAATGATTTCCTCCTTTACCCATTTATTATTATTCTCTCACTCACTTTTCATGATTTCCTTCACTCGCTCTCTTGCACTTGTTTCTTTTCTTGCACTTTCACTTGATTTGATATTACACTTAGGGAGTAGGGTACTACCGATCATGCACCCTAAAGTGTGATTACAATGAATTGACTCACTTGACCTCCTTATTCAAATTTTAGGTAGGTCTTGATGATGCTTTTCACACTTAACATTGAAAGTATTTTTCCCTTTATACAATTCACTGCTCAGATTCAATGGTTTGTACTTTAATGTTGACAATTCAACTCATGAATGAAAGAAATTTTATGCTTGATAGATTTACAGTTTTCCACTTAGTGTCAAATATTTGAAATGATATGTAACCTTTTACTAGTTTACAGATATGGTTAGTTTGAGAAGACTACAATACACTTAATTTTGGCAATTGACAACACTGGAATATGTTGTTCGAAGGACAACTATCTTAGAGATTCATTTAACTATCAACCCGGGGTTCTTTTGAAATGTGTGAGACACAGATGCTATTTTCACAAAATTGGGAACCTATAGATTGATTAGTTTATGAGGAGTTTATATGAACATCTATAATTCAAAATTTTTAAATAAAAACCAAGAATAAAAGAATTACTATAATTGTCTTTGTCTGACCATTGCCTTCCCTATTTGTGGGTTTCAAAGACTCCAAACAATACTTTGGATGTGAGGCATGGGGTAACAATCATGTCATTTAACTTCAAGCTCTATATTATTGAAATAAACACTTAATAATGTACATAAGAAAATCTGGTAGCTACCATCTACAACATGCATATACAACAAAATTACTTTGAAATTCAAAATAAAACAAAGTACATAGACTAAGAAACAAAGTATATAAACTAGGAAACTAAACTATAAATCTATTTATGCAACAATAAACATAAGGTACCTCCTTGAAGTGGGCCCTCCTTCAAACATGTAAAACAAGAAAAAAATTCTGCTATAGCACTGTTGTTCACTCATAATATTGAAATGGAACTAAAGAGGCATATTCATATATTGCAAAAACTTCAAAATATGTTCACAAACTATACAACAACACTATCACACTTCGAATTACAGTCTATTCCTTTTATTCTCTAGTTATCTAATATGAGAATGCAACTGGATATTTATAGGTGAATATGGGAATCAACCCAAGTTGTTTGGATTTACATTAATCACTAAACTAAGGATGCATAACTGATGTCCATTAAAACTAGAGTGTGTTTCAATATGTATGTATAGTCTAAAAGTATGAAGATGCCAACAATCCACGAATTTCAAGGGAGAAATTCATAGGCATCAAAAAGTGAGCTTGAACTACTCTCTATGTTCTCTCCTGTCCCTTGTCCAATTTTTCATTGGTGAGGTCGACTTGGTTCCTTCAAATATGGTCTCCATTAATCTTTGAAAAACCTTCATCTTTCTATCACAACCCTGGAAATGCAACCTGTATTTCTACTTGATCATTTCTTGAAACTCATGGTTAGCATTCTTTAACTTTTATTGAAGAAAAAAACTCAAATATCTATTCTAATTTCATCATATAAACAAGAAAAGATAAGAAGCATAATCCATTTTACCTTTGTATAATAAATGTCTAAGATGAGCGAGAAATGGAATATATGAGGATTAATTTAGCTTTTATAGACCAAAAACATTATCATAATGAAGACAAAAAGGTATCAATTCTTGGTCTTGACATTCCCCCCTTCCTAATCCTTTGCATGTCCTCATGAAACCTCATTCTCATCCCCAGAAACCCCAAGATGTATTGATGTCTAGTTATAAGTTGGATTTCCAAAAGTTGCCCCATGGTAAGAACCCAGATTCCTATCAACTTGCCTCCAGAGAACTATTTCTTCTATGTTTTTCCATTGAAATATTTCCCTATATTGATGAGTTGGAAGCCATATTAATGAAAAAATAAATATGATACCCAACCATTGGTTACCATGCCTCTTCATGGAATTGATGTATAAAGAAAATCTAGATAGATCAAGCTCAAAATGTGGGTAACCAATAGAACTTCTATTCCTTAGAGGATTTGTAAGTGTGTGCCAAATATCACAAGAAGCCAACAAATCTTGTAGTGAATGATCCTGTGCAAATTCTTGATGATTGGTAATGGCATAATGTCTATTCACCCTAAATCTTTAAGATTCCCCTGGATCTTGAAGAATTTTTTTGTAATCTTCAATGATTACACCAGGCATGGGGTATTCCTCCCTCACTATCAAATTGGTGTTAGAAAAACAGAACTGTGGAGCAATAAAATAAAACAAATGAGGAAACAAAACACAGAAGATACACAATACAAGAGAGACACTGATTTACGTGGTTCACCCAATGTGGGCTACATCCACTAGAGAAATTGCCAAGTCCTTCCTTTATTATTATCCAGCAAATGAAGGGATACAACCTATAGAAAAACCCATTGTAACTTCCTCTTCTTTCTCTCACAGTCTCCTCTCTCAGAATACAATACTTGCCATCATACATAGCCGCAATATATTTCCCTCATAAAAGAGGGTTGCCTTCTAGGGAAAAAAACCCTAACATAATTTGTATCGTTAGCTCTGTGACCTTATAATGAACTGTCCAGATTTACAATGAAATTACAATATACTTTTACAAGGAAAGTTTTCCTTCGGGGGCTTTGCCCCCCGGACCGCACAGAGGGGGCACCCCCCCTCTGCACTCACCCGCGTAGAAGAATGTACATAATTTTGGGGTGTAAAGTCTTCATGAGGTATAAACAGGGCTGAAAAACACAAGACCTCTGAGTCAGGAAGATAATCAGGTTCCACAACCAACAATTAGAGTTGAAATATGCCTAAGTATAATAATCATTTGCAACTCTCCATTGTACCAAACCATAAATGAAAGAAGTGAAAGCCCTTAGTTGGAAATCCCCCAAAAATGGGTTATTATTCCAACGTGTATGGTTTGGTATCACAAAGCTAAACAAGTATAACTCACAAAATAAGTTTTTATCATGATCTTCAACCTGGAGAAAAAGTTGTTATGAAGTCTTTAAGAGTTACAATTTTTGAAATATTTCATTTGCTAATTGTTTAATATTGAACTGTGTCCATCTATCGTGCAGGTAGATAGGATGGATTCGAGAAGGAGATCTATAGAGTAGTCCCTCTAACCCTAAGAAACAAGAATCTTGGAGATTTTTCTCCATATCTTGCAGCCTATTCATATATCTGTTAATTTTCATTTTCCATCTAATCTCCTGAGTGAAATAGAGGGAAAACCATTTCTACTTGAGTTTATTAATAACCTGCTTATGGATTTCTCTATTAATGACCCCCAAATCAAACAAGTCATCTTGGTTTCTCCATCCAGGTAAGTCAAGTTTGAGTTGGAGAAAGGCGTATGTGTTTTTCATGATGTCATCAACAATGGTGTTTATAAACTTCTCAACGTTTGTCATATCCTCTTCATAATATTTTTCAATGGTTTTTCTTTATTTTTAATGGCCTTTAATAAAGTTTCCATTCTACGATCTCTCTCTTTTTTCAATTTATTTACCTTCTTTTTCAACCTCCTATTTTCCATTTAACTTCATGTTTTCTCTTTAAAAAATTAAATACCCAGGATTGTATGCTTTGAAAGAAGGGAAAATATGACTCTTAACTCTCCCTCTCTTCCTTTGTTCTTTGCCCATTTTTGGTTGAAGAAATGTATCTTTGTTCCCTCCAACTACATTTTCTTTTAAAATATGGACAGGTACCTATGTATAGACCTCCTCTATGGCTTCACTCTTAAAGGTTTCCGTTGATTCCAATCCCTACTTTTTTTTTGCAATCGTAGGTTGCCACTCAACTTCAGTTGTCTTAGAAAAACTATCCTTTGTTTCCTTTGTAGGTATGTAGTCATCTTACTCTATGTAGATAGTCCTTGGTGTATAACCATCATTTAATTTTGCTGCAAAATTAAACCCCTTTGGACTCTTAGTTTCATCCCTCTCTGTGCTTTCAACTGCAACCGATTTCTTAACATTCTCATCATAATTTTTAAACTCTTCCTCATAATTAGTAAAAGTGATGACTAATAGACTCTTATGAGTTCAATTTCAAGTCCTAGGAGCCTTCGTTATTGTTTTAGTGTTGCTACATGATTGTTCCAATCTTGTATAATAATCACTTTGATTATGAGATTTTAACACCTTCTTTTGGATTGCGTGGGTTTTTCCTAGTAGGGTAATACTCATGCCCTAGGGTTGATTTTGATACCACTATGAAACCATTGCCAATTGGTTCCTATCTATTCCATCATAGCTCTGAATAATAATGTTATGAATCTTGCATGGAAAAACCCCAAGGGTTGTGCTCGTCGTTGAAATATCTTAGCCATCATGTTAAGATCCTTCAATACGAAGAATGGTAGATTCAAAGGGTTTAAGAAATAAAATTATTATGTGATAATGGAGGATAACACCAAAACATCCCTCGCAAGTGATAATTTTTTTCACTATTACGGATACATTCTTCCAAGGATCATCTAACAACTCTCTATGAATGCCTTTTCTTTGAAATTCAAACATTTGGAAGGGAACACTTACAAATTTCAACCAACTATCCTCTAGAAGCTTAGAATTCTTTGTCCAACACTCTCCTTCAATCCTTAACCCTATAACACAACTAATTGATTCTTCATTGACCTGAAATGCAATGCCCTGAACTATGGAAAATTCACCATTAAATGTATGAGAGAATTATGTAGAAATTGATACATTGAAACCTTGAAAGCATTCAATGAAGGCTATTCATCCATCTTGAGAAAAAATACTTAAAACCCAAGGACTTTGTTGGACAATTTCAATGTTATCAGGTTCTAGATGGTTCTGGGCTCCTCCCATTTTGTATACAAAGTGTTGCAATTGAAATGTATGCAGCCTGATCCTTAATTACCTAAAAATATACACCTGGTTGGGATTTGATCTGATGATTGTAACTACATCCTGAAATCTCGACACTTATAGTCCCACTTTCATCAATAATTACTATTGTACATGCTACTAAGTGTCATTCCATATAAATGATGGTTTGTAGTGCAAACTTGCATATGAAAATAGAAAGATTATTTTGAACTTGTTACAAATTGTAAGTCAATTTGAATGATGTAATCTGTGGAAATATCATTCGATAGAAAAACAAGACCATAGAGTATAACAAAAAAATCTCCCATATTAGAATTTACACAGGTTATTTAACATGTTTTGCAATTTTAAACCAAATAGTTGAATTATGTAGCTAAAAAAAACCTATGTTTATGTATAATGCTTATTACTCAGCAGCATTTAGTAATCCACATATATTAGTTATGGAGTGGTTTAAGGGAAATTTATAAGATAAGTGGGTATTTATGGACAAAGTAAATAAGTGATTATGAACGAAGTGAAATAAGTTTATGGACAAAGTTTGTAGGTGATAATGAAGGTTTATGCACAATTTTTTAGGTGATTATGAACAAAGTGAAATAGGTTTATGGAAAGAGTTTTAATAGAGGTTATGGATAGAGTAAAATAGGGTTTATGGACAGAGTTAAGTAGGGTTTATGAACATGGTTTTGATAATGAAATTAAGTGAAGGATAGACAGGGAAAAAGTGGATGGAGTGATTATAAATAATGACAAGCTAGATGAAGTTACTTATGGATAAAGGTAGAGTAATGGAATTTTATGTTAGTAATGATAAAGCGGATGGTATTTTTGTAAAACATGAGTAAAGGTAAGTGGAATATAGGGATTTTTTCTTATTTTTCAAGTCTATAAAAAAATTAAGACTACAGATAAGTGTTGGTTGTGGAGTGTGATTATCTTCATGTTTCATACGTCTTTGTTTTCAGTCGTGTGTATACCCCATGAATACTGCACACCCCAGAATACTATACACCCCTCCATGTGGGGCGGTTGCAAGGGGGACTTTCCCACTCTGCAAGGTTTGGGGGGCTCATCCCCCCGACTAGGGTGTCTGGGGGAAAGTGGGCCCCTAAAGGAAAAATTGCCTTGTAAATGTATATTGTAATTTCATAGTAAATCTGGATCGTTCATTATAAGGTCACAGATCTTACGGTAGAAGTTATGTTATAGTTTTTTCCCTAGAAGGAAACCCTCTTTTATGAGGGAAATGTAGTGAGGCTATGCATCATTATGAATATTGTATTTTGAGAGAGGAGACTATGGGAGAAAGAAGAGGAAGTTACAACATGTGTGTTGTAGGTTGTATCCCTTAATTTGTTGGATAATAAAAAGGAAGGACCTAAAAATTTCTTTGGTGGACGTATCCCACACTGGGTGAACCACGTATAGTTGTGTCTCTATTGTATTGTGTATCTTTTGTGTTTTATTTTTGCATTTGTTTTTATTTTATTGCTTCGTGATCCTGTTTTTCTAACAACTAGTATCAAAGTGAAAGGTAACGCTTAGGAAAAGAGGGTTCGTGGTTCAAGTGGGAGAAATGGTAGAAGATGGAAAGTTTAGGGTCGAGAAATTTAATGGCCAAAAATATCAGTTATGGAAGATGCAGATTGAATATTATTTATATCAGAAGGATCTATTCCTACCATTGGGTGGAATAGAAAAGAAGTTGACAACCATGAAGGATGAAGAATGGGAGGTTCTTGACAGAAAGGCACTAGGAACGATATGGTTGAGCCTGGAAGTGTCGATGACTTTCAATATTTCAAAAGAAAAGACAACGAAGGAGCTCATGGACGCATTGAATAAACTATATGAAAAAGCCTCGGCGTCCAATAAGGTATTTCTAATGAAGAGATTATTTAATATGAAGATGTCAGAAGGTGGGTATGTTGCAGATCATTTAAATGTCAGATAAGTTCTGTAAAAGTGGTATTTTATTATGAGGTCAACGGATAGGGATCTTCTAATATTGTGCTCATTTCCAGAAAGTTGGAACGACTTGGTCATGGTTGTAAGTAAATTTGTCTCTAGTTCACACACTTTAAAATTTGATGATGTTGTTGGTGTTCCTTAGCAAGGAAATGCGATGGAAAAGCACAGGTGAGACATCAGGTAATGCATTAAACATGGAAAACATGGGAAGACTAAAAGATAGAGGAAAGGGCTTAGGGAACCGCAGGAATTATATTAAGTGAAGATCCAAATCCATATTGGGAAATAAAGAGTGTTGGAATTTTGGGAAGAAAGAACATCTAAAGAAAGATTGCAGAGCTCCAAAGAAACAAAGAGATGGACAGTAGGAGAAAAATCAGGATGCAAATATAACATGTGATGTGTTACAAGATGCTTTGATTCTTTCTATAGATAATATTTCTGAGTCTTTGGTAGTAGATTCAAGGGCTTCATTTCATGCCACACCCCATAGGAAACATTTTGTATATTATGTTCAAGGTGATTTTGGACAGGTCCATTTGGGTGATGATGCACCATGAAAATTGTTAGAATGGGAAAGGTAAAAATAAAGCAAAGGAATGGAAACAAATAGATTTTGAAAGAGGTAAGACATGTTCCAGATCAAAGGAAAAATATCATTTCAACAGAGCAGTTGGAAAGTGAAGGTTGTATATCCATATTTATAGATAAGGTGTGGAAGGTCACCAAAGGATCACTAGTGATAGAAAAAGGAGAGAAGGTAGGTAAATTGTATTTATGTATTGGTAATACTGACTCTTCTATCTCTTTAGCTTCTACATGAGTGGATACAACACTGTGGAATCATAGGCTTGGACACATGAGTGAGAAGGGGATGCAGATAATTCAAAAAAATAAACTTGTTTCTAGTTCTTAAACAAATTGATTTGGATTTTTGTGAGCATTGTGTTTATGGAAAATAGAAGAGAGTCAGATTTCTCAGAGTCGGAAAAGAAAATAAAGTGAAAGGTTAGAGATTGTGCATACATATGTATGGGGACCATATCAGGTATCATCTCTTCGTGGATCTCGTTATTATGTTACTTTTATTGATGATGCAACAAAAAAAACTTCGGTTTATTGCATTTGACAAAAATATGGTGTTTTTGATTATTTTAAGAAATGGAAAGCTTTGGTTGAGAATGTGACAGGAAAAATGTTGAAGTGTCTCAGATCAGAAAATGGAGGTGAACATTGCAACAAGGATTTTGATGATTATTTTTCATACCATGGGATTTGTTGTTGCCTTATACACACTTGGGATATCGTGGAATAAATCTTCAATCCACTTAGTGTGTCCTTGGGGGAAAGTCTCGAGTCAAGGTACTGTCACCTGATCCTCGACTCCTTCATTTAGGAAAACTCCTAGTGAAGCCAAGGGGGGTAGTCCCTAACAAAAATACTAAGGCTCTTTAAACTATGTTAAGAAAACGAACTATTCTAGGAGTTTATTGCAAATAAAACATAATCATTCAACTTTGATCATTCATCAGATAAGATATTCATATGAATCATTTGTCCATTCATAAAGATACATGCATAAACCAAGTAGGATACGATTTGTACAAGATTGATAAATTTGTTAGAAAATCACACATGAATGAAAATACTGCTCATACACATAAAGATATAACCATAGAATCAGTGCCTTAAAGTGTCGTGGGCAGTTGTTGATCCCATGTTTTATTAGGGTAAATTGAAAGTAGATTAATGAGAGATGTGTGGCCTCTTTAGAGGTTACCTTTTTGTTTGGAAACTTGTTGAGAACCTATCGAAGTCCTAGGGCCTCACCAGTAAGTTCACTAAGGGTGTCAGATGTCCAACATGGGGAGAACCTTGATCTCAAAGTTCCCTCCTGAATTCACACACTCCCCTTAGGCATTTTCCTTCTCATTAAGGTAAAAACTATTAAGGTTTTCCCTAATTATATTACTCCGCACAAACAATTCTGGTTCTGATGAATCCCATAATCGAGCTAGTATCGCAAGGGTTCAGAGCATAAACTGTTAATTGCAGGGAAGGTTTATTTTAAACTTGAAATGAAAGCTTTGCATGACTTTATTATTGAGAGAAAAAATTGAAATCTAAGCTAACATACATGAAAAATTGAAATTATTTTTTGTGCTTAAGTGCATGAAAAATTGAGTTCTTTGTAAGATTGATTTCCTTATGCTTATATGTGTTTGTAAAATCAATACGATTAGAAATTGCAAGGAAATAATGAAAAGAGACAAGCACACAACACACCAATCCCCCTAAAGGGGATGAATAAACTGGGCTCCATGGGCCCTCTTTTATTAATCCTATTACAATTGAGAACTAAGTTCTCCTTTTTTATTCTTTTTATAACTTTTGGGATCCTTATAAACTTTGTATCTATGAACTACAAGATTTTGAAATGAAAAAATTATTCCTTGAAGAAGTGGGAAGCACTCAGATGCTCCCAAAGCTTCTATTCCGCCAAAAAATCGACAGAATTTCCCCTTGGTTGTCCAATGTTCTGCAAAAAAAAGCAATCAAAGTACCCCAAAAGATGCCCAAAATCACTTTGGGACAACTTAGGGGGTATATCAAAACTTATAGAAAAAATCGCAAAAACGAAAGCAAACTAACTACTAAACTAGCAAACTAATATTTTTGATTTTTTTTCAGATTTTAAAGACTACTTTAGGAAAGTAAATAAAAGCACTTTTAATTTGCCAAATATTTAAATGAAGAGCACAAAAAAAAGACTACACTTTTATCTTTAATAAATAGGAATTGAAACTAGCTAAAAATGCCTAGAAACCTTTGTCAAATCTACCTTTTTCTGAGATATGAAATTCTAAACAATTAGTAGATTTAGAAAAGTAACCATGCAAAGTAAATAATAAACTTTAATATCAGATTTATTCTTTGCATGCAAGTAACCAAGTAACCGGAAAACGTTTTAGAGAATTTTTAGAGAGGAGAAAGAGAGAAACTTGAAGTGATTGGAACCCTTGAGAAATGGAGTCACTTTGATGGCAAGGCAAAGATGAGAAGACTGTCCAACTCCTTGAAGAATGAAGGATGCAAGGAAGATCCTTCACTTCTTCTAGATGAGATGATCTTGTCTAATTCACAAAACCCCTTGCAATGAACTTGTTGGATAAACGGTGTTACCTACACAAAAGACTCAAAATGGCACATTAGTTTTAGCATAAACGTAACATGCATATCAAATCTTAAATGTAAATACTCAATAGAATTGAAATACAAGATATTAAAAACTCTATCCAATTGAATAACAATATTCCTATAGATTGGCCAATATTAACAAGACACAAAGCAATGCATGAATATAGATCACCTCATATGAACCACATTCACCAATACAAGAACCACATCACCATAGATCTTGACCTCCAAAGTATTTATTCCATTAGCAAGAAAAAGATATTACGATCCTGTACAACAAGGTCGCCCAAAATCCAGCTAACAAAATGGAGAGGGGTCGACCTCTATTTAACTAGTTTTGGGTGACAATTCCCAAGAGGATGCACAAGTGTGAGGGACAATGGCACATGTGGAAGAGGAGATGTGCAAGGAGTAAAGGAGAGATGAAGTGAAGCGAAGTGAGGTGGAGTGGAGTGATGGAGGTGGAGGTGAAGTGAAGTGGGAGTGAGTGGTAGTTAGGTGGAGTGGAAGTGGAGTTGTGATGCGAGATCCCTCATTGGGATTAGCACTATCTCTTCTAAGTGCGCCATCTAACAAGAGGGAGGTCGACCTATGCATTGGGATCTCCACCATACGCCAAGTAAGCTAGGGGATGCACCTTCACTAGGAGAATTCACTGCCAACTAGACTCTAGACTCCAAAAATGTCAAAAACATGTTTCTGACATGTTTTTTGACTTCCTTATTTTTTAGGAAACTCAATTAAAACCCATTTTTTTGTCTTTTTTCGAGAGAAATACATTTTTGAGTGATTAAAATCACTTTTTTGCCTAGACAGTAGGGGAATAGGGGTTTAATGGGTGCTCTGGCTTAGAAAACGAGCACAAATATGGAATCTGACAATGATTTATGCCACATTTTTACAATTTATTGACTTTACATTAAAAAAATTACGTTTTGCGAGAAATTCATTATTTGACTAAAACATTAAAAAAACCCTATGGGGACCTAGCGCAGTTTCCATATGACTCAATAGACATGACCTAGAATGAACTCATATACATTTACACACTATAATTTTTGTATACCATGCCAAGGCCTAACCACCAACACATACTCCAACTTTGGAGTCAATCTTGAGTGAAAAAAATAGAAATTATTAATCGCCCACAAAGATAGGAAAAAAATAATTAACAAGTGAAAAAAAACACTCTAGAGTACATTCTCGTTCTTAGGTCTTAGGTGGACAATAGTCTGTTACAACTTTCATGGTCAAGTAATTTATTACAATTCCCTAGAGGGATGGAAATGCAGAAAAAAGGTGGTCAAAAAGACTAGCTGAATCTGTGAATTCTGACTTCTGAGCATCTGTCTACTCAGTCTTTGGCGGCTCATCTTCAAATCCAGCTAGTGCAACTTGGTGGATAAAATTGGCTCCATATGGGGACGTGTGGTTGATATTTATATCTGAAGGAGACCATGTGAGAATCCAGAATCAAATGACCTTAGGAAAGTTAGCTTGAGACTTTTTTGTTCCATCTTTCCCCTTCCTTTGGTAGACTATCCATTTATGCCTTGCCATTTCCAAAATCTGCTCATTTGTGGAATTATGACCATATAACTTAGTGACATTTGTGAGCTTCACCAAAGTTGTTTATGTGATTGGAGTTTCTAGATTGCCCCAAAAAATTGTTTGTTGAAGGAAGACCTTGTTCATTTATCTGAAAAAATATTTGACAGGTAGATTCTTCATGAAAGTATTCACAAGATCTACAAAATGGTGGTATTTCTTCATTTACCACATTATTTGATTCTAATTGATTAGGAGGCCTTTGATCTTGAGGAGGGACTTTCTTTTTCCACCTATCATTATTAGGTCTGGGTTGGAATATATTATTTTGAGATATTTCCATATCTATTAGTCTATTTTGTAAAGCACTAAGATGAGTAGCATGGTTTGCTTCCATTATTTTAACCATTTCAGTAACGACCTTTAAAGGGTTGAAATTTGGGTCTTTATTGTCAGGAGTTGTAGCCTTTTCTTTTGCCTTTGTTTGCCTAGAAGAAATACCCCGTGTAAAACTTGGAAGATTGGACTTTCCCGAAGCTTGCATATTTTTTTCAATCTTTATTGCTATATCCTGAGCTACTTTGAGGTTGGTGGGTTCCTTATCTCTAATTTGATACCTCATTTCCCCACCAAAAGCCTCAATATAATATATCAAGATAGTGTTATCTGAAGGCTTGATATCTGTATGCATACTTGAAACTAACTCATTGAAATTTTTGTTGAATTCATCCATAGTATTGTTTTCATTCTTCCTTATTGTGTTGAGGGATGCCAACAGGTGACGACGATCTCTCTTTTCCCCCAATTTTCATTGAAGGCATATAAAAGATCTTTAAGTGTCTTGAACGTGTTGTTGGGCATGTCCTTGTACCAATCTAAGGCATCATCTTCTAAGGAAACGAAAAAGAGTTTAATTTTCACATCTTTGTGGTCATGTGTTGCACACCATGTATTAATACATATAATAAAGGATTTAACATGGATTTTTGCAGAAATAACATTATTGCCTTGAAATCTAGGTAATTTTTCTATGTCTTTTTTCTGAAATTGCATGAGGGTAACTGTTTATTGCAGAAAAATCACAAGGATTATAAATTGTCATTTCTGAAATAAAAATATCACTAACAAAAAACAAGTGGATATCAGAAATGGACTCAGAGCCTAAATGACTAAGTATTCTACGAGAAGATGCTTTGGCTAACCTCCTTCTATAATCATGTTCAGGTTCATGAATGAAGTCAACTAAGCCTTCTGAATTCCTTCTTGTAGAATAAGTAGTCAAATTAGAAATGAGTGGAGTCGTGAGATGATTGAGTCTAAATCTGATAAACAACAAGCATAAAAAACTAAGTAAAGAAAACAAAAAGGAAAACAAGGTCGTATTCCGATAATAGAAACATTTATCCCTGACAACGATGCCAAAAATGTTGACGACTTATACACACTTGGGTTATCGTGGAAGAAATCTTCAATCCACTTAGTGTGTCCTTGGGGGAAAGTCTCGATTCAAGGTGTTTTCACCTGATCCTCGACTCCTCGGTCTAGGCCAACTCCTAGTGAAGCCAAGGGGGGTAGTCCCTAACAAAAATACTAAGGCTCTTTAAACTATGTTAAGAAAAAGAACTATTTTAGGAGTTTATTGCAAATAAAACATAAGCATTCAACTTTGATCATTCATGAGATAAGATATTCATATGTGTT
>JZKD02S1642687.1:126350-138592 GCA_000966675.3 Picea glauca
CTTATCATATAAAGAAAAAGAGGTTTTTACCCTGTATGGGTTTCCTCAGGAAATATTTGTCTTTGTGTTTCTCATATATGTGACTGATGCTGAATGTGCCATTGTTTATTTCCCTACATTATTGTGATCATCATTTAGTGTCTCAGCAAAGAGTTTAAAAGAAGCATAATTTTTTAAGCACGGTAACAACTGATTCACCCCCCCTCTCAGTTGTCCAACATTTATCCTCCCATTTTAGGATAGGTCTTTACAATAAATTGTTGATCGCATATTTTTGTTTTAGTATTTCATTTTGCTTGGCTTCTTATTGCAAGTTTGTAGCTTCAAACACCAACAGACAGATTAGAGGTCTAAATCATGAGATATGGTCTTCCCTCATTGGAATTCTTCCTAAGGTATTAGTTTCGATTGTGAATTTCATTTCTGTTTGCTTGCTTCTTTTATTGCATTTAAGTGTGGATCCGCTATAGGAAATAATCATTGAAGGATAGAAAAATTAAGTAAGCTACTCACGATTAATCACACGGACATCACCCTGAGTGCATGAAAGAGTGTGATCTAAGCCTTCATAGCACTAAGTTACTCCTACGTCCCAGTGATGAATCCTTAGTGTTAATTTTTTGTAGTGTGGGTTTGAAGATTGTTTTGCCGACTTTATATTAGGCTATACTAGGCTCTTATACTACGTTTCCTGTGCCTGCACCTCGAAGCTTACGAGCCCTGGTTGATAATTAAATGTGGGAATTAATAGTGCATATATTTAGCCCCAACATATTTCTTGAAGTGTAGGATTCATTCTTCATTGAGTTTGTCTTATTGGTAGAAAATTGTTATGTACATAAATGTGATGAGTGCATAAACTGAATGAATTCCCTTCATATTTGTATAATCCCAATCAAATTCCTTAGCATGCACATGTAACAATTCAATCAATTTATTTTTTTGAGGTCCTTCAAGACGAGGATTTATATTAAGTGTCCTTCCTAAAAGGATTTCTACATGCATGCTACATATTTCAAATGTAATATATAGATAGGTTGGAATTAATTTAAATTGTTTTTGAATCATAGAAAATGGTCAGGTTTCTTCTATCATGTGCATGATATGATTGGTAGGTGAATCAAGATTATTAATGAGATCATAGATAAGATCATCTTAAGTATTCTCCTTGAATGAAAGAGATGACTCAATCATAAAAACTTGTTGGGTTTTGTCATCATCACTATCCTCATTTCCTATCCATACATTTGTTTCATGAGTAGGACTTCACTTTGTTGGTGGATACAATATCAGTTTCTTTGTAGAAGAGCCCGGAGAGATGGTCATATCTTTGGATCTACACCTAATGAAGGCATCAACGATGGCCAACCAAGGTCTTCCCGAGATCAAAGGGTATCCCCCTAGATTTGATTTTGGTTGTAGAACCATAAAATCAATAGGATACTCCTAGGAGTCTACAAATATAATTTTTTCTTCTAAGATATCTTTAGGTTGTATAATGGATTAGCCTGCTAACTGAATGACAGTAGCAGTTTGACGAATATTATTTAACTGCAATTTTTCCAATGTCTCTTTAGTCATGAAGTTTATGTAGCTCCTAGATCTATCAGGGTATTTGAGATGCAAAGTTTATTAATGTAAACATATACAATAGGACTTCCTAGATTTGAATACTTAGTGGTCGGTATATTTCTTAGCACTAAATCAACTAAATGACCAACTACCTGAATTATTGGAGGATCTTTTAGTTTTCGTCATGGTTTCTTCAAACACAATTCTCTAATAGCTTTGGCATATATAGGCACGTCTTTTATGGCTTGAAATAAAGAATTCTAACACATAAATTTTTCAATTCCCCAAGAAAACCAAATTCAGATTGTTTGGTGGATTTCTCAATGGTTAATCTTTCAGGATATCAAGGATTTTGAACAAATTTTTATTTTTCTATAGAAATGGGTTGGTTTTCTAAGGAAGGTTTATTAGTTGTTTAATTTGATTCAACAACCTTCTCCTCATTGTCTTGTTCCAAGATGACAGGAGAAGTTGGATTATCCGACTCTATGGTTTTATCCACATCATCTTGTTCCTCAATGATGGGTAGAATGATTGACTACTTTTCCTAATCGAAGATGAATTTCCTAAAGGTATATAGGTGAGATAAGGTAATTCATATAGTTGGGAAACTCGACATGGTAAGTGTGTTGAGATACTTTATTATTGGGGTTAGGAACGGGTTGAGTAGGAATCTAAGTTGGTATTTGAGGTGGTTGGGATGGTGGTATTTGTAATTGAGGTTTTTCATGCTGGAATGAAAGTTGGGGTTGAGAAACAAACTATTGTAGATGTTATTATGACATATTTATAAAAGGAAATGAACCTCGCCGACCATTTTCCAAGCTTGGTTTGTCCCTAAGGGGTCCATTATGACCATGATGTTGGTGGATACCAAGTGGAAAATGGGTTTTACATATGTTGTTGATTAGCCAAAAATGCATTATAATATTGAGAAGGATTATGAGAAATACTTGATGGTTGATTTGGACAAGGTCGTTTTGGATTGATGAGCCAAAGTTTCTCAACTCATTCACTCGTACCTTGATAGACTGATTTTATTCTAGGTAGTGAAGGACAATCCTTAGTGTCATGATCATGTTCACAAATAACACAGGTTCCAATATTATCCAAGGGACACACATGAAGAGGATGTTTCTTACGAAATCTTGGACAAAATATGGCCAAAGGTAATGCTCCATCTTCTCACTTTTTTTTTATTTTCATAGTGTCTAGTTGGGAACTAAGAGAATTGAGGATGTCAGTTTTGAAATTATCTAACAAATTCCCAATTTCAACTCGGGTAATGGAACCTCTGGATGTTTTAATAAATCTTTCAAGGATTTACCTAGACCCCCTTCCTTTATTATTACCTCTTGAATATCATCTACATAACTCACAAATAGTATTGTCTGACGGTTGAGAAATATCTCCAACTTCCATCAAGTTTAGAACATCCTAACAATCATCTCATATACCTTTAAGAAAAAGTGTCCACGGTGTATTTGGTTCTAATTTATGTTGATTGGATCGTCTAACATTGTATTGGAACTATTCAAAAAAGTATTCCAAACTCTCATCTTCTTTTTGAGCCATTTTAAAGATTTCTCCTCATAAATATCTAGCCTGGAAGTAGTCTTGGTATTTCTTAAGAAATGCATGTCTCATAGCATCCCATCTTGGTATTGAATTTCCATCCAACACCATGAACCAGCGTAAAGATGAATATTTTAAGGTAGTTGGAAATAATTTTAGTTTATGGGCATTAGATGAATAGTCATAGATACAACACAAGCCATCAAAATCAAAGAGAAATGTGTTTGGTTCTTCACTAATTAGCCCATGAAAATGGGGTAAAGCAGTAGGTGCGAATTTTTTCATCTGATTTGTACCCTCTATATGCCTAATAGGAAATTCAAACATAACAAGATTATGTGGAACATATCCTTCCCCTTCTTCCAAGTGTTCATTGACCATGATGAACAAGGAATTTTTCCAAAATTTCGCAGGCTCTCCAAAGGTTACAAATTCTTATGAGGTGGATGAAAGAGAAGGTTCTCTCTTATGTATAGGGTTTTCAAAATGATTTAGTTCATCATAATATGGGAATATTTCCTCTAAATTAGATGTTACTTCTTCTACAAGAGGTTTTTGTTCACTTGTAGAAGTACTTCCCCCTCTTATTCCACCTCTTCATGTTGGGGTGTTAGCTTCTTTGGTGGCTCTTATTGCACCATAAAAATGTCCTCTAGGATCTATTGCTCTATTCATACATCCTAAACTATTATGAGTTTGAATTCAAGGAAATAGAGACTCGCCACAAGCTATTATGGTGAATGTGTCAAGATCTTACACTATAGGGATCCTCTAATGAGATCATCTTGTTTTTTCTTCGATTCATCATAAATGCATTTCCTAGACCAGTTTAAACTAGAGATTCATAATTCTTTTAGTGTATCCTCAAAAACAACGCCAAAAATGAAAACACTAAAATATGTTGTTCGAAAGAATACTATCTTGGAGATTCACTTAACTATCAACCCAGTGTTCTTTCGAAAATTGTGAGGCATGGATGTTATTTACATAGAATTAAGAACCTATAGATTGCCTTGTTTATTATGAGGTTATATGAATGTCTATAAAACAAAAAAATTTAAATCAAAACCAAGAATAAAAGAATTACTTTGATTGTCGTTGTCTGAATATTGGTTTCCTTATTTGTGGGTTTCAAAGACTCCCAACAGTACTCTATATGTGACATATGAGGTAACAATCATTTCATTTAACTTCAGGATCTATCTTATTGAAATAAACACTTAATAATGTACATAAGGAAATATGGTAGATACCATCTATAGCATGCATATACAACATAAATACTTTGAAATTCAAAACAAAACAAAGTACATAGACTAAGAAACATAGTACATAAACTAAGAAACTAAACTAGAAAATTATTTATGCAACAATAAACATAAGGTACCTCCTTGAAGTGGGCCCTCCTTCAAACAGGTACAACAAAATAAATTGTGCTATAGCACTATTGTTCACTCATAATATTGAAATGGAACTAAAGAGGCATATTTATATATTGCAGAAACTTCAAAATATGTTCACAAACTATACATCATTATCACACTTCAAATTGTAGTCTATTCCTTCTATTATATAGTTATCTAACATGAGAATGCAACTAGATATTTATAGGTGAATATGGGAATCAACCCAAGTTGTTTTGATTTACATTAATCCCTCAACTAAGGATGCATAACTGATGTCCATTAAAACTAGAGTGTGTTTTTGAGATGACATATGTATAGTCTGAAAGTATGAAGATGCCAATCGTCCAATAATTTCAAGGGAGAAATTCATGGGAATCAATAAGTAAGCTTGAACTGCTCTCTATATTCTCTCATCTCCCTTGTCCAGTTATTCCTTGGTGAGGTGGACTTGGTTCCTTCAAATATGGTCTCCATTAATCTCTAAAAAAAACCTTCATCTTTCTATCTCAACCCTGGAATATGCAACCTGTAATTCTATTTGATCATTTCTTGAAACTCATGGTTATTGAATACAATAAATCAAATATTTATTCTAATTTCATCATATAAAAAATAAAATATAAGAAACATAGTATATTTTACCTTGTATAATAAATGGCTATGATGGGCAAGAAATGACATATATAAGGATTAATTTATCTTTTATAGTCTAAAAACATTATCATAATGAAGAAAAAAACGTATCAATTCTTGGTCCTGACAATCCCCCCTTCCTAATCCTTTGCATGGCCTCATGCAATCTCATTTTCATCGTCAACAACCCCAAGATGTATTGATGTCTAGTTATAATTTGTATATCCAAAAGTTGTCCTAGGGTAAAAACCCAAATTCCTATCAACTTGCCTCCAGAGAGTTATTTCTTCCATGTATTTCCATTGAAATCTTTCCCTATATTGTTGAGTTGGACACCATGTTAATGAAAAATTAAATATGAGCCCCAACCATCAATTACCATGCCTCTTCATGGAATTGATGTATAGAGAAACTCTATATAGAGCAAGCTCAAAATGTGGGAAACCATTAGGACTTATATTCCTTAGAGAATTTGTAGTGTGTCAAATATCATGAGAAGCCAATAGAGATTATTAGTGAATGTGCATGTGCAACTTATTGATGATTGATGATGGAATAATGTCTATGCACCCTAACTCTTTGAGAGTCCCCTAGATCTTGAAGCAAGTTTCTATAATCTTCAATGGTTACACCATACACCATGAATGGGGTATACCTCCCTCACTATCAAATTGGAATTGAATTTTTTCTGAGTATAAGAATCATTTGCATCTCTCCATTGTACCAAACCATAAATGAAAGAAGTGAAATCCCTTAGTTGGACATCCACAAGAATACTCTAGAAGTGAGACATGAGGTAACAATCATTTCATTTAACTTCAATCTCTATCTTATTGAAATAAACACTTAATAATGTACATAAGGAACTTTGTTAGCTACCATCTACAAAATGCATATACAAAAGAAAGGCTTTGAAATTCAAAATAAAACAAAGTACATAGATTAAGAAATAGAGTACATAAACTAAGAAACATAGTACATAAAATAAGAAACTAAACTAGAAATCTATTTATGCAACAATAAACATAAGGTACCTCCTTGAAGTGGGCCCTCCTTCAAATAGATACAATAAGAAATAAATTGTGTTATAACACCAATGTTCACTCATAATATCAAAATGGAACTAAAGAGGCATATTTGTATATTGTAGAAAGTTCAAAATTGATTCACAAGCTATACAACAACACTATCACACTTTGAATTACAGTATATTCATTTTATTCTCTAGTTATCTAATGATGCAGGGAGGAAGTCGAGCTGAAACACACAGTTACAACATGCACCCTGCTACATAATACACAATAGAAAAATAGATATATTGTTGCCAAATAATAAGGGAATCAATTGGAAACTTAAGCACCAGAAAATCCATGAAATGAAACACCATTCCTTTATTGATTCAATGCAGATAATAGAGTTTTCATTACATCAAGACTGGGCTAAGACAAAGCCATGAATGGTTATTTATGTGGCCTAAAACCACTACAAAATTTACCAGAGGGTAATGGTATGTGTGTGTGCCCTGAGACTCTGTTTCTCCCTTCCTGCGTGCTCGCCCAACCTAGAATCCTTCTCTCAAGTTAGCCTTCCATGATTCCCCTAATTTGTGGTTCACCAACCCCTTCTCCATCACGCTCCATCTCTTTTTAAAACTCCTCCTTGGCTCTGAAACGATTTTCCTTCACTCCAAGGATGATCTGTTACCCAAACCGCCTTTGGCTTCAAACTGTTCCCCTTCTTCTTAATGGTCTTGGCATAACGAATTTATGTTGGGCACGTGAAAATTTCCCACCACATGGCTACACCTCATCATGAAGAATTTTAGCATGGTGAATTCAAATGTGTGTGGTCACAGCGTTGAAAATGAAGAAACATTGTGACACTTATAAACTCCACCATACATAGGAGTTTCAACACAAGTTTTAGCATGAGTTTTAGCACACGTTTCATCACAAGTTTCAACGTACACAAGAGTAGTTGCATGAGTAACAACAAATCGAATTTATATCAAAATGACTAAATAAAATGGGCCACTAACACAGTCCTTATTTGACTTATTGCCTAATTTGCAAAATAGAAATATTTTTGGGTGATGCGGATTGCCCAAGACCAAGGATGCTCCTACATCAAACACCCCTGGTAATAAAAAAATGAGCTCCATCTCATGTGATGATTACTGTTGAGATGAAGAGTTATGCACACATGTTAATTGATCTTCAGTCACCAATGATGCATCCTCTTCCCCTCGATTCTTCCACTTGAATAAATATTCCATGTACTCCTTTCGACGAATTTTCTTACCAACTCTTTTAGAAAGAATTTCTTCAATCTGCTCCTCTGACTTAATTGGTAGATGTTGTTCCCATTCGTTGAGGGTACCTTCATCTACTCTTTTATCCCCTTCATTAAACTGATAGAGGTCAACAACATTGAATGTAGGAGTTATGTCAAACGTCTCCAGAAGTTCCAGCTGATAAGCATTATCAAAGATCTTTTTCATAATTTGGCATGGACCTATATTCTTATACTTGAGTTTATTATATGTGCCTTGAGGAAATCACTTCTTCCTCAAGTGATCCATGACCAACTCACCCTCTTGGAATACCTTATGTCTCCTATGTTGACCTGCTCTTTATTTATAACTTTCATTGTTGGTCTGCAATTTCTTCTTTACCCGTTCTTGTAATTCATGCATATTGTCCACAAAATCATTCACATCAACACTCTTCTTGCCCCCCAAATCCGGAAATGCAACAAAATCTACCACACCTTTTGGTGATCATCCATAAACAATTTGAAATGGACTCTTTCCCGTAGATATATTCACCAAATTGTTATATGTGAACTCATCTTGGGCTAATGCCAAATCCCATTGACTAATATTCTCTTCACTAAAACTTCTCAACAAATTTTCTAGACTCTTGTTCACTACTTTGGTCTGACCGTCTGTTTGAGGATGACATGCCGAACTGTATAACAAATATGAGCCTAAATTTTTCCAGAGTGTCCTCCAAAAATTCCCAAGGAATATGGTATCTCGATCTGAAGTAATGCTCCATGGTAATCCATGCAATCTAACTACCTCCTTGAAAAAAAATGAAGCTACCTCACTAGCATCACTAGTCTTTTTACATGCTATGAAGTGTGCCATTTTTTAAAATATATCCACAACTACCATTGTTGAGTCATGTTTTCTTTGTGTCATAGGTAATCCTAAGACAAAATCCATACTGATATCCTCCGAAGGTCTTTTGGGTATTGGCAATGGAGTATAGAGTCCCGTGTTCTGAATTTTTCCTTTGGCTAGTTGATATATCCGACATCCTTCCACAAAATTTCAGACATCTTTATTAATGTTGGGCCAAAAGTATCTCTCCTTCACTAAGGCTATGGTCTTATCAATCCCAAAATATCCTCATAAACCACCACTATGCAACTCTTTAATAAGGTTTAGCTATATGGAACTTATGGGAATACACAATTGTTGATTTTTAAACAAAAACCATTCTTGGATATGGTAGTCCAAATATGGTGTTTTGTCTAAACTCCAAGGCTCCTTGCACGCCTTTCAAGCTTCTGAGAAGTCTACATCTTCTTCATACAATTCCTTTATACAATTCATACTTACCACTTCTACTAACATGGTATTGAGTAATGTTTTCCTCCGACTTAATGCATCAACTACCTTATTAGACTTCCCAGGCCTGTGTTTCAGCACAAAAGAATAACTTTGCAAGACTTCTACCCATTTAGTATGATTTTGATTCAACTTACCTTGGTTTTTAATGTACTACAGAGATTTGTGATCCATGAACAAGACAAACTCCCTTGGCAATAGATAATGTCACCATTTCTTCAAATCTTGCACAATAGCACAAAATTATTGATCATAAATAGAGTACTTCTTCCTAGAATCATTCAAATTCTCACTGAAAAATGCAATGGGTCTTCCTTCTTGACTGAGAACTTCTCCAATCGTTGATCCACTAGCATCACAATCAACCTGAAACACTTTATTAAAATCCGGTAATGCTAATATCGGTTGCATTGTTACCCTTTTCTTTAATTCTTCAAATGACTTCTATGTTGTTGCGGTCCTCTGAAACACTCCTTTCTTCATACATTATGTAAGAGGCACACATATTTGGCTAAATTTCCTAATGAATTTCCGATAGAATCCTGCCAATCCATGGAATCTTCTCACATCGAATATGCATCTTGGTGTTGTCCATTCGATAATAGCCTTCACTTTCTCAGGGTCCATTTTAAGTCCTTCTTTTGAAACCACAAAACCCAGGTACACCAATTCTCATTGCATGAATGTACACTTCTCCAGGTTTATCAATAGTTTCTCTTCCTTCAAGCACTATATTACTGCCCTCATGTGCTCAATCATCCAAATATACAACCACAAACTTACCCAAAAATGGTTTCAAGACTTCATTCATCAATCTCATGAACATGTTGGGCGCATTAGTTAACCCAGACAACATCACTAACCATTTAAACCGTCCATCTTTCATCTAGAATGCAGTCTTCCATTCGTCACCTTCTCTGATTCGAATATGATGATAACCACTCTTCAAATCCATTTTCATAAAATATTCTAAACCACTCAGGAAATACATAAGGTCATCCATGTTGGGTAATGGAAACTTATACTTGATAGTGATCTTGTTTATAGAACGTGAATCAATACACATTCACCATTTCCCTATTTTCTTGGGCATCAACACTGTTGGTATTGTGCAAGGGCTCAAGATCTCACGGATCAACCCTCAGTCAAGCAATTCATGCACTTGTTGATTCACTTCTTCACTCTTTGATTGAGTAATTCGATAAGGCGCTTTATTTGGTAAACTCGATCCTGGAAACAAATCAATTTGATGTGATATACTATGCAAATGAGGTAACCCTATGGGTAATTCCTCTACAAAAATTTATTTGAAGTCTTCCAACATGCATTGGATTTTTTTTGGTACATAACTCCTATTTTCAGCCTCTTGAACCTTCTTTGGCACTCTAGCTAAACAATACCCATTATGTTTCAATCCAAACGTTGATACACCTACTTGTTCTTCAGCACTTGAAATGTTGATACATCACCAAGATCAAGGTATTCCCTCACCCCCTTGCAGGAATAATCATGCACTTATCCCAAAGTGAATGTAAGCTATGATACCACCTGATTTAGGGAGGTAGTCGAGTTGAAACAAACACAGTTACATCACACACCCTGCTACAGAATACACAACAAAAAAATAGATATATTGTTGCCAAATAATAAGGGAATCAATTGGAAACTTAAGCACCAGAAAATCCATGAAATGCAACACCATTCTTTAATTATTGATTCAATGCAGATAACATAGTTTACATTACATCAAGCCTAGGCTAAGAGAAAGTCATGAATGGTTACTTGTGTGGCTGAAAACCATTACAAAATCGCCCAGAGGGTAATGATCTGCATGAGTGGGCTGAGATTATGTTTCACCCTTCCTACGTGCTCACCCAACCTAAAATCCTTCTCTCTAGTATGCCTTCCATGATTCCCCTAATTTGTGGTTCACCAGCCCCTTCTCCATCATGATCCATCTCTTTTTAAAACTCCTCCTTGGCTCTAAAATGATTTTCCTTCACTCCAAGAACGAGTCATTACCCAAACCTTCTTTGGCTTCGAACTATTCACCTTCTTCTTGATGGTCTTGGCATAATGAATTTATGTTGGGCGCGTGAACATTTCCCACCACGTGGCTGCAACTCATCATGAAGAATGTCAGCATGGCAAAGTCAAATGTGTGCAGTCACAACGTTGAAAATGAAGAAACATTGCGACACTTATAAATTCCACCATACACATGAGTTTTAGCACAAGTTTCAGCATGATTTTCAGCACGAGTTTCAACATACACAAGAGTAGTTGCATGAGTAACAACTGTTCAAATTTATAGCAAACTAACTAAATAAAATGGGTCACTGACACAATCCTTATTCGACTTATTGCCTAATTTGTAGAATATAAATATTTTTGGGTGATGCAGATTGCCCAAGCCCAAGGATGCTCCTACATCATATAACATCAAAATGCAACTGGATATTTATAGGTGAATATGGGAATCAACCCAAACTATAAGCATTTACATTAATCCTTAAACTAAGGACACATAAATGTTGCACGAGATGTCAAGGGAGAAATTTGTGGGCATCAATAAGTGAGCTTGAACTTCTCTCTATATTATCTCCTCTCCCTTGTCTAGTTGTTCCTTGGCGAGGTTGACTTGGTTCCTTCAAATCTAGTCTCAGTTAATCTCTGAAAAACCTTCATCTTTCTATCTCAACCCTGGAATATGCAACCTGTAATTTTGCTTGATCATTTCTTGAAACTCATGGTTAGCATCCTTTAACATTTATTAAAGACAAAAACTCAAATATATATTATAATTTCATTATATAAACAAGAAAATAGAAGAAACATAATCCATTTTACCTTTGTATAATAAATGGCTAGTATGGGGGAGAAACGACATATATGAGGATTAATTTATCTTTTATAGACTAAAAATGTTATCATAATGAAGACCAAAAGGAATCAATTCTTGGTCCTAACAGCGATTACCATTGATCTTTATGAGTATTTGAGTTGTGTGCTTATGTGTTTAGAAAAGTAAAAATGAAAGTCATGAAACAACATAAGCATCCAAGAAATAAGCATGATGCACACAAGTACATCATGTTTCTTAAACCCCTTATTCTGATGTGAGGACAAGTATAGAAACATCCACCACCATATAATAATAATAATAATAAAGATAGATATTTTCATTCAATATTTGATACAAGTAACTCTTATAACTGAAGAGTGACTCTATATTTTGCATTCTTTCAAAAAAAAATTGAATCTCATGTCTTTTTACACACCTTCAATTTCCATGCCTCCAAAAAAATATTCCCTAACCTTTTACAAAAATTCATTTACAGATATAAATGGAAATTTCTTTTCCATGGCCTTATTTTCCTTGTAATTTTACAAAGTGTTCACCTAGACACTAAGTTAAG
>JZKD02S1642687.1:140286-153636 GCA_000966675.3 Picea glauca
CTCGTTGTCCCTTCTTAAAAACTCTGCAACTGAACTGATTGATAGACCCTCTCCTTTGGCCCTTAGAGCAAGAAAGCCACTTTCAGGGGTGTACCTATGATCCTTTTCTCCCTCAACCTACGTGGGTTCGGAGGTGCCTCCAAACTAGCCTCCCTAAAATCATTATTGATACAAGATGCTCCAGCTATAGTGTTCCTTCAAGAGACCTTAGTATTCACTGACAAGGCCAAGAGATCCTTCCTAAAGTTCTTTCCCTCATGGAACTGTGTGGCATTGGATTCTGATGGAAGATCTAGTAGACTTCTAGTCATATGGAACTCGGTATTGGCTGAGTTTAATTCTCTTGGAAACAATGCAGGTATCTACTTGGAAGGTAGGCTCAAGAACATAGCGGATAAAGTCAAATTACTCAACTGCTATGTGCCTTATAAGGATCATGAAATCTTCTAGCAACCGATCATGGATTCTGGTCTCCTTAAAGAACTGGGGCTCATTATTGGTGGTGACCTAAACTTTACTCTCGCCTCCAGAGAGATCTGGGGGAGCTCGGAAAGATCTGATCTACTCTTGAATTATTTCTTAAATATATTAAATATATTACAGGACTTTGGACTGGTGGACCTTGCCCCAACACGTCTGACCCCGACTTGGTAGAATGGTCGCACTGGTAAGGCAGACATCTCAAAACGCCTCGACAGATTCCTTGTGGATGGAAATATTCTCACCAACAAGAACTCTTTCAAGTCCTGGACTATAAATTCAGGCATCTCGGATCATAATCCGATATGCATGCAACTTTTCTCCGCCCGCAGTTGTGCAAACGCTCCCTACAAATTCAATAGTACTTGGATAATAGAACTGGACTTCAGAACTCTTATCCACATGACATGGGACTCCATGCAAAACTGGACTAACAACTCTGCCTGTGTTCTATTGTGTGAAAATATGCAATATTTAAAGAAACAAGTGATATCCTGGAAAAAGGAAAAAAAGCACCAACAAAAAGCAGATTTAACACTCATAGAATCAAGTCTGTCAAGGATTTTAGAGAGCCCACAGTCCCAGATTTTTTCTCAAGAGGAATTAAACCTCATGCGAGCTCTTAAGATAAGGAAAGATAATATTCTAGCCACTGAAGAATCGTCCTGGTGCCTAAAAATTCGTGCTCTCTAATTTCAAAACGGAGACAAGAATACCAGATTCGTTCACAAATTCTCCACTCAGAGAAGAATACAAAATACAATTTGAGACATCAACAATGATGATGGTATGACCCTTTCCAGCGAAATGGAGATCAAGGAGCATGCTTATAATTTTTTTAAGTCACAATACGAGACTCCTGAAGCAGAAGACATGCAGAACCAGATCCAAATCATAAAATATGTCCCAAGAATGTTCTCTGATGCAGAAAGTGATGAAATAGGGGTGCCACTCACCATCGAAGAAATTGAGTCTACTATTAAAAAATTTCCAAAAGAGAAGAGTCCCAGCCTAGATGGGTGGACACAAGAAATTTTCCTCTCTTTCTTCGATCTTATGGGGAAGTACCTTCTTTTAGCTATTGAGGAATCCAAAAATAAAGGATACATTCCAAGAATTCTAAATGCTACTTTTTTCACTCTTATTCCAAAAGTGAGCAAACCAAAAACTTTCAATGATTTCAAGCCCATAGCCTTGTGTAATTTTGTATACAAAGTGATTTCAAAGGTTATTGCAAATCGAATCAAAGGTAAACTAGCCTCCTGCATAACTAAAGAGCAGTTTGGTTTCCTTAAAGACGGGCTGATTTATGATGTTGTTGGCCTAGCACAAGAGATCCTCCATATAGTTAAAACAAAAAAAACTTAGCTCAGTCATCCTGAAACTAGACTTAAAAAAGGCTTATGTTAAAGTTAGTTGGTAATTCCTAAGATTAGTTCTTATCCAGATCGGGATAAAGTGGGATTTCTCCCAATGGATTATGGCTTGTGTTACAAATGTCAGTATGACAGTGCTCATTAATGGTTCTCCGACCTCTTTTTTCAAAATTCATCGAGATCCGAGACAAGGATGTCCCCTCTCATCTTTGGTGTTTCTGCTTGTTATAGACTGCTTAAGTAGGCAGATAAAAAAGGCAGCCTCCAATGGATCTTTTAAAGGAGTCAAAATAGCAGTAGACACTTTTATTTCTCACTTAATGTTCGTAGATGATGTACTCATTCGGGGGAATGCCAATTTTAAAGAGTGGACCACTCTTCACTCAATTTTAAGACACTTTTGCAAATCCTCAGGCATGGTTATAAACTGCCAAAAATCCTGCTTCATAGCCTAGAATATTAATCCGTATCTTGCCAGAAATCTTAGCTCAGTTTTTAATATTCATTTCCAGGAGTTCGATGATGAGATGAAGTATCTAGGATACTTTTTAAAGGCAAACAACTACAGAGTGGAAGATTGGATCTGGCTAATAAAAAAGATAGAAAAAAGAATAGGAAGTTGGTCTTTCTGGTGACTTTCCCTTGGCAGCAGATTCGTTCTTGTGAAGGTGGTCCTACAGAGTATACCTGTCTACTGGCTTATCTTAGTAAAAAATGCTTCAACATCCTTGCATCGAATCAAACAACTCATCACAAAATTTATTTGGTGAGGGTCCAGGAAAACAAATGGCTTCCACCTAACCAGCTGGAAAAAGATTGCTCTCTTAAAGGAATGTAGAGGATGGGGCTTACAAAATATTGAGTGGTTTGCTCAAGCACTAGCAGCGAAGTCTTCCTGGAGAGGCCTCTTTGGCAGCGGACTATGGAGCATAGTGCTAAGGAAGAAATATCTGAAAGGGATCGATGTTCCTTCTTGGATCAAAAGAAATAATTTCCACTTCCCATCTACTTCCATCATTTGGAGATCCTTGTTGTCATCCCTTCCAATCATTTTAAGGTGGATATATTGGACTGTGGGAAACGAAAACTTAATTTCTATCGGCCTAGATTCTTTTATTGGAGGTAATGGTAGGTGTTTCTTCTGCCCTGCACTTGTTTCACATATTCACAATCAGAACATCTATACACTTGCCCAAGTAGCTCGTCCCATTGCTACAGCCGTCTCAACTGTATGGTTAGACTCCAATCATTTAAAACTAACTGGTGTTCTTGAAAAAGAATGGGACTTGCTCGTTTTAACCCTTCTAACAAATGGTATCTCTCTATCCGATTCAAATGACCATCTGGTCTGGTCATGGAATCATTCAACAGGTTTTGTACCTGTCAACTCTGCTTTTCAATCCATTATTCACGCAAACTTCAAGGAAGAGAAACGATGGTGGTTCAAAGCCATATGGTTGGTTAAAATTCCAAGTAAAATCATATTGTTTGTATGGTTATTCTTAAAGGATAGTATACTATCCAGGGTAAATTACCAGTGCAGAGGGGGAATCAGACCATTTGCGTGCAGCTTATGCCCAAACGCCAAAGACTCAACAAATCAAATTTTCAACTCCTGCAAAGTTTCAAAATTTCTATGGAAAGAGATCCTTGCTCATCTAAAGATCCAGGATGAATGGGGTGACCAGACATTAGAAGGAAATCTTCTCAATTGGTTTTTCAGACACCCAAAGAAAAGACACGTCCCCTTCATGGTGATATGGGGCATTTGGAAATATAGGAACAAGATTTTATTCAAAAACTAGGAAAGACGAGATTCAACCATTGTAAAAAAGATCTTTCTATCAATCCAAGAAATCCAAGAAGAACTAAAGCCAGATAAGATGGATTACATCCTGAGCCCTGTATATTTTGATGATTCTCCAATTGACTACTTTGATGGGGTTGCCTCAGGAAATAAGTGTGGCATTGGTTTATATATTAAAATCAACAATGTTCATAACTCCAAGGCCTTTTTTGCAAGAGGAGAGGGAAACAATATGAAAGCAGGACTTTTAGGACTTTGGGGACTTTTACATTTGGCTAAAACTCTTTCTTTGAGAAGATTAATGATAGTCGGAGATTCCAAAGTTACCATTGATTGGATTAAAGGTGTCTCAAGACTCAATTGTATCTATCTCAGACCTTGGCAGCAGAAAATAAAAGCTCTTCAAGAACAGTTTGAAAGTGTAAAATACATTCATGTGCACATAATCTTCAACCATATTGTTGATCAACTCTCAAAACAGGCGCTAAATTGCTCCCCGAGGTTGTTTTTCCTTGAGGAGAATTTAGATGGAGTTACAACGCACACAGATAAAATCTCACTATTCTAAACTCATTCTGATTTTTTCAGATCTTATTTTTTTGATACAAGACAATGATATGATGTAATAATGTACTAAATAGGACAGCAAGTCTTTTTCAAAGATAATATAGATACATATGTTTTGTAGTCAAGGTACATGAAACTTTTGATTTTCTCATAAACTTATTGAGAAATATGAAATCAAAAATAAAATGTTAAAAGATATGTACTTATGATAGTTTCACTTGATTCTTAATAGAATAACAGTGAGACTATTTTTTTCTTAATGAAAAAAAAAAGATACACCCAAATATTTACAACCACTACTCACCCAATATTTTATTATTCATCAATTTTCAGCTTTCAATTTAAAAACTATGCCAAAATAAAAACTTTTAGCTTCTAACAAAAACATGTTACCTCCTTTGCTTGTGACACGTGGATGTGGAATCTATGGAAAATATTCAACAATGCATGGATTGTTGTGGTGTGCATTTATGGGATGTGTTTTCATGTTGGTATCACCCTGCCAAGTGGATTTTTAGAATCATAATCAAATGGTCGCTTTTTATTGGTGCGATCCTCCTGGATAAATGCAGATTGATAAAAGGAAGATCGAGTGTTGATCACTAAATACATATGATCATGAGAAGTCGAGGAATTGAACCCTTGTCCGGATGCTTTGTGGAAGTTCTCGATGTTGTTACGGAGAAATCTGTTTATGTGTATCAATATGATGATAAAAAAATATCCAAGATCATGTCAACATTACATACATGGTCTCTTTCCAGTGGTTGATCTTCCAGTCACACTTGATTTCTACAGAAAGTAATATCTTAAACCCTCGCGAGCTGCAAAACAAGATTCAGCGATCGATGATAAATTCTGAAGCAAGAGATGCAGAGAGAAAGATAGAACAGAAAACAGTATATTCAAATGTATGAAGAAGAGTACAAAAACGAAGTTAAAATGTAAAGGGAAATAGTTGAGCTAAATAGGCTCAAGCAAGACAAAAATAGAAAGTACAGTTGTCCAGTATAACTGGCAGTGTACAGTCAAACTATTGAAGTTACATTATATTTAACACTCCCTCTTAAACTCAACAGTTACAATCATCAACACTGACTATGCCTAAGTGTTGTCTCTGAAAATCAAAAACTGACTTTCCTAGTGGCTTTGTAAAGATATCAGCAAGCTTATCTCGAGAACCACAGAATTGTAGTGCAATATCACCATTATTGACTAGCTCGCGTATGAAATGAAAATGAGTGTCAATGTGTTTGCTTTTCTTGTGAAACACATGATTTTTGGATAAAGCAATTGCTGAAGTATTATCACAAAAAATAGGAGTTGGATCCTTTTCTGTATGTGACATATCTGTCAATATTCTTCTCAGCCACATAGCTTGACATGAAGTTGAGGTAGCAGTGACATACTTTGCCTCTGCAGAAGATATTGAAACAATTGGATGCTTCTTTGATGCCCATGAAATCAGGTTCGTGCCCAGTTGAAAAACATGTCCAGATATGCTTTTCCTGTCATCTAGGCTGCCTGCAAAATCACTGTCTGTGTAACCAGAAAGTTGATTACTATCAGATTTAGTGTACCATAAGCCGAAATTGAGAGTTCCAGCAACATATCTCAAAATTCGTTTTGCCATTTTCCAATGAGAATCTTTGGGTGATTCCATGAATATAGAAACAAGGCTAGCTGCATACATAATGTCAAGCCTAGTTGTTGTAAGATACAACAAACTACCTACTAAGATTTTGTATAAATTAGAGTCCACTATACGACCTTCATCATTCTTGCTCAATTTTGTTCCTAGTGGTATGGGGGTTTCTGTTGGATTGCATCCTTCCATGCGAAATATTTTGATGATGTCTGCTGCATACTTTTGTTGATAGACAAAAATGCCTTTGGTTGATTGATTAACCTCAATCCCTAAAAAATATTTCATTATGCCAAGATCTGTCATCTCAAACTCAGATTTCATGGCATGTTTGAAATCTGTTAACTCAAGATTTCTCATATAGATCATGTCATCAACATATAAACATACAATCAAAATTTTACAGTGCTAATCTGTTTTGGTGTAAAGATGAAGCAGTAAGAGACACAACCTCCACCTCATCGTGCTCCCTCCTACTCACAGGACCATTCGAATTTCTCTTTTGAGCTGAATTAGCTCTTCTTATTTCTGTTGGAATCCCTGATGAAAACCCGATCCACAGGTCCTGCCCTTTCTTTGTCACGGCCTCTGCACATGCCTCTGACCTTTTCCCCAATTTAATTTCGGGTTTCAAAGTTTCTTGTTTTCTGATGTCAAGAGTTCCTATCCTCTCGAACTCATGAACTCTGATTCGCCAATGCCCTCCCTCCCTACCTTATCCACTCCTAGCAATGACCTCTAGTCCATATGACTAGTCCTTGTAAGACCACAGTCTTATCTCCTCCTATTGGGGTTTCCGACTTTCCAATGTCAAAATACATAAACCCCTTGTCCACGGGATCCCCGATATCCCGATCCCCGATATGACGTCAGCTAGGCCCCACAACAATGGAGCTTTCTCCTTATCGGGATTTCGGACTTCGCAATTCCAAAATGCCCAAACCTCTTGTCGCCAGGATTCCCGATATCCCAATGCCCGTAATGCCGATGGACGACTGTCCTTTCAGGAAATCTCCTGAATGCTCTAATTTCCTCCACGCGTCCTCTCAAGATGGACGGTCCTGATCGCTTCTCGTGATTTAGGAGTTTCTAATGCTCTAGAAGTCTTGCCCTCAGGATTCGCGAAACGTCGAACCCTGATGCCCCGATTTGGATTTTCTATCGGGACTTCCCCCAATAGTCTGGATCTTCGCCACGTGTCCCCAACAGATGGACAACCCTAATCCAATATCGCGGTTTCGGAGTTTCTGATACCCCGATGACAGAAATCCTCTGTCGACTCCAAATTTCGGTAACCGATATACCAATAGGTCGCTCGATCTTCGCCATGTGTCTTCACAAACGGATGGCTCAGATCGTTCCCGAGAATTTTCCTATAGAAATTCCTAATCTCTTGTCTTCGAGACTCTCGATATGACGATCGTTGAAGCCCCGATATCTTGACGCCTATTTTGGGACTCTTGCCTCCACGAATACCAGTGCCCGGATCTTCGAAATGAATGATCGCGTGACACACATCCTCCCACAAATCAACGGCTACGATTCTTTCGCTATTTCGGGACTTGAAATGTCCCGATTTTCTTGACCTCGGGACCTTCGATATTCCAAGTGTCGATATCCCGATGCACCAATGCCTTTCGGGACTTCGCTTCTGTTCTGCTGTGTGAGTTTTAACTCCCTCGCAACTCCTGACAGATCTAATGGCTGTCAGATTCTCTGCTCAAGATCTGACGGCTCAGATCATTTCTCCTGTGCACTCCTCATGTGCACCTCCTAGACGTAGAAACCAACAATCCAGATCTCCTTCTCCGCCCGATCTGATGGCTACTGTGCTCCCTCCTGAGCCTGTGCACTTCGTTCCAGGCTTGGAAAAACTCCAAGTTCCCAAAGGCCTCAACCTTTGCTCCCTTTCACCTCTGCAAACTCCACAAATTCGAGTCCTCACCTGTGTTCTTGATAACATTGTTCCTCCCGAATCCTCAAAGGATTCCTATGTCTACGCTTCTGCAGAGTCTTCATGCACACACTGTGCTATCTCTCCTGAGCTCTTCACATGCTCAGACCCCTAAGGGATTTTTGTCTTTCTTCCCTTCTCCTGCAGATGGAGAATGTTTGGATGCCCTCCTTGCTATCATTCTACTCAAGAAACCTCTTGCTGAGTCCGCAGGGTGTTCAGCAACCCTGTGAAGATCCCTCAGTGGATTCTTCTTCAAGTCACAGAACTCAAAGAGTTCTCTTCTTCCTATGCATGTCTGCACACTGACTCAAATGCCCACCTGGCAGAGTATTTTCTCCCAGAACTTCCAATAGTTATGTACTATGTGCACTCCTTGCGCCTGCTTAATGCCCACCTAGCAGAGCTCTCAGAATCCTCAGTGATTCTGGTTCTTCTCTGAACTCACAACAGAGTTCTTCCTCTGTGCACTCCTTGCACCTGCTCAATGCCCACTTGGAAGAGCTCTCAGAATTCTCAGTGATTCTGGTTCTTCTCTGAACTCACAACATAGTTCTTCCTCTGTGCACTCCTTGCACCTGCTCAATGCCCACTTGGCAGATCTCTCAGAATTCTCAGTGATTATGGTTCTTCTCTGAACTCACAACAGAGCTCCTCTTGATGCACCTCTGTGCATATGCTCAATTCCCACTTGGAAGAGATTCACAGAACTCCTCAGAGCTTATGTCTGCAACTGTGTCGCTCCTACACAGCCTTACCTCCAAGGTATTCAACAACCTTGAGGTCTTCTCCTGAGTTGTTGATTCTAGTTCTTGTGCCATAGCACGTCTTCATCTGAACCCGTAGAATTCAGAAGTGCTTCAGTGCACCAGTATTTAGAGACTGCAGTACTCTGTCACGCCCTCCTAGCATGAAACCTCAAAGACCTTCACTTGAAATCCAACCAACTCCTGCAAATGCACAACTACAACACACATCTACAACATACATAAAGAACACTCACAGACATCCACATAACACAGAAATACATGCAGGAAAAACTGCTTATGTTTATATTAAAATAACAAATGCCTATTTATACAAGGTGTTCTTGAGCATGGCCTGTAACAAGGTCTTGGCTCTTCTCCTCTCTACAACTCTATCCTCTCTTCTCTATGCTATCTCTTCTTACACAAAATGAGATCCTAAATCTCTTTTACCTGAGGAGGCTCTCAGAGCGCTTCCCCCAATATATCTACCCTATTCAATTACATTGAATGGGTTGTTTAGTCCAGCATCTGGATCTAGATCTCAGCCATACAAAACATTAAATGTCGATCTACTCTACGCCTGCACAAAGGCATGGCTTCACAGCTCACCAGCCTAAACATTAAATTACATTCAATTACAAGTTAAAAGATGAGGGCTACGCCTCTCTTCATCTTAAATGCACGCGCTCGACGTGGTTGGTTGGCTGGCTGGCTGACATGGAGAGATGCTCCTGCATCATACTCCTCAACTGCAAAATTCATGAGCTCTTTCTCATGAGCTTCCCATCTCTCAGCTTTGGAAATCCTCTTGGATCCCAAATCATCCTTTGGAGCTATTCATATGCTCCTTCCTGCTGCTGTTGTTGTTTCTTCTCTTCTGCCCAGCTTCTCCTTGCTGGCAGCCTCTGTTGACCTCGATATCATCCTTTTGATCTATTCGATCGTTGCATCCAGCTGCTCCAGTGGCTGGTCCTATTTTTTCAATCTCCCCAGCTGCAAAAATTTTCTACAATTGGGTAGATCATCATGATCACCCATGCCCTCCTCTTCATCTTCATCTGTGGCCTCAAGTTGCCACTCTACTGCAGACTTCAGCTCTGCAGTCTCCCTTTAACTGACTGGTTGTTCAGTCACCTTCTCTGACAGCTCAACTTCTGTCAGTTATCTTGCTGGCTTTGGATTTTTCAGCCAATCCTCCAGCATCTCTAGCTCCATCTCCCATGGAGTGATAAATCTGCCTGCTTTCTTTTTGGCTTCCTTTGTTGCTAGCTTCAGTGCTGCAACTTCTTTCTTTTCAGCTCCCTGGACAAAATCATTGAGCCATTCCTGAGAACGCTCAGTCTCCTCTTCTTCTTGGGCAGCTTCATATATCTGCTCCAATCCTTCTTTGACAGTCTGAGCTGGCTGTCCTTCTGCTATTGCTTCATCCGCAACACAAATTTCTGCCTCCTCTTGGGAAAATGGTAGGAATATTTGAATTCCCCCAATCATCAGAAGGTCCTCCAGATCCTCCTCTTCTATCAGCTGCATCTACTGATCCAAACTCACCTCTGAGCTCATCTGCTCTGTCAGCTCCTCAGGATTATTCCAACTCATCTGCTCATCCCTGCCCACCTGACAATATGGGATGCTTCTACTGCTCTCCTGGCAGATTATGAGATCCCGCAGTGACCTCATATCATTTCCCAGCTGGCAATGTGAAATTCCTCGACTGTCCTCCTAGCAGTCTCTGAGATCCCACAGTGATCTCAACTCGTTGCCCACCTGGAAAACTGGAATTTCCTCTCTGCACTCCTGGTAGTTCTTGAGATCTTGAGTTGATCCCAATTCATTCTCTTCACCGAGAATCTTTCTAGTCTCTGGTTCACATATCTGAACCATTTCCTCAAGTCCATTGAGGTTTTCAGCATACCTCAACCATCCTTTTAACAGTCTACGCTGTCTTCTAGCCATCAACTCTTTGACTGGCCATTTTACTTTCGGCTCCTTCATGGGCCATTCATACACCCATCTCGGCTTCTTATCCTGTCACATCTTCTGTTCGAGCCTTTCTATGTCTGCCCTTATTTCATAGAGCTCTTTATCCATTTCTGCAAGCTTTTCTGCTTTTCTCTTCCTCCCAGCATGCCTATGGCCTTCAGTAACCATGGTGTTGTCTCTGTCTGCTTTCCTAGCAAACCTGCTGCTATCACTCCGCACTAAGAGTGTTTCCATGTTCATCCTACAGTCTTCCTGACTGCCTTCTTGATTGTCGCCTACCTAGAAATAATCACCACAAAGTCTCCAGCTCTCTGTCTCCCTTTCCCTTCACGCTTCACCTGAAATATACAGATGAAATCAAGATCTGATACCACTTGACACAGTAAGAGACATGACCTCCACCTTGTCACGCTCCCTCCTGCTCACAAGATCGTTTGAATTTCTCTTTTGAGCCGAATTAGCTCTTCTGATTCCCTGCTGGAATCTCTGATGAAAACCCGATCCACAGGTCCTGCCCTTTCTTTGTCACAGCCTCTGCACACGCCTGTGACCTTTTCCCCAATTTAATTTCGAGTTTCAGAGTTTCTTGTTTTTTGATGTCGAGAGTTCCTGTCCTCTCGAACTCCCAAACTCTAGTTCGCCAATGCGCTCCCTTTCGGCCTTAGCCCCTCCTGGATATGCCCTCTAGTCCATATGACTAGTCCTTGTAAGACCACAGTCTTATCTCCTCCTATCGGGGTTTCGAACTTTCCAATGTCAAAATACATAAACCCCTTGTCCACGGGATCCCCGATATCCCAATCCTTGATATGACGTCAGCTAGGCCCCACAACAATGGATCTTTCTACTTATCGGGATTTCGGACTTCACAATTCCAAAATGCCCAAACCTCTTGTCACCAGGATTCCCGATATCCCGATGCTCGTAATGCTGATGGATGACTGTACTTTAGAGAAATCTACCGAATGCTCTGATTTCCTCCACGCGTCCTCTCAAGATGGATGGTCCTGATCGCTTCTCATGATTTCAGAGTTTCTGATGCTCTGGAAGTCTTGCCCTCAGGATTCGTGAAACGTCGAACCCCGATGCATCTATTTGGATTTTCTATTGAGACTTCCCTCGATAGTCTGGATCTCTGCCACGTGTCCCCAACAGATGGACAGACTTGATCCAATCTCACGGTTTCGAAGTTTTTGATACCCCGATGATAGAAATCCTCTGTCGACTCCAAACTCTACTAGCCGATATACTGATGGGTCGCTCGATCTCCGCCACGTGTCTTCACAAACGGACAGCTCATATCATTCCCGGGAATTTTCCTATAGAAATTCCTAATCTCTTATCTTCGAGACTCCCGATATGCCGATCGCTGAAGTCCCGATATCCCGATGCCTGTTTCGGGACTCTCGCCTCTACGAATACCAGTGCCCGGATATTCGAAATGAATGATCGCGTGACACACATCCTCCCACAAATCAACGACTTTTATTCTTTCACTGTTTCAGGACTCGAAATGTCCCGATTTTCTCGACCTCAGGACCTCCGATATCCCGAGTGTTGATATCCTGATGCACCAATGCCTTTCGGGACTTCGCTTATGTTCTATTGTGTGAGTTTTAACTCCCTCGCAACTCCTGACAGATTTAATGGCTGTCGGATTCTCCGCTCAAGATCTGACGGCTCAGATCATTTCTCTTGTGCACTCCTCATGTGCGTCTCCT
This sequence comes from Picea glauca, assembly GCA_000966675.3. Lineage (NCBI taxonomy): Eukaryota > Viridiplantae > Streptophyta > Pinopsida > Pinales > Pinaceae > Picea > Picea glauca. The sequence goes on from JZKD02S1642687.1 coordinate 152,566, forward strand.
AGACGTAGAAACCAATGATAAGGATCTCCTTCTCGGCCCGATCTGACGGCTACTGTGCTCCCTCCTGAGCCTGCACACTTCGTCCCAGACTTGGAAAAACTCCAAGTTCCCAAAGGCCTCAACCTTTGCTCCCTTTCACCTCTGCAAACTCCACGAATTCGAGTCCTCACCTGCATTCTTGATAACGTTGTTCCTCCCAAATCCTCAAAGGATTCCTATGTCTACGCTTCTGCAGAGTCTTCATGCACACACTGTGCTATCTCTCCTGAGCTCTTCACATGCTCAAACCCCTAAGGGATTTTTTTCTTTCTTCCCTTCTCCTGCAGATGGAGAATGTTTGGATGCCCTCTTGGCTATCCTTCTGCTCAAGCAACCTCTTGCTGAGTCCGCAGGGTGTTCAGCAACCCTATGAAGATCCCTTAGTGGATTCTTCTTCAAGTCACAGAACTCAAAGAGTTCTCTTCTTCTTGTGCTTGTCTGCACACTAACTCAAATGCCCACCTGGCAGAGTATTTTCTCCCAGAACTTCCAACAGTTCTGTACTCTGTGCACTCCTTGCACCTGCTCAATGCCCACCTGGCGGAGCTCTCAGAATCCTCAGTGATTCTGGTTCTTCTCTGAACTCACAACAGAGTTCTTCCTCTGTGCACTCCTTGCACCTACTCAATGCCCACTTGGAAGAGCTCTCAGAATCCTCAGTGATTCTAGTTCTTCTCTGAACTCACAAAAGAGTTCCTCTTGATGCACCTCTGTGCATTGTTGGTCACTATAATTGCTTAATTAATTTCAAACAACCAAGTGAAACATAAATTATCAACCCAGGGAAGTCTTTTGTTTCAAAGATAGCTGCGCACTCTGTATGCTCAATTCCAAAAGCACTTAGTGTTGTAGTAAAGAAATCATTCTATCTAAACTTGTTGAAGTGAACTGAAGCTCTGAATTGTATCACAGGAAAAAAATCTCCCTATTGCAATTCTTTATAGTTCAAATCAAGAATCCTGGATTACATTTAAAATAACATTGCAATGGGTAAGAACAATTATCTTGTAATCAGAGAACAGGACCCTTATT
>JZKD02S1642687.1:153646-165292 GCA_000966675.3 Picea glauca
TGTTGTGAGAATCCTTTGGCAACAAGTCTTGCCTTGTGTTTTTCAATCTGCCCTTTTTCATTGAGTTTAGTTTTGTAAACCCACTTGACACCAATACTCTTCTTGTGTCTTGGAAAATCAACAAGATCCCATGTCTGGTTTTTCTCAATGGAGTCAATTTCTTGGTTCATGGCTTGAACCCAATGTGGCTCCTTAGCTGCTTCCTTAAAGGATGTAGGTTGACATGGCATTAAAGCAAAAAGGTTGTGTTGCTCAAAGTCATCCAAATGCTGATGGATTTCTCTCAAACTTCGAGTTCTCTGATTTTGTGGTTCAGAGAATGATTCTCTACTGGAAGTTGAGTTATCCTGAGAATTTTCAGGTTGCCTTTGTACTTGCAATCTTGGAAGAGTAGTTTGAGGCACTTGTTGTTCTGAATTTTCCTTTCAACCACTCCATTCTATTGTGGAGTATACCTGGTTGTTGTTTGCATGATAATGCCTTGTGATTTGCAGAAATTTGCAAATTCTCTGGAGTTTTATTCTCCTCCTCCATCTGACTTGAGTGCTTTGACATATTTGTCACTCTGTTTTTCAACTTCTGCCTTGAATTCTTTGAAGTTTGCAAAAGTTTCAGACTTGTGTCTGAGAAAATAGATCCATATTTTTCTGCTGAAATCATCAATAAACGTTAGAAAGTAAAATCTACCACCTATTGAATCTATTTTCATTGGTCCACATAGGTCAGTGTGAACAAGTTCAAGATGTTGTTTGGCTTGATTGGAAGACTGTGGAAAACTAGTTCTCTTATGTTTTCCAAGTATGCAAGAATCACATGGGGGAATTTGATCTTTAAATATGGGAAGACCTTTGACCATGGAGTTCTTCCGAAGAAGACTTAGACTCTGAAATGGTAGGTGTCCAAATCTTGTATGCCAAACCATTGTTTCATTCAGGGTTGATGCACTCTGTGCATATGGTTGACTCATATTTGCAGTTCTGAGGGTAAGGGAAAACATCCTATTTGGAGTCATATGGATTTCAGAAATTAATTTTCTTCTTGAGATTTTGTCAAATATCTTGCAAGATTCTCCCTCAAAAAGTACCTTATAGCCATGTTCAATGAGTTTTCCTACACTTAACAAAGTATGTTTCAGATTTGGAACATGATAGACATTGTTTATGTCTTTCTTTTCATTTTGTTTAGTAAGAATAGGAACATTTCCTTTTCCTTGAACTTTGACTAAGTAATCATTTCCAAGTGTAATATCAGATGAGATTGAAGAATCAATGCATGAAAGTAAATCTTTGTTACCTGTCATGTGATTGCTGCATCCACTGTCCAACAACCAGAGATCTTTAGGTTGTTGTTCAGTGTTGTGACACTAAAGAAACATACCTCTTGAGTTTTCTCCCGTGTGATTTGACACGTGTGTTATGCCTGAGAGCTGATCTGCTTGCTTCTTCCTGCATTCAGATTCATAGTGCCCATACTTTTTGCAGTAATAGCATTGTATGCTTTTTTTGTCATTTGATCTTCTCCCTCTACCTCTTTGAGGATGAAAATTCTGATGTTGATTTTGTTGCTGATGTCTTTGACCTTGGAAATTTTGATTCAGATATTATTGTCTATTTCCTCCACTAGAGTGAGGGTTACTTTGATTGTTCCCTCTTCCTTGGTGACCTCTGCTTCTTCCTTTGCCTCTCCCTCTACTGAAGGAGAATTGAGTTTTGAAAGCATTGGAGATTGACTCATCTGTGAGATGCAGTCTGGTCTCATGTGTCACCAAAGAACCAATTAATTCATCTGTTGAGAAACTTGACAGATCCTTGGATTCAAGGATTGTTGTTACAACCATTTCAAATTTCTTTGGTAAACTTCTGAGGATTTTCTCAACAATTCGTTGATCAATAATGGTTTCACTAGTCAATCTGATCTGGTTCACGATTCCCATGACTCTGGTCATGAACTGATCCACATTTTCAGACTCTGTCATCCTTAGAGTCTCGAATTGCATCCTCAAGGTCTACAGTTTAATTGTTTTGACCCTGTCATTTCCTTGGTAGGAATATTTAAGGATGTCTCGGGCCTGTTTTGAAGTGCCAGTGCCTGTGATTTTTGGGAAAATCGAATCATCCACAAAATTTTGAATCTAGAATTTGACTTGATTTTCTTTGTTCCTTAGTGTTGCCTGAGCAATTCTCTGTGGATTTGTCATGGCAGAGAGGGCGGCTGGATATGGTTCCACATATCCAAGATCCACTGGTTCCCAACACTCTTGTTCTTGCAAGAACGATCTCATCTGAAGAGACCAAAACTCGTAATTATTTCCCAGAAGAATCGGACCCTGAGTTGGTCCTAAAGAGCTAGACGACGCCATATTTTTTTTGAAAAAAAAAATTGCAGTGAAAACAGAGGGAAATTTTTGTATTTTACCTCCGATCACTGAAACGTCGATTTGTCGATGGCTGAAAAGAGCTTATCGGCCTTGAATTGGCCTTAGTCACCATGCAATGTGACCACGTGCCTTGATGTTAAAGTGCTACGGGCTTTTCGGGTTTTTTACCTTTCAAATTGTCGAAATGCGAAATTTTCTTTTGGACAATTTAACGGTCCAGATCTTCCTGTGATATGACAGTCCAGATATTATCGGGATATCGTGAATCAGGACTTCATGAACCCTGATGATGAGCTCTTCTGACTCCTCGATTCCCCGATCTCTGATTTACCAATGGCGCTTTCCTTTCGGGACTCTTTCGATTCATTTGATCTCCGCCACACGTCCCAACAGATGGACAGCTCAAGTCTTCTTCGGGGGTTTCCCTGTGGAGATTCCTGATCCCTCGTTTTGACGAGATGATGTCAGCTGGGCCCCATAACGAAGCTTTCCTCCTGTCAGGATTTCAGACTTCGCAGTTCTGAAATGCTCATGCTTCTTGTCCTAGGGATTCGCGAAATGCTGAATCTCGATGTGTCAATGGCCCTTTCCTTTTCGGGACTTTTCCTGAGTCCTTAGATTTACGCCACGCGTCCCCTCAAGATGGACAGTCCACGTCGTTTCATGATTTCACGACTTGCAACTCCAAATTTCTCTGACAACTTGAAACCCCGGTAGTCGATATGCCGACGGTTTCCTCAATGTCTGCAACGTGTCCAAACAAATGGATGGTTGAGATATGATAGTTATTTCGTGAATCGTGATTTTGCGAGTTTCGAACTTGTGTTGCGATGGTCTTTCAAAACCGCGAACTCTGAAATGTTGATGGAGTGATGGCTTGGATCTGCTACCACCTGTCCTCTGAGATGGACGGCTCACAATCCTCTCGGGATGTCGTGATTTCAAGTATCGAGGTTTTGGAGATCATTCTCCTTCACTCGTCCAACTCTCAATCCCCGATTTTGCAATGGGATAAGATCGACGGCTCACGATCTTTCTTGATTCAACGGTATAGAATGAATCATGATTTCGGGATTCGTGAATTCTCATGGTAGTCTTCTGACCTTTACACCTTGTGAGTCAGCAAAATGCCGAGATCTCACCACATGTCTTTTGATGGACGGTCCAGATGACATCGAGAATTCACAAGTCGTAATTTCTCCTTGGTGCTCCAGAGGACTAAAACTCATGCACCTTCTCGTTGATTCAGCGGCTATCGGTCTTCTGCGCAAGATCTGACGACTGAAATTATTTTTCCTTTTTCGCGCTCTCTTCGTCCCTTCTGAACTGGTTTCCCGCTCTGGATCCATTCGCAGGATGAATCTTATGGCCTCAATAGCTATTCTTTGCACATTAGATGTGATCTTTGCTGCATTTGAAGGAAATTTTCTCCTGCGGAAAAAGTTTGTGAATCTTTCAAAGATTTGAAAGAATTTCACAAGTTCTTCGTTCTCTGCTACAATATTTGACAGATTTGAGAGATTTCCCGTAAATCTTTAAACGATTTTTCCTTCTGCAGGAATCTTTAATGATTCTGAATGAATTCTTCGAGTTCTTTAAATTTTCCTACGTCCTGCAGCTCTTCTTTGTGAGTCATTGACGATTCTTGAAAAATGTACAAGAATCTTTAAAGTTTCTTCTCCTGCACTCTCTTCTTCCTCGTTCTTTCAAGCATTGTATGCTCTACTACGTCATGTGACATTCTTATGGCGATCTTCCTCGTGGAAGTTTCCTGCGAGGATCTTTTGAGAGTATAGCGGACAACTCTCCAATCCTTGTGAACAAGTTTGTGTCGCGTGCTCTCAATATCCGTGAAGCTTTGCGCTGTGAGGATCATGTTTCTCTCCAGCCTGTGTGAAGAGGCTTATAGCTGAAGCTCTGATACCATGATAAATTTTGAAGCAAGAGATGCAGAGAGAAAGATAGAACAGAAAACAGTATATTCAAATGTATGAAGAAGAGTACAAAAATGAAGTTACAATGTAAAGGGAAATAGTTGAGCTAAATAGGCTCAAGCAAGACAAAAATAGAAAGTACAATTGTCCAGTACAGTTGGCAGTGTACAGTCATACTGTTGAGGTTACATTATATTTAATAGTCGAGACTCGTCGGATCCATTTTATCTTGCGCCGTTACTACTTCTGATGCTTCTACTGCTTCCACCATTATCTCAGGAGCAGTGGATTTCTGTAGATTCGACCTTGTTTTTCAAGTTCTGCTACTGAGCTAGAGAGCCTATGGTATCTGATCTCTAATCTGGCATGGGGAGTTATGTTATGGAATCTGATCACTGGAACCTGGAAAGAAAACGCTTGAGCCACCTATGATGCTTTCTTCATTTATTAAAATATTCCTTTTAAAACAACTGCTCTAACTACTTGTGGCAAATCGTTGGCCTCATCTACTCAATCTGTTTCAAATTGTGTTTGAGATCATGCTTCTCTTGTCATCAATGGTCACCAAGAGCTTCTAATAAAGATGAGGACTGTATGTCATTGAAACCTACGTTTTTTGGAATATGCACAAGCCACTTCTACAAACAAAATGTACAATTGCGAGCTCTGTATGGCCGGCTACGTAGAAGATCTATATGGTCAGCTATGAATAAGCATCAATATGTATTTGAAACACCATATGGATTAGATCCTTTGCAGAAATCACTATCATAGTTGTTCGACAACATAGGTATTCCAAGAGGGGATGAACATCTTCAATAAACACTCATACAACCAGATCAAACGTCAACACATCCATGTTTTTATGTGATAAAATTCCTGTAGGAAACATTTACGGAACATGGCCACTTGGAAAAATTTATTAATGCAAAAGAGAATATGTTACAAATAGTTTCTCACAATCAATGTAGTTGTTAAGATCGAGGAGAATATGAGTGTTAGTATCACTCTGTGTCGGGAACATATCCTGACCATCACATTACAATGCATACTAATGTATACTAAAAAAACACACTAAGAAACACACTTTAACCTAACTTTCAGGATATGGCCCATAAAACTTAGGTGTGGACTTATAGTGACTCTTCTCCTTGATAAATGTTTTCTTATAGGCATAGATATGAAGGAACACATGATCCCCTTTTTCAAAGTGGCATGAATCGATGTTGACTATCCTATTGCTTCATTCTATTATGAGTCAATACCCAATTGCTCTCAAGGGTACAGAGAATGCCAACTCGTGTGATCGAGGTTTTTTCCACCTCGTAAACCTTGGATGTGGTTAGTAAGTACAAGGGCACTTGTGGATATTTTTGTCAATACAACACCTCATAGGGTGACATTTTGGTAGCACCATGATAAGTGGTACTCTACCACCATTTGACAAGGGCTAGCCACTCAACCCATTGTGTATGTCATCCCAAGGAAAAACATGTCAAATAGGTTTCCAAAAACTTATTAACCACTTTTATATGACCTTTATTTGGGAATGATATGTTATGCTCATTTTCAATTGGGTACCTTGCAGTGTAAACGACTCCTTCCAAAAATTTCTACTGAATGTAGGATCATGATCCATCACAATTGAATCAGGTATCTCATGTGGTTTAAAAACATTGTCTAGGAAGACTGATGCAACTATTGAGGCCTTGAAGGGGTGTTGTAATGAACAAAAAGTGAGAATATTTGGAGAGGAAATCAACAATTGTCGTGATGATTGATTTGTTTCCTGCTTTAAGTAACCCCACAAATGTCAGTCCAAATTGTTCCTGAAATCGGTAAAGGCTACAATGCTCCTGGTAGCTTCATTGTTTCAACCTTGTTCCTTTGACATGTGGCACATTCCACAAAGATGCAGATGTTGTTTTTCATGCCCTCTCAAAGAAAGAACGATTAATTTATTCATATGTTTTTTGAAACATTGAGTGGTCTTCGATTGGTGATGGATGCAATTCATTTAACACTTTGTATTTTAAAGATAAATTATCTACCAAAAGCATGCACCCATCATATTGCATAGCATTTTTTTTCCAAGTGTTGTGATCTAGGTGGATATTGGTGGCCACCCACCTGTTCCAACTGGCTCCTTTTGTCATTTTTTAGTTCAGCATGTTCTTTTGTACTTCTTTGTAATTGTGGGTTCTACACTTTCGAGGTTGTCTGAATCTCTACACATCTTCCAAGTGGATACTGGTGGCCTCCCACCTAATCCAACTGGATTATTTTGTATGTTTTCATGTCAGCACATCTTGTTGTACTTACAGGGTCGTTTTGGGGCCCTAAACAATGTTATTTTGCCTCTCCATAGTCAAACTATAGATGGAGTTAGAGTTTGAAAGTGTAATGCATAGTTCTTGAAAAGACCTTTCCAATGGACTATCACGCCCCTAAAACGAAGATCATATGCAAAAGTTACGACCTCAGGATGTTAATGTACTAACTTACCCAAATCGGGCCCACATGACTTTTGGTGTTTCATCTCCTAGGGTTAGGTTTTTGGATGTCTAGGGTTTTGACATTCCTATTTAACATAAAAATTCCTTCAGAGCCTCATTGTAATCATCTTCTTGCGAATGAGCGTAGCCATCGCATCTCTTCTCAGAGATAAAGCTACCACCATTCTAGCGAGTCTTGCACTCTATATTTTTACAGTCTCTTTACAATTCTTTCACTAATAGAAATCAAGTATTGTTGTATTTCTCTGTTTCTGGCAAATTTTATGAGTGTTTCATCATAATATCTCTGCTTTCATATCGTTCCAAACATAATCCAAATCATGTTTCCATTATCTGTTTGTGGGTTGGTTTGGATTTGTTGGAGAAGTTGAACAATCTTGGCATCAACTAACCATTCTTGATGTACGTCCTCTATCCAATTAGAAACTAGTAAAGATAAAGAAAAAAGGGAGCCTAGGTCTTCTCATACTTATGAGATAAAGATTTGGCCACCACATTCTTCTTTCCTTCCTTATAGAGGATTTCATAATCATAGCCTAACATTTTGGTGACCTACTTTTGTTTCTCTAGTGAAGAAAACCTCTATTCCAAGAAGTATTTCAAATTGTGATGGTTGCTTTTAATCTAAAAACAATGTCCAACTAGGTGAGGATACCACGTATCAATTGCATGAAGATATTATCCATCATTTCCTTTTCATAAGAATTTTTCCTAAGTTTTTATCACACAATTGTTCACTAGTGAATGTCAACAATTGTCCCTCTTGCATTGACACTACCCTAATCCCTTTTCTTGATGCACCACATTCCAAGAGGAAATTCTTAGTGAATTGCATCATGAAAAGGATGGTTGTAGTACGCATAGCTTCTTTTAAAGCTTGAAATCCCTATTATACAACACCATTCCATATTAAGGGATTTTTCCTGAGAAAGGTCATGAAGGAGGTTGAAATTTTACCATAGTTATGCACAACATTTTGGTAGTAGCAGACGAGGCCAAAGAATCCATGCAAACTTTTCAGATTTCTAGGGAATGACCATTCTTTCATTCTTATGATTTTCCTAAGATCAACATGAACTTTCTCTCCACCAAAAATTTGACCCAAATATTCCACTTTTGATGCACCAAAAGCATAATTCAAATGCTTGATGAACAATCGGTGATTATGGAGGATCTACAAGGCCTAATCCACATGTGTCTCCCAAGTTTTGTTGTATTTCAAAATGTCATCAAAGGATACAAGGACAAAATTATGGCACAAAAGGGGTTGAAATATTTTGTTCATGAGGCTTTGAAAAGTGGATGGTGCATTTCTAAGACTAAAAGGCATCACCAAGAACTTGTAATGGCCTTCATGTGTGTAGAAACCAGTTTTAGGAATATCTACATCCTTCATTCTAATTTGTTGATAACCTGGATATAGATCAAGTTTAGTGAATGATTATGCTTTGTATAGTTCATGCAAGAGGTCATCAAGGACTAGAATGGGAAATTTATCTTTGACCATTAATTTGTTTAGGGAACGAAATTTAGGACACATGCATCAAGCTCCTTCTATGTTTAGAACCATGACATCTCGAATGTGGTAGGGGCTAATACTAAGATGGATCACACCTACTTCCAATAATTCATAAATGATATTTTCTATATCATTTTTCTATGCAAAGGATGGAAATACATGCAGACATTGGGAAACTAAAACCCTAGAATAGATGAGATGCTAAGATCATGCTCACCATGTGAGGGTGGTACCCATTGTGGTAGTTTGAAGACCTATTGATATTTGTCCAAAACCAAATGCAAGTTTGGATGAACTCATTGGGAAACATCCTTTGGGACTTGAATGGCATGGAATTGTGAAATAATGATTAAATGACCCTTCTTTAGGATATTTTCATATGGTGAGAACTAACAATTTTTTGAGAGCCCGCATTGAGACCTTTGAGAGTGTAACAATGCCCGTCTTTTTTGAAACTTGTGCATAATTACAAGAAATACATGGTAATGGGACCCAATTTTCTCAACCATTCTTCACCCAAAACAATATCACATCCTCCCATTTCCATGGAAAACACATGATTTTTCAAGAAGTAGTCACCCATTTCGAGTTTCACATTGTCACATGTGTTTTCACATTTTGTAGATCGTCCATTTGTAATCATGATTTGAAAGTTGGTAATGGCATGTATATAACAATTTGTTACTTTTGTGATGCAAAGATAAATGAAATTTTTGGTGTTTCTATTGTATATTAATACAATCATCTTCCTATGATTAATACATCAAACCTACTTTAATGTTTGAATAGATGGAATTCCTATTGAGGCATGAAGGGAGATTTGGGGTTCTTCACACCATTGGTCCAAAGTGGAACATCCTCCCTAGGAGGTGTGATTTCCTTTGGAGTCAAATCATCGGCTTAATCATCTAAAATGTCCTTGGATATGGCCATAAATAATTTACTCCTTACATTTATGCCCTGGGAAATATTTGTCATCACAATTATAGAAAAGACCTTTGAGTTAATGTTCTACCATTTTTTCCTATGCCAACTTGTGGACCTTGAGGGGTGGAGAAAGACATTGATGTGGCACAAAGTTTTGGCATGGTCATTGAAACAAATTTACTGTTTGGATTGGAAAATTGTCACAAATTGTTCATGGTAAGCTATCCAAGAAGCCTCCAACCAAGTAGATAGGTGATTCATCTCAACATGGGCTTTTATCTACTCCTTGATACCACTAATAAAATATTGCTTGAAATACTAATCAATCAAATTTTATGTTATGATTTTTAAGTTCTCAAAGACAATGATATATTCTTCCACCACACTTATTTGATGCAATTTGGTAAGAATTCCCAAAAAATTGGTACCATTTTCAAAGAGATAAAAAAGGGATTTCACAAACTACTTCCATCAAATGTATCCTGAAGGTGCTTTCTTATGCCATTTCCACCACAGTTATCAATGTTCCCTATTTAGGCATAAAAATCTTATTCTGAGTTTCAATAATTCGTCCTCAATAGCATTTTTAAGACCTAGAAAAAGCCCCACTTTATGTGTAAAACCCATTATTAGGCCCTAGATATTGAATTATTACATTTATAATTATATTTGTACCCTTTGTCTCTTATATATATACCAAGGAGACCTAGTCTTATGAGCATATTATATCATCTCATATTGTATTTTGAGTTTGATATATTGTAAAAGGAGGTTTCCCCCTCAAAGTGAATTGTAATCATTGACTTGTAATCATTTTTTAAGGCGTTGTATCATAACAAGCATGGAGGGAAAAGTGGTGTTCCATCTAGTCTATCCATCTTGTCAGATTGGATCCATCAAACTTATTTAGATCAACCTTAGGTAATCAATGCAAATGCATATTAGGGGAATGGTTAGGGGATGGGTTGTAGTTTACATGGCCTTGACTCATGGAACATTCACCATAATCATGCTTACCTTGAAGCTTGTCAAGTTTATCAAAAAAAAGTGAGAGTTTCCTATTGACATTAGTCATGTGGTTCTGAAGTTGGTCCTAGTTTGCGTGAATTGTGTATTTGAGGAACTCGATTGCTAGAATTAGATCATTTTTTATGCCTTCCATGGAAGACATGTTCCTAGTGTGAGTCATGGTACCATATGATTGACTTTAAGGGCTACCGACGAAGAAGACTAACATGATCAACATCTTAAGAGAAAGTTGTGGAGATAGGTTTCCCAAGAGCTATATCAATGTGATCAATGTCACGAGATGTGCCTTTTGAGATAGGTCTCCCACAGTAGTCTGGTCCAACCATGTACTTTTTTGTAAGTATCAATGTACTAACAAAATTCTCAAATTCCTAATATTCCATGTTATGTAGGAATTTCGATGCATGTGCTACAAAGGCTAGGGTTTTGTAGGGTCATAAGAGAAAAGGAGTGTCAAATGCTATATATCCCTAATATACCAAAGGGTTTCCATCAAAAGTACTTTCTTTGTATTTCATGGTGCTTCTTGGGTATGTGTTATATTCTTTGCATGATTTTGGATCCCCCTATTAGGGGTTTATTTGCCAAATTTACGGGCGGTCTTTCGCCTTTAGTGGGGGAGGTTTTTTCTCCTTTGGAAGTTTAGTGGCGCATGGTATTTTAGCCTATGGTTTTCTAATTTTAGTTAAGGAATTAAGGTTGTAATCTAGTATGGGTCAATGGATTAGGGGTTTTCTGGATGACACGAGATCCTATATATTGTATTGTAAACAATGAAGTTGGAATATGAATAGAATTAGATGTGCAGCTCTAAAACAGGTTGTTGGTTTTCTTGATTGAGTTTCCACGATAAATATCTATGTATATTTGTGATTGGAATTGTTTTCTTTCATGTGTTAATAATATGTGTGTGCATTGCACAAATGTAAAAGGTTTAGAACTTACATTTGGTATCAGAGAAATTATTAGCTTCAATGGGACACCTTTGTGGATAAGGGTTTGCCTCGGGTCTATCATAAACCTTGTTACAGTGGGAGCTCTCCAGTATGGATTCTTGTGGTGAAAAGAAATGGTGAGCAGTTCAAAAATAGAGATCGAAAAATTTATTTGGAAAATTTTTAAGCTGTGGAAGCTCAAGGTGGAAGATCTAGTTTTGGTAGACAAAGATCAATGCGTTGTTATATATCTAGGTGTTGCACCTATGGGAATATCAACATAAGACTGGAAAAAATTGTTACAGGTATGAAATAACTGAGAGGGGGGGGGGTGAATCAGTTATTGTAAATTATTAACCATTTCTCTCATTTTTAACTTCGAATCATTAATCTTAGTGGCAGTAAGTCT
>JZKD02S1642687.1:172254-188714 GCA_000966675.3 Picea glauca
TCTGTGTTTCAGCTTCTATGTTCCTGCCTCTGTTCTCCATAAACAATCGATTGCCATCAATGACAACCTTGATCATCTGCATCATCTCTGCTGTAGCCATATTTCCAACAAAAATTGGATCGAAAGGCAAAGAGAACAATCCAATTTCATCTCTTAGATTCAATATCATTGAATGTGTCAAGGGAATCTCTAACCAAGGCATTATGGAATAATTTAGGCGATTTGTACATGTCTAAGTCCTTGGTAAACAAACTTTTCTCATGGAAGAAGCTATACATCCTAAGGATGAAAGATGGAGACTTGGTAACAGATTATCTGAATGCCTTCAATATTGTGGTAAGTCGGTTATTGTTTGTTGATATTAAGATTTATGATGAAGATAAGTGTATCAGTGTATTGTTATCTTTTCCATACTCGTGGGATAGTCTGGTTGTAGCCATGGGAATTAATGAAACTACTTTAAGATTCGGTGATGTGATCTCATCCTTGTTTTTGGAGGAGATAAGGCAGAAAAAAATGGATAGTTAGAGCACATGTTCCTTATTTGTAAGAGGATGATCCCATGAAAGAAATAAAAATAAGTCCTCAAGTGGGAAATCTAAATCTAGAGGAAGATCTGAATCTCCAGGAAAATTTGTAAAGGTATTCTAGAGATGTGGAAAAGAGGGGAATTACAAGAAACAATGTAGATCCAAAAGTGTTGACAGAGGAAAGAAATCTGATAATTTTCGTTCTACATAAGAAAAAACATCTACAGATGGAGGATGGGATGTGTACTTGGCTTCTTCAAGAAAACATCCAGATCATGAGGCATGGTTGGTTAACTCAGGTGCATTATTTCATATGACTCCTCACAGGGAGTGGTTTTGCGACTATGAAAGGTATGATGGGGGTGATGTTTTTTTTAGGAGATGACTAAACAACCTAAATTTCCATATGAGGAAAATTCAAGTTGAATCTCATGGATGGTAGGATTAGAACAGTCCCTGGTGTTATGAACATCCCGAGATTGGCCAGGAATTTGATTTATGTAAGCAAGATGGATGATGCACATGTAAAAACAATGTTTGAAAATGAAACATGTAGGATGGTTTGAGGAGCAATGGTGTTGTTGAGGGGAGTTCAGATTGGAACTCTATATAAGCTAATAGAAAGAACTATGAGTCATGGGTACAACAGTTCCATTGTTCTTGAGATTGAAGTTGAAGATGGAAAAAATCCTATAGTTTTTGGAGAAAAGACCATGTTTTGGCATCAAAAATTAGAGCATACCAGAGAGAAGGGGCTTCAAGTACTACATGGTAAAGGTATGGTTGAAGGTATGTCAAATTTCTCTCTAGATCTTGATTTTTGTGAACATTGCTTGTATGGTAAGCATAATCGGGTAAGTTTTTCCTCTGGTTCTATGAGGGCAGGGGGGATTTTACAATTGGTGCACAGTGATGTGTTTGGACCTGTGACGATTCCATCACTAGGTAAATATGTGTACTATGTCTCATTTATAGATGAATTCTCAAGGAATATATGGATTTATTTCCTTAGGAAGAAATATGAAGTCTTTAACATATTTAAAGAGTTTAATTCTGTTGTAGAAATTCAGACAGAGAATAAAATTATGGCGATGAGGACAGATAATGATGGATAATTCTGCAGTAATGAATTCAAGGAATTCTATAAGAAATGTGATATAGAAAGGAAGAAGACTAATCCATATATACCTCAAAAAAATGGAGTTGTAGAAAGGATGAACATAACACTGATGGAAGGAGAAATGAGCATGCTTAGTGGTGTTGGGTTGGGATAGGAATTATGGGCAGAGGCAATGGACATTGTTACTTGGTAAATCGATTACACTCATCATCGTTGGATGACATGACTCCACATGAGGTATGAACTGGTAAGAAACCCTCTCTAACACATATCGGGGTTTTTGGATATGATGACTATGTACACGTTCCAAAGGAAAATAGGACTAAGTTGGATAAAGAGGTTGAAAAGTGTATCTTTATTGGCTATAAATATGGTCAAAAAGGTTATAAGCATTGGAATCCAAAAACTAAGAAGGTAGTGTATAGTCGAGATGTGGTATTTAGAGAAATCAAAGATGTTGTCAAACAGGAAGGCCTACCAAGGGAGAAAAAAATAGAGAAAATAGAGTTTAAATCGAAGGATAATAAATTAGAATCTACATAAGGACAAGAATCAAAAGAAGAAGATAATCATACTCCAGTATTGAGGAGATTGGTTCAAGAAAGAAGGCAACTAGAGTTTATTCGCCAAATTTCTAGGTAGTCTTTTTCCTTTGGAGGGGGCGGTTTTTTCGTCTTTGGCTGTTTAATGGTGCATGGTATTTTATCCCATGGTTTTCTAATTATGGTTAAGGAATTAAGGTTGTAATATAATCTAGGTCAATGGATTACGAGTTTTCTAGATTCTATGAGATCCTATATATTGTATTGTAAACAATGAAGTTGGATTATGAATATAATTAGAGGTGCGGCTCTAAAATAGGTTGTTGGTTTTCCTAGTTGGGTTTCCAAGATAAATCCATGTGTATATGTGTGATTGCAATTGTTTTATTTTTTTGTGCTAAGAATCTATCTGTGCGTTGCTTTAATGTAAAAGGTTTAAAACTCATAGTGCTAACTAAGGAAGATAGATTTTACCCTTAGTCATATTACCCAATTTCTTGGTACACAAGAGTGGGGACTTTTGATATTCCCAAGGGTACATGGAAGATCACATATGTATAAGATCATGTCTAATGTGGCACTATTTAGGCCAAGTACCAACAGAGGAGTACAAGGGAGTCAAACTAGGTGACCCCACTTGTATTCCTTGTGTGTATGCTTCCCAATAATACTTTACCCATTGAACGATAGATCATTATGTTTAAGGATGATAGAACACATATTTAGCCTAAAAGCAATTTCTCTAAAAATTGGGTGCATGATAACACAATAAAGTATGTCGATACCACTTGTGGTGTACCTTGATGGCTAAAACATAAAACTCAGTGCAATATCAATAGAAATGTAACTCTAGAAAGAAAATACAATAGAACCAAAGTATTGAAGTTAAAGCAATATGTAAACCTTTATCAATATTTTGAATAGAAAGCATTGTTCACTTTCCTCATTGAGGGGGAAACCTCCAATTAAGTAGAGCTCTGATACAATATTAATCACTTAGCATTTGATTACATAACTTCTACCACTGTAAATAGTTTATATCGATCCAAAACCCTGACCACCTAGTGGGCCTTCATTAATGAGGCTTCATCAACTACCTTGTGGAGCTTATTTAAAGAGGTCTCCTTACAATGTTGATTATGCACTCTAACTACCTAATGGATCTTATTTAATAAAGATAGCCACTATACATTAAGTAACAACCTACTCCCTTAACTCATGGAGTTAGTGCGAGACCTTAACACAATGTTTGTTTGTAATCTTTAGGAAAAAACTTATCCCAATGCAACATCATCTTGCTTTGAATTTTAATCCTCTCTTCACCCTTCTAAGTTGCTCAAAGTGCCCAAAATCCCACCAAAACACAATGTGTCCCTTCAATCTTGTATTGCAAATTTCATCTTCTTGAATTCAAAATATCATGTCCATTTCATTGATCCAATCTATCAATTCCTTTGCCTTTAAATTTCCTCCATAGAATGGAACCTCTACTTTTGTCAATTTCTAAGTTATTACTATTTAGCAACATCACAATATGCCTTGCAACATCTTCTACTTTCTCTTCGTCTCATTTGATTTGACATTCATTTCTTATTCTTTGTTTATCTTTTTCTCTCAAGAAAACCTAAGGGATCCTTCCCCACATCGTAGATGACAACTCTAGTAAACCTGCTAATGCAGACTAGTGCACCTAACCTCAGGGTTTTCAAACCGCACACCTACAAGCATGAAACTAACCAGATACCCAACAATATTAGCTACAACTAGTTAAGCTAACCCCTTGGGTTTATACCTTTTTATCTATCTACTCTTCAACTCCCATATCTTTCTCCCTGTCGCCTATAATTTTTGTTCACTATCATTCTACCACCTATCTATGCCATTTCTTCTCACCTGCAACTTTTCTTGCTCTAATTATTTCTTATCTCCATGATCAACGGTCTCACAAAGAGCATTAACGCATTTAACAATCACACATCCAGAACCAGTCTATAATATTGAGGGAGGTATTTTGTCTTGTTAATATTACATGACAAAGTACATAATATATAATTCTCAAGGGCTCTCAAGGCTGTAACGCTCCTAACTCGGTTGTTAATCGACACTCTGCTCACTTCCATAGTCTTGGATTTGTTCATCTCATCTCCCTTCCTGCTCTCCACTGCAATTATTCGTTTCCATGGATGGTCGGAGTACGGTGTTTGGAAGCGGTTTTGTCTGGTTAACTGTTTCTTTCTTTCTCACGTCCTTTAACATTTAAGAACGTATCCGACAGAATGTTTGATAGAGGGTGCGAAATGCACCCTTTCAAAATTTATATTTACTAGTAAAATTCCAAAATGGCCTTGGAATAACTTCCGACCTTAGCTCAGTTGGTAGAGCGGAGGACTGTAGTGGGATAGAAAGTCCTTTCGTAATCCTTAGGTCGCTGGTTCGAATCCGGCAGGTCGGAGTTTTGTTGTTTGTTTTTAGTTCTCTCGCTGTTTCCATTTAGTTTGGGGCGGGTCGAATTTGATCTATACAAAGGCCTGAACGAATACGGCAAGTCGGATTTCTGTTGGTGTTAGTTGTGGTACCGGCCTGAACGAATACGGCAAGTCGGATTTCTGTTGGTGTTAGTTGTGGTACCGTTTCCATGATTTTAATCCTTAGGTCGCTGGTTCGAATCCGGCAGGTAGGATGTAGAACATTGATTATTAATATGACTCTTTTTAAAAAAAATTAATATAAAAATTATTTATTAACTTATGAAAAACATTGTATAACTGAGTAGGCTTAATGTTTAAAAAACAAACATGTGTTTTTTTTAAGAGATTACATGTACATTTTTTAAAATTAAATAGGAAATTATTGTGCCAAAATATTGTAAACTAAATAGTGAAATTATTGTGCCAAAATTTTGTTTGTCATACAAGCAAATTCAATATAGGTATTTGGTACACATAATTAGCACAATATATTAGGTTCTTAATGGAATAAGTGCCACACCCAAGTGAGATTCATCATGGTCCTTCTAGGGTGGCCCCTATCCATCATTAGTTGGCTCTTGATGTTTCTCTGCTTCTAAAATTGCAAGGTGAGCGTTCTAAACTTGTTATTCAAGGGCATGCGAGGAGGGACTTAATTGTGGTAGCATTCCCTTCACTCACAAACCCTCTAACGAACTATGTGGGAGGGACTTCATTTTGGTTATGAGAATTGCCTGCACTAATTCGAGTGCACTCGAGAGGAAACCAATAGCTCCCTACTCCTAATGCAAGGTATAACCCCCAATTATCTAAGATCTAACACAAGTGTACCACATCTAATTTGACCTTTTGCAATTGAACAACAATCTACATGTATAAATTGGCACATATTAGTGACCCACAATTTTACAAAAATTTCTACCGCACTATGCTTTTGTTAAATATAACATCATTTCATTTTTTATAAATGAGGAAAAGGACTACTTCAATTCTAGAAAGTTGCCATGTTGTATAAAGTCTACAACCCAATAGCATTTCTCTCCTAAGAGGGAAACCTTCTAGATATTGGAGGTAGGGAGGAATTGGTTGCAAAACTTGGTGATCCATTCCTATGGGGGACTTAACATAAGCACAATACCAAAATAGTTGTTTAGGATTGTCATATCTACCACACAAAGGACATTTGGTTGGAGAATACCCAAGGGAGTCAATTTGCTACCAAGGGCTAAACCACCCAATATAAGAATCATGAAAAAAAGGGCTCGTTCAGCTCAATAATTTCCTTCTAGACACTAAAAAGTAGGAAAAACTAAGTTTTTTTCTTGGACTTTAATCTCTAGAGATTATTGAATTGACCATCAAAGGCGAGCTTGTGTCAAAGAAAACTCTAACTATTAACCTGGTTTTTTTTAAGCCTTGACCTTGTTCAATTTCTAGTGTTTCCACTAAGATTGAGGGGTCTAGAAGCCTAGGTTTTATAAATAAAGAGTCGAGAATAATATCCTTAATTTGATCAAGGATCAATAGGCCCAGGTTTGATAGATTAAACCTTGTTTTTAGTTTAGGGAAAGCACCTAATCTCTAGTCTTAGCATTAGGAATGTCTATGATAGAGTTGAGACCCCATCTAAAAATTCTAAGGGATAAGAACCACACATTCTCACCCAACACATTTCCTTCCTGGAATAATATTGGAGACAACCATAATAAATGGTTATTAAATGAGAGTCCAAATATAAGAGCTTGGCCTTTCCTACTAAGCTTGGGTTTTATAGCCTCTCATTCTTTCCAAATACTTTGAGCAACAAAGGTCCCTTTTACTTTCACTTGGGATAGGGTGATGGCCAGAGTTTGAAGATTAAGGCCTTGTAATGACTTTTTTTCCAAGGGGGGCTCTAGAGAAAGAGCAATTTCTTAGAATTAGCTTCCAAGTTTTTTTCTCTTACAATGTTTGAATCACCCATTTAGTATACAATGCCTAGGCCTTGGTATGGGTTTTAATGATACCCTTACTACCTCATCCTAGGGGGTACAACACAAATCCTACTTAACACAATGGAATCATTTTTCTCATTCATTGTTATCCAAGAGTAAGTTACACAAGTCTTATTCAAGTTTTGAGTGTGTTGTAGGAAAATCTCCCTGCGGACAGGTAGACCTCCTCTTGAGAGCTAGACCCTTAACTCTAAGACAGAAGGTGCTTAACATGGACATTGAATTCCTTTTAGATCTAATCAAGTTTATGAACAAAAGAGAAGGAGGAAGGTGTGTACCTTATGAACGTCGTTTGTCCCTGCAAGGTCCAGGATGAGCCTCGATCTTGAGCTCTTTGGTAGGTCCTGCAAGACAAACAAAAGTACAAAAACTTCCTACTCTATTGAGATTAGCTAAAACATAGATCCATCTACTACAAACAAACTTATATGAAACAAGTACAAGTTTGAAAAAAACAGGCCAAGCATTTATTGTATTAATGAGAACAACAATGAAGAATACTTACAACCATAGATGTGAGTGAAGCAACTTCATCAAGCTCTCCTTGTCCAACCCTTGCTCAAAAGCTCCATGATCAAAATGACAATACTTTCACTGATTATTCTCCTCCACTTCTCATGAGATCATAAGTTTGGTATCTCTANAAGAAGCCTCCAACCAAGTAGATAGGTGATTCATCTCAACATGGGCTTTTATCTACTCCTTGAGACCACTAATAAAATATTGCTTGAAATACTAATCAATCAAATTTTATGTTATGATTTTTAAGTTCTCAAAAGAAATGATATATTCTTCCACCACACTTATTTGATGCAATTTGGTAAGAATTCCCAAAAAATTGGTACCATTTTCAAAGAGAGCAAAAAGGGATTTCACAAACTACTTCCATCAAATGTATCCTGAAGGTGCTTTCTTATGCCATTTCCACCACAGTTATCAATGTTCCCTATTTAGACCTAAAACTCTTATTCTGAGTTTCAATAATTCGTCCTCAATAGCATTGTTAAGACCTAGACAAAACCCCATTTTATGTGTAAAACCCCTTATTAAGCCCTAGATATTGAATTGTTACATTTATAATTATACTTGTACCCTTTGTCTCCTATATATATACCAAGGAGACCTAGTCTTATGAGCATATTATATCATCTCCTATTGTATTTTGAGTTTGATATATTGTAAAAGGAAGTCCCCCCCTTGAAGTGAATTGTAATCATTTTTTAAGGCGTTGTATCATAACAAGCATGGAGGGAAAAGTGGTGTTCCATCTAGTTTATCCATCTTGTCAGATTGGAACCATCAAACTTATTTAGATCAACCTTAGGTAATCAATGCAAATGCATATTGGGGGAATGGTTAGGGAATGGGTTGTAGTTTACATGGCCTTCACTCATGGAACATTCACCATAATCATGCTTACCTTGAAGCTTGTCAATTTTATCAAAACAAAGTGAGAGTTTCCTATTGACATTAGTCATGTGGTTCTGAAGTTGGTCCTAGTTTGCGTGAATTGTGTATGTGAGGAACTCAATTGCTAGCATTAGGTCATTTTATATGCCTTCCATGGAATACATGTTCCTAGTGTGAGTCATGGTACCATATGAATGACTTTAAGGGCTACCGACGAAGAAGACTAACATGATCAACATCTTAAGAGGAAGTTGTGGAGATATGTTTACCAAGAGCTATATCAATGTGATCAATGTCACGAGATGTGCCTTTTGAGATAGGTATCCCACAATAGTCTAGTCCAACCATGTCCTTTTTTGTAACTATCAATGTACTAACAAAATTCTCAAATTCCTAATATTCCATGTTATGTAGGAATTTCGATGCATGTGCTACAAAGGGTAGGGTTTTGCAGGGTCATAAGAGAAAAGGAGTGTCAAATGCTATAGCTCCCTAATATACCAAAGGGTTTCCATCAATAGCTTTGTATTTCATGGTGATTCTTGGGTATGTGTTATATTCTTTGCATGATTTTGGATCCCCCTATTAGGGGTTTATTTGCCAAATTTATGGGCGGTCTTTCGCCTTTAGCGGGGGAGGTTTTTTCTCCTTTAGCGGTTTAGTGGCACATGGTATTTTAGCCTATGGTTTTCTAATTTTAGTTAAGGAATTAAGGTTGTAATATAGTATGGGTCAATGGATTAGGGGTTTTTTGGATGACGTGGGATCCTATATATTGTATTGTAAACAATGAAGTTGGAATATGAATAGAAATTAGAGGTGCGGCTCTAAAACAGGGTGTTGGTTTTCCTGATTGAGTTTCCATGATAAATCTCTATGTATATGTGTGATTGGAATTTTTTTCTTTCATGTGTTAAGAATATGTGTGTGCATTGCACAAATGTAAAAGGTTTAGAACTTACATTTGGTATCAGAGAAACTATTAGCTTCAATGGGACACCTTTGTGGATAAGGGTTTGCCTTGGGTCTATGATAAGCCTTGTTATGGTGGGAGCTCTCCAGTATGGATTCTTGTGGTGAAAATAAATGGCAAGCAGTTCAAAAATAGAGATCGAAAAATTTAATTGGAAAATTTTTGAGCTGTGGAATCTCAAGGTGGAAGATCTAGTTTTGGTAGACAAAGATCAATGGGTCGTTATAGATCTAGGTGTTGCACCTATGGGAATGTCAACATAAGACTGGACAAAATTGGATTGAAAGGAAAAGAGAGAAATCCAATTTCATCTCTTAGATTCAATATCATTGAATGTGTCAAGGGAAGATCTAACCAAGACATTATGGAATAATTTAGGGGATTTGTATATGTCTAAGTCCTTGGTAAACAAACTTTTCTCATGGAAGAAGCTATACATCCTAAGGATGAAAGATGGAGACTTGGTAACAGAGCATCTGAATGCCTTCAATATTGTGGTAAGTCGGTTATTGTTTGTTGATATTAAGATTTATGATGAAGATAAGTGTATCAGTGTATTGTTATATTTTCCATACTCGTGGGATAGTCTGGTTGTAGCCATGGGAATTAATGCAACTACTTTAAGTTTCAATGATGTGATCTCATCCTTGTTTTTGGAGGAGATGAGGCAGAAAAAAATGGAAAGTTAGAGCACATGTTCCTTATTTGTAAGAGGACGCTCCCATGAAAGAAATAAAAATAAGTCCTCAAGTGGGAAATCTAAATCTAGAGGAAGATCTGTATCTCCAGGAAAATTCGTAAAGGTATTCCAGAGATGTGGAAAAGAAGGGAATTACAAGAAACAATGTAGATCCAAAAGTGTTGATAGAGGAAAGCAATCTGATAATTTCCCTTCTACATAAGAAAAAACATCTACAGATGGAGGATGGGATGTGTACTTGGCTTCTTCAAGAAAACATCCATATCACGAGGCAAGGTTGGTTAACTCAGGTGCATCATTTCATATGACTCATCATAGGGAATGGTTTTGCGACTATGAAAGGTATGATGGGGGTGATGTTTTTGCTAGGAGATGACTAAACAACCTAAATTGCCAGATGAGGAAAATTCAAGTTGAATCTCATGGATGGTAGGATTAGAACAGTCCCTAGTGTTATGAACTAACCGGGATTGGCCAAGAATTTGATTTATGTAAGCAAGATGGATGATGCTTGTGTAAAAACAATGTTTGAAAATGAAACATGTAGGATGGTTTGAGGAGAAATGGTGTTGCTAAGGGGAGTTCAGATTGGAACTCTATATAAGCTAATAGAGAGAACTATGAATCATGGGTACAACAGGTCCATTGTTCCTGAGATTGGAGCTGACGATGGAAAAACTCCTATAGTTTCTAGAGAAAATACCATGTTTTGGCATCAAAGATTAGGGCATATCAGAGAGAAGGGGCTTCGAGTACTACATGGTAAAGGTATGGTTGAAGGTATGTCAAATTTCTCTCTAGATCTTGATTTTTGTGAACATTGCTTGTATGGGAAGCAGAATCGGGTAAGTTTTTCCTCTGGTTCTATGAGGGTAGGGGGAATTTTACAATTGGTGCACAATGATGTGTTTGGACCTATGACGATTCCATCACTAGGTAAATATGTGTACTATGTCTCATTTATAGATGACTTCTCAAGGAATACATGGATTTATTTCCTTAGGAAGAAATATGAAGTCTTTAACAAATTTAAAGAGTTTAATTATGTTGTAGAAATTCAGACAGAGAAGAAAATTATGGTGATGAGGATGGATAATGATGGATAATTTTGCAGTAATGAATTCAAGGAATTCTATAAGAAATGTGATATAGAAAGGAAGAAGACTAATCCATATATACCTCAAAAAAATGGAGTTGTAGAAAGGATGAACACGACACTAATCGAAGGAGAAAGGAGCATGCTTAGTGGTGTTGGGTTGGGATAGGAATTCTGGGCAGAGGCAATGGACATTGTTACTTGGTAAATCGATTACATTCATCATCATTGGATGACATGACTCCACATGAGGTATGAACTGGTAAGAAACCCTCTCTAACACATATTGGGGTTTTTGGATATGATGGCTATGTACATGTTCCAAAGGAAAATAGGAGTAAGTGGGATAAAAAGGTTGAAAAGTGTATCTTTATTGGCTATAAAGATGGTCAAAAAGGTTATAAACATTGGAACCCAAAAACTAAGAAGGTAGTGTATAGTCGAGATGTGGTATTTAGAGAAATCAAAGATGTTGTCAAATAGGAAGGCCTACCAAGGGAGAAAAAAATAGAGAAAATAGAGTTTAAATTGAAAAATAATAAATTAGAATCTACATACAAGAATCAGAAGAAGAAGATACTCATATTCCAATATTGAGGAGATCGGTTCAAGAAAGAAGGCAACTAGAGTTTATTCGCCAAATTTCTAGGTAGTCTTTTGCCTTTGGAGGGGGCAGTTTTTTCGTCTTTGGCGGTTTAATGGTGCATGGTATTTTATCCCATGGTTTTCTAATTATGGTTAAGGAATTAAGGTTGTAATATAATCTAGGTCAATGGATTATGGGTTTTCTAGATTCTATGAGATTATATATATTGTATTATAAACAATGAAGCTGAATTATGAATATAATTAGAGGTGCAGCTCTAAAATAGGTTGTTGGTTTTCCTGGTTGGGTTTCTAAGGTAAATCCATGTGTATATGTGTGATTGCAATTGTTTTATTTTTTTGTGCTAAGAATCTATGTGTGCGTTGCTTTAATGTAAAAGGTTTAAAACTCACAGTGCTAACTAAGGAGGATAGATTTTACCCTTAGTCATATTACCCAATTTCTTGGTACACAAGAGTGGGGACTTTTGATATTCCCAAGGGTACATGGAACATCAAATCTGTATAAGATCATGTCTAACGTGGCACTATTCAGGCCAAGTACCAATAGAGGAGTACAAGGGAGTCAAACTAGGTGACCCCACTTGTATTCCTTGTGTGTATGCTTCCCAATAATACTTTACCCATTGAACGATAGATCATTATGTTTAAGGATGATAGAACACATATTTAGCCTAAAAGCAATTTCTCTAAAAATTGGGTGCATGATAACACAATAAAGTATGTCGATACCACTTGTGGTGTACCTTGATGGCTAAAACATAAAACTCAGTGCAATATCAATAGAAATGTAACTCTAGAAAGAAAATACAATAGAACCAAAGTATTGAAGTTAAAGCAATATGTAAACCTTTATCAATATTTTGAATAGAAAGCATTGTTCACTTTCCTCATTGAGGGGGAAACCTCCAATTAAGTAGAGCTCTGATACAATATTA
This sequence comes from Picea glauca, assembly GCA_000966675.3. NCBI lineage: Eukaryota > Viridiplantae > Streptophyta > Pinopsida > Pinales > Pinaceae > Picea > Picea glauca. The sequence goes on from JZKD02S1642687.1 coordinate 184,632, forward strand.
ATCACTTAGCATTTGATTACATAACTTCTACCACTGTAAATAGTTTATATCGATCCAAAACCCTGACCACCTAGTGGGCCTTCATTAATGAGGCTTCATCAACTACCTTGTGGAGCTTATTTAAAGAGGTCTCCTTACAATGTTGATTATGCACTCTAACTACCTAATGGATCTTATTTAATAAAGATAGCCACTATACATTAAGTAACAACCTACTCCCTTAACTCATGGAGTTAGTGCGAGACCTTAACACAATGTTTGTTTGTAATCTTTAGGAAAAAACTTATCCCAATGCAACATCATCTTGCTTTGAATTTTAATCCTCTCTTCACCCTTCTAAGTTGCTCAAAGTGCCCAAAATCCCACCAAAACACAATGTGTCCCTTCAATCTTGTATTGCAAATTTCATCTTCTTGAATTCAAAATATCATGTCCATTTCATTGATCCAATCTATCAATTCCTTTGCCTTTAAATTTCCTCCATAGAATGGAACCTCTACTTTTGTCAATTTCTAAGTTATTACTATTTAGCAACATCACAATATGCCTTGCAACATCTTCTACTTTCTCTTCGTCTCATTTGATTTGACATTCATTTCTTATTCTTTGTTTATCTTTTTCTCTCAAGAAAACCTAAGGGATCCTTCCCCACATCGTAGATGACAACTCTAGTAAACCTGCTAATGCAGACTAGTGCACCTAACCTCAGGGTTTTCAAACCGCACACCTACAAGCATGAAACTAACCAGATACCCAACAATATTAGCTACAACTAGTTAAGCTAACCCCTTGGGTTTATACCTTTTTATCTATCTACTCTTCAACTCCCATATCTTTCTCCCTGTCGCCTATAATTTTTGTTCACTATCATTCTACCACCTATCTATGCCATTTCTTCTCACCTGCAACTTTTCTTGCTCTAATTATTTCTTATCTCCATGATCAACGGTCTCACAAAGAGCATTAACGCATTTAACAATCACACATCCAGAACCAGTCTATAATATTGAGGGAGGTATTTTGTCTTGTTAATATTACATGACAAAGTACATAATATATAATTCTCAAGGGCTCTCAAGGCTGTAACGCTCCTAACTCGGTTGTTAATCGACACTCTGCTCACTTCCATAGTCTTGGATTTGTTCATCTCATCTCCCTTCCTGCTCTCCACTGCAATTATTCGTTTCCATGGATGGTCGGAGTACGGTGTTTGGAAGCGGTTTTGTCTGGTTAACTGTTTCTTTCTTTCTCACGTCCTTTAACATTTAAGAACGTATCCGACAGAATGTTTGATAGAGGGTGCGAAATGCACCCTTTCAAAATTTATATTTACTAGTAAAATTCCAAAATGGCCTTGGAATAACTTCCGACCTTAGCTCAGTTGGTAGAGCGGAGGACTGTAGTGGGATAGAAAGTCCTTTCGTAATCCTTAGGTCGCTGGTTCGAATCCGGCAGGTCGGAGTTTTGTTGTTTGTTTTTAGTTCTCTCGCTGTTTCCATTTAGTTTGGGGCGGGTCGAATTTGATCTATACAAAGGCCTGAACGAATACGGCAAGTCGGATTTCTGTTGGTGTTAGTTGTGGTACCGGCCTGAACGAATACGGCAAGTCGGATTTCTGTTGGTGTTAGTTGTGGTACCGTTTCCATGATTTTAATCCTTAGGTCGCTGGTTCGAATCCGGCAGGTAGGATGTAGAACATTGATTATTAATATGACTCTTTTTAAAAAAAATTAATATAAAAATTATTTATTAACTTATGAAAAACATTGTATAACTGAGTAGGCTTAATGTTTAAAAAACAAACATGTGTTTTTTTTAAGAGATTACATGTACATTTTTTAAAATTAAATAGGAAATTATTGTGCCAAAATATTGTAAACTAAATAGTGAAATTATTGTGCCAAAATTTTGTTTGTCATACAAGCAAATTCAATATAGGTATTTGGTACACATAATTAGCACAATATATTAGGTTCTTAATGGAATAAGTGCCACACCCAAGTGAGATTCATCATGGTCCTTCTAGGGTGGCCCCTATCCATCATTAGTTGGCTCTTGATGTTTCTCTGCTTCTAAAATTGCAAGGTGAGCGTTCTAAACTTGTTATTCAAGGGCATGCGAGGAGGGACTTAATTGTGGTAGCATTCCCTTCACTCACAAACCCTCTAACGAACTATGTGGGAGGGACTTCATTTTGGTTATGAGAATTGCCTGCACTAATTCGAGTGCACTCGAGAGGAAACCAATAGCTCCCTACTCCTAATGCAAGGTATAACCCCCAATTATCTAAGATCTAACACAAGTGTACCACATCTAATTTGACCTTTTGCAATTGAACAACAATCTACATGTATAAATTGGCACATATTAGTGACCCACAATTTTACAAAAATTTCTACCGCACTATGCTTTTGTTAAATATAACATCATTTCATTTTTTATAAATGAGGAAAAGGACTACTTCAATTCTAGAAAGTTGCCATGTTGTATAAAGTCTACAACCCAATAGCATTTCTCTCCTAAGAGGGAAACCTTCTAGATATTGGAGGTAGGGAGGAATTGGTTGCAAAACTTGGTGATCCATTCCTATGGGGGACTTAACATAAGCACAATACCAAAATAGTTGTTTAGGATTGTCATATCTACCACACAAAGGACATTTGGTTGGAGAATACCCAAGGGAGTCAATTTGCTACCAAGGGCTAAACCACCCAATATAAGAATCATGAAAAAAAGGGCTCGTTCAGCTCAATAATTTCCTTCTAGACACTAAAAAGTAGGAAAAACTAAGTTTTTTTCTTGGACTTTAATCTCTAGAGATTATTGAATTGACCATCAAAGGCGAGCTTGTGTCAAAGAAAACTCTAACTATTAACCTGGTTTTTTTTAAGCCTTGACCTTGTTCAATTTCTAGTGTTTCCACTAAGATTGAGGGGTCTAGAAGCCTAGGTTTTATAAATAAAGAGTCGAGAATAATATCCTTAATTTGATCAAGGATCAATAGGCCCAGGTTTGATAGATTAAACCTTGTTTTTAGTTTAGGGAAAGCACCTAATCTCTAGTCTTAGCATTAGGAATGTCTATGATAGAGTTGAGACCCCATCTAAAAATTCTAAGGGATAAGAACCACACATTCTCACCCAACACATTTCCTTCCTGGAATAATATTGGAGACAACCATAATAAATGGTTATTAAATGAGAGTCCAAATATAAGAGCTTGGCCTTTCCTACTAAGCTTGGGTTTTATAGCCTCTCATTCTTTCCAAATACTTTGAGCAACAAAGGTCCCTTTTACTTTCACTTGGGATAGGGTGATGGCCAGAGTTTGAAGATTAAGGCCTTGTAATGACTTTTTTTCCAAGGGGGGCTCTAGAGAAAGAGCAATTTCTTAGAATTAGCTTCCAAGTTTTTTTCTCTTACAATGTTTGAATCACCCATTTAGTATACAATGCCTAGGCCTTGGTATGGGTTTTAATGATACCCTTACTACCTCATCCTAGGGGGTACAACACAAATCCTACTTAACACAATGGAATCATTTTTCTCATTCATTGTTATCCAAGAGTAAGTTACACAAGTCTTATTCAAGTTTTGAGTGTGTTGTAGGAAAATCTCCCTGCGGACAGGTAGACCTCCTCTTGAGAGCTAGACCCTTAACTCTAAGACAGAAGGTGCTTAACATGGACATTGAATTCCTTTTAGATCTAATCAAGTTTATGAACAAAAGAGAAGGAGGAAGGTGTGTACCTTATGAACGTCGTTTGTCCCTGCAAGGTCCAGGATGAGCCTCGATCTTGAGCTCTTTGGTAGGTCCTGCAAGACAAACAAAAGTACAAAAACTTCCTACTCTATTGAGATTAGCTAAAACATAGATCCATCTACTACAAACAAACTTATATGAAACAAGTACAAGTTTGAAAAAAACAGGCCAAGCATTTATTGTATTAATGAGAACAACAATGAAGAATACTTACAACCATAGATGTGAGTGAAGCAACTTCATCAAGCTCTCCTTGTCCAACCCTTGCTCAAAAGCTCCATGATCAAAATGACAATACTTTCACTGATTATTCTCCTCCAC
>JZKD02S1642687.1:212959-230538 GCA_000966675.3 Picea glauca
ACTAGGAGGTATAATTACAACTAATGGCCTAAAGCCGACATAAATAAAATAACATTACTAATATAATATGCCCCAATTAAGGGGTAATGAGCCAATATTAGGGCTTAACAAAGCCCCCCTTTCAGCCCCCCCATGTGGAGGGATGTACAATCTTCATGGGGTATAAACACGGCTAATAAAAAGACCTATGAAACAGGAAGATAATTATGCTCCACAACCAACAATCTCCCACTTGGACACTGATCACAACAACTCCACTATTGTTGTACCTGCTGGACTATACTCCACCTTGGACATAGAAAATTTCTCAACTTCACCTTCATGCTTTAAGACCAACTGAAACTGAGTAGGAACTTAGTTTCTCCTCGGTTACTCCCTTTGTTAACATGTCTGTAGGATTCTAGCTAGTGTGTATCTTTTCCAACTTCAAATTTACATCTTCCAAAATGGATCATATGAAATGGTACCTGAGTTGTATATTCTTAGTATTCGAGTTCAAGGTTGTGTTATTTTCAAGATGAATGGCACTCTCATTTTCACAGTACAACCTATTATTCTCTTGCTTCTTTCCCAATTCCTCCATAAACCTTTGTAACCAAATCATCTCTTTACTAGCCTCTATAGCAGCAACATACTATGCCTCTGTTTTTTAAAGTGCAACAACCTTTTCCAGTTTCGAAATCCAACTTACAATTGTTCCACCTACAGTAAAACATACCCCCTAGTGCTCCTCCTGCTATCTTTATCACCTGCCATATCTAAATCAACATATCCATGTAGAACAATATTTGAACCTTCAAAACATAATGCATGAGTAGAAGTACCTTTCAAATACCTGAGAATCCAATTTATTGCCTCCCAATGTTCTTTACCTAGATTGTTCATATACCTACTAACAACTCCCACTGCATGTGCAATATCTGGTCTTGTGAAAACCATCGCATACATCAAGTTTCCAACTACTAATGAATAAGGGACCCTAGACATGTATCATATCTCCTCATGTGTCTTGTGACATTTCATTGGTTAATTTGAAATGGTTGGCCAAAGGTGTACTAACTGGTTTTTCATTCTACATTCTAAACCTCTCCAACACCTTCTCTATGTACTCACCCTGAGACAATGTCAAATTTTAATTTTTCCTATCTCTTGTTATTATCATACCAAGGATTTTCTTTGCAACAACCAAATCCTTTATCGCAAATGAATTAGCTAATTTTTTCTTGAGCACATTTATATCATGCATATTAGACCCTACAACAACCATGTCATCTACATACAATAGCAAGATAATATAGATTCCATTTTCTAGTTTTTTAAAATAAACACAGTGATCAAAATGACATCTACTATAACCTTGATTTTTCATAAACCTGTCAAAATTCAAATACCATTGCCTTAGAGCTTGCTTTAGGACATACAAGCTCTTATTCAACCTTCATACCAAATTTTCCTTCCCTTTGACCTCATACCCTTGTGGTTGTTGCATATAAATCTCTTCTTCCAAATCCCCATGGAGAAAAGTTGTTTTTACATCTAACTGTTCAAGATGCAAATCTTCTACTGCCACAGGACTTAAAATAGTCCTAATTGATGTCATTTAAACAACATGAGAAAATATTTCATCAAAATCTATACCTTTCTTTTGTGCAAGCCCTTTACAACAAGTCTATCCTTGTACCGTTTTTTGCCTGCATATTCTTCCTTCAACTTGTAAACCCATTTATTTTGCAATGCTCATTTTCCTGCAAGCGATTGAACCAAGTCCCAAGTATGGTTATGTACAAGGGAATACATTTCATCTTTCATGCCTTGCTCCCACTTCTTTTTAGTATCTACCTGCATTATCTCTTCATAACATTCTGGTTCACTTGAATCAGTCAACAATAAATAATACAATGAAGGACAGTATCGTTCATGGGGTCTACTTAACCTAATATATCTTCTAACAATACTTGCAGGAGTTTGAGGTAGTTGTTGCTCATGTTGTTGTACATTTTGATTTTCTGGTACCTTTGGGATTTCTTTTTTAAGTGATCTCATCAAGCACTGTGTATTTTGGTTTTTTTTTTCCTGTTTCTTTCCCTGCAACCGATCTTTGTACATGATCTTCTCATTGAATATGACATCTCTACTTCTAATGATTTTGTGATTTTCATAATCCCATAAGAGATAACGAAAATCATTAACACCATAACCAATAAAGGTACACTTCTTGGATTTTTCCTCAAGCTTTGTTCTATTTTCTTTATCAATATGGACAATTGCTTCACAACCAAAAGTCTTCAAAAAATAATAGTTTACCTTTTTACATGTCCATGCCTCCTCTAGAATTCCACCATCCAAAGAGATTGAAGGTCCTTTGTTTATTAAGTAAGCAACAATATCTACAACATCTACCCATAAATGTAAGGGAAAACCTGCATGCAATCCCATACTCCTTGCACGTTCCATGATTGTCATGTTCATCCTTTCTGACACACCATTTTCTTGTGGTGTTCCTAGAACTGTCTTCTCTCTATGAATCCCATGGTATGAACAGTAATCGTCAAACTCCTTTCTGCAATATTCATCTCCATTGTCTAATCTGAAACACTTTAACCTTTTTCATGTGTCATTCTCAACTAAAGTTTTCCATTTCTTAAAAGTATCAAAAACATTAGATTTTTGTCGAATGCAATAAACCCAAGTTTTTCTAGTTGCATCATCAATAAAAGTAACATAATAATGAGAGCCACCAAGATATGATACATGATCTGGTCCCCGTACATCTTTATGCACAATCTCTAACCTTTCACTCTTATTTTCTTTTCCTACTCTGAGAAATCTGACTCTCTTATGTTTTCCATAAACATAATGCTCATAGAAATCCAAATCAATTTGTTTAAGATCTGGCAATAAATTTATTTTGTGAAGTATCTACATCCCCTTCTCACTCATGTGTCCAATCCTATGATGCCACAGTGTTGTATCCACTCCTGTAGAATCTAAAGAGATAGAAGAGTCAGTATTACCAGTACATAAATACAATGTACCTACCTTCTCTCCTTTTTCTATCACCAATGATCCTTTGGTGATCTTCCACACCTTATCTGTAAATATGGATATACAACCTTCACTTTCTAACTACCCTATTGAAATTATATTTTTCCTTAGATCTATAACATGTCTTACCTCTTTCAACAACCATTGGTTTCCATTCCTTTGCTTTATTTTTACCTTTCCCATTTGATCCGGATTATTTTCGACACGAAATGAGAGCGAAGATATAATAAAGAAATGCACATAGATATTGCGAATATCCAATAATATAACAGAAATGTATTAGATATGAAACCATAAACACAAAGATACAGTAATACATGATTTCTATTAATGAAATAAATGTACAGAGACTGTAAAAATACATAGTGAAAGACTCACTAGAATGGTGGCAGCTTATCTCTGAGAAGAGATGTGATGGCTACTCACATTCACAAGAAGATGATTACAATGAGGCTTTTAAGGCATTTTTACAATAAACTGGAATGTCAAAAACCCTAGAAATCCAAAAACCTAACCCTAGGAGATGAAGCGCCAAAATTCACGTGGGCCCCATTTGGGTAAGTTAGTACATCAACTTCCTGGGGTCATAACTTTTTCATACGATCTTCGTTTTAGGCGTATGATAGCCCGTTGGAAAGGTATCATTGAAGAGATTCATTTTGGGGGCTCAATCATGCCTTCAACTATCATTGAGAAGGTTGATCTTGAAAAACCTTCATTTAGGCCCTCAAAATAGCCCCGGAAGTTAAAACTGCTAAAAAGAGTAAATTGCCAAAATTGCCATAAAACTATTTTGAGCCAGTTGGAAAAGGTGGGTGGCCATTGATATCCACCTGGATCACCATTCCAAAAATTTTGTATGGTGCATAATCACCCAAATGAACCTGTTAGCATCAGTATTTTCAAGGTAGAGTTATAAGGATTCAACAATTTACAAATTCATGCCTTGGTCTTGAGAAGACCAATGCATTTCAATTTGGGTCAATGGTTTGCAGTGATTGCTAAAAATTGAAAATGGTATGTCATAAGTCAAGTTGTAAAGTTTGGGAGGGAAACTCATTTTCAAAGAGTGTCGATGAGCATCGTGATACATGATGAAGTCAACAAAAAGGGTTATGATGTTGTTTCATGCTAATTGTACCTTGATTGTAGAAAAATTGTGCAAGTTGCTTGAAGCAACTTGAGTTGTCTTGTCATCCAAAAAACAAATATTTCCCATTTCAAATCACTTTCTACCACCTTATGCATGTATTATTACCACCTTTTATCCATCTACATGAGTTCTCGACCTTCGATCAACCCCTTCCTTTTGAGCAAGCTTCAAGAAAACCATCTGCTACGAAAACCAGTTCACCCGCTACACAAACTCTGTACAGTAGCATTTTGCTATGCATCCCTTGTTCCTCTAGATTTTTTCTTTGTAAATTCCAGAGAGCCAAATTCGGTGCTTAATACCTGCATGTATGCATTGCTAAAACTTGTCTTTTTCATAATTCAGTTCCCTATGGAAAATTTGAGCAAACCCTGGCCTTGTTTGTTTGTTGTGCAAGGTTCTCTATTTGAGTTTTATCCCTTGGACCCTTTTTCCCTTGATATTCTCAAGTTTATCTTGCATCCATAACATGGATACTCAAGGAAGGAAGAGATATCACAAAGAAGGTAGTGTGTTGAGGTGTGAACCATAGACTTTAGAGCTAATGAATTTTGATCCAACGTTTAGGGTTTTATTTGAGTAGACTGGTTGCATGAGTTTTTGTGAGAAGATCCAGGGTTACAATGCATAGGTGACAAAGGAATTCGCCCTAAACTTCAATGGAGTTCAGTCAAGGATTGTTGATTTCACTTTCCAAGAGTCAAAAGAGACAGTGGTTGGTTCAATTGAGATTCCAATAGTTATAGTTACTTGCAAAGGTGGATGAGATTTAGGATTAGGCCTGCACCATTTTTTCTTTTTGAAGAACCTTTGAAAATACACCATTTTTTAGTTTTTTGGAAAACTGCATTATATAGAGTTTGCGTAGCGACCTTGCGCTATGCAAATTCTGCAAACATGTTTAAAGATGGTAAAAGCTAGGAAATGATTGATATTTTACCCAGAATTCATGAGTATCCTCCACATATGTTGCAACTACCATTTGGATGAGTTTTGAAGAAAAAACTAGTTGCATTGTGCAAAGCACACTACGCAAATGTTGAAGGATGCATTTACATAGCGCATCGCACCAGTTCACTATGAAAGTGATGTAGGTACACAAAGGGTTAAAGAACATTGGGAAATGATTGTCGGATGATCTAATAGTGATTTTAAGCCCCTATCAGTGTTTCAACCACCTCCTAAATGAATTTTAATGAAGAAATCAAACACACTACGCAAAGTATGCATGACACACTACGCAAGTTCTGGAAATGAATGTTTTTGCAATCAACTTCAAGATCATTTCATGAGAAACTGGATAGTGTTTTAGAAAAACCTAGAGAGTATTTTGTCAATAATGATCTCAATAAAAAAAACCTCTCTCATTTTTACACAGGTTTCATATTTTGAGAGATTTGAATGAATCTTTACGGCCCATTTTTCCAGATTCTATCATTTAATGTTTTCATGTTTTAGTCATCCTCTTTGGGCACGGATCCCGAGAATATGGAGAATAATTTTCAAAAAATGGAAGAGGTTTATCTCAATCATGGGTTCATATCCAAAACCGCTCCCCTTGTTGTAAAAAATATTTTTATTTGAGAGATATGATGTTATATTTGACCCTTATTTTCCAGCAAAACGAATTTGCTATTTTTAGCAAGTAGTTTACAAATTGTCTTCTTTTTTATGTAATCAGATCCAAAATCATAAGATAGAAAGGTAGTTAGAATTCTCTAGCTGTAAGGGTGTTTATCTATATATTTGAGAACTTTGATGGTGCAAAAGTTGGGCGAGTTGAAAGAACTACAATATTTTTTATCTTCATTGTAAATTTTTGAATCTGAATGAAATGAAAATGCAGAAGTCTTGAACCTTCATGAAAAAAATTCTAATGGCGATGAGATGAAAGTTTGTTTCTTATATTTTGTATGTTTCTCTTGTGTCCCTAATTGCATCTCATTTCTTCCTCTATTTAAGTTGATATTTAAAGAGTGTAGAATTCATCTAAATGGTGCTCTAGACTCAAAGAATTTAAACTATGTCCTTTCTTCCTAACTAGGTCAGAATTCATCTATATGGTGGTTTGATTATGTTATGTGTTTCCTTTTTCCTCTTTCACCCCCTACAATAAATTCAAAACTGAAGGTTTCATCCACCTAATGTAGCCTTTGTTCCTATGAGAGGTTCTATCTACCAAACATTAGTTTCATTCATTTTCAAGATTTGAATCCATAGCCCAATGGTCTTTTTCCTTTTTCCCAACCAAACCCCATTTTCTATGTTATCCTCATCAATGATCTATTCATTGTACTGATTAGATAGTCTGTCATTCTTGACTGAGCTATAAAGAGAGAGCCCTCTCTAGGTTGGAAGGGCTAGCTTTGAGCCTGTAAATTGGTTTGTGGTTACCTCTGTGACTTGCCTCCACAACCAAGGCAATTTACGAAGTGTTAACATTTTGGCGTTGTTTCCAGGGAACGAAAGTTGCATTTTCCTTGGGAGAAACGACAAGGTTTAGACCTGATTTATTATAGTGGACAGAGTTCAAACACAAGAATGCTATACATTTCCACTTGGCGACTCCAATCAAGCTTCAATAAAATTCAAGGACTCCTTTGGAGGACGAGCTCTTTTGAAAACAATATGAAGGGACAAAGAGTCAGGTATCAAAGTGTAAATTTCTTTCAAGAAATTTTATTCATATTCATCAAGTGCCTCTTGTCTTTTCCAGAGCATTTTAAAAGTTTTTTCCTTTACATGTTTCATTCTAATGAGGACCACAAATTTGTATTTTAAAATCCTTCTTTTGAAACTATGAATATATCTTCTTCACATATTATTGATCTTGATCAAGATCCTTCATTTGAGTTTTATGAGAACTATAAAAAATTTGGTGAGCCTCAAGATACTAAAGTTGATCTAACATTTCATGTACATAATCCAACACCTTCCAAGATTCAGCAAAGATACAAACCTTTAAAATTTCCTTCTATTCTTCATGATTTTCCTTCAAAGCATGTCAAGTATCTTCCCAAATTTGATGGAGAGCTTAAGAACATCACGGCTGAAAAACACGTTCAGGATTTTGAGTATTTTATAGATCTCTCGGAAATTGAACAAGATGATGTATGTATGAGAAACTTTTCTCAATCATTACAAGGAAATGCCAAAGCATGGTTCAAACATTTGCAACCTTAGTCGATTAGCTCGTGGGATGAATTGAGGGAATCTTTACATAGATTTTGGGGTGAGAAAAAGTCATGGGATCTACTCCTTCCAAAGTTTATTCCATGAGAAGAATGAAAGATTAAACCATCTCAAATTTCAGTAGGAGGTTTGCTAGTCTTTATTATAAATTGCCTAAAGAAGTCCAACCTCCTGAAGTTGCTAACATGCTCCATTATGTAACAACCTTTCAATCAGACTTATATTTTCTTCTGATGGAGAGGAAGTCTATGTATTTGCAACATATGTTCAATAATGCTCAGGAAGTTGCAGTCTGCAGACAATATTCAAGCATGTAAGAACCTGCAAAATCAGATTTTGGATGAGGAATTGAAAGTTGAGGAACTGGAGACTGTGCATAATATGCACGAAGCTGATCATGTCATAAGGTTTATTGAAGGATGTCATGAGGATGTGTTTGCAAAGAATGATGAGTAGCTTGAAGAGCAAGCTGCTCTCCTGAATTGTTTTGATACTGATTTAAATTTGGATCCATGTCATCATGAGCAAGAAACTAATTGTTTTATGTATACATTTGTAGACAACCATGAATGTGAATTTGTAGATCATCCTGCAGAAGAACAAGTCGATGCCTCAATTTTCCTGTTTGATGACATTACAAAGATTTTTGGTGAACCCAGGTATGATGAGTACAATGATGACTATGAGGTTGAATTTTCAGAACAAGCAGTTGCACTTTCCAAATATGAAAATGATTGTTTTCAGCAATCCAAAGAAATCAACAAATGTGAATATGACATCAGTGAAGAAAATGAAGAAAGTTTTGAATCATGTGAAAGAGCTTTTCCATTGTGTTTTTCTTCTTTCAAATTGTTGAAGAAAAATGTTTATAATGTTTGAAATCAGAAATCCTCCAGGAATGATGTTGAATATGAAGAAAGCAACGGACTTGCCAATGAAAACTATATTCCATTATGTTTTTATTCCTTTGAATTGTTGAAAGTAAATCATGAGATAACAGAGGAAGAAGGAAAGTTTGACTGCATTCAGAGTGACACTATTTTACATGAGAAAATTGTTATCAGTGAAGAGAACCAACAACCTTCACATACATTTAATGACCCTGTTGTTGATTACATGGAAGGTTATTTCAATTTATATTTCAGCCCGTGATCAACTACCAGCTTGGAAATGAAGATAATGGTCAATCAACGCCAGTGTTAGATCTGGATTGCTTGCCACCAGGGGTTTCATTTCAGCCAACATTGTCTTCTAATTTAGAAGATTGGTATTTCCAGTAGTCTCAGTATATTTTCTAGCCTCTTTGTGGCAATCAACAAGTTGAATTACATGAAAACAAGGATGCATTGGAAGGGGTGAAACATGATTGTTGTTTTATGCATGTTTTTGAGGATCCATTTGTAGTTTTGTTGGAGGCGATAATTAGTCCCAATGTTTTTAATTTTTTGAGATTTGAATTTGTAGATAAATTTTTGAATGAATTATCAATAAACAGGCTTTGGAGAAAGCATGTGCAAAGAAAGCAAATAGTGGATAGAGTTATTGCATGGTTGCATTGGCATTTCAATTTCACTTCATTGGCAGTTTTTTCAGCAGTTAGGGTAGATAGGTGTGAATAAGCTCAGCATGGCAAGCATTTATTTCAGCATTTTTCAGTTTATAGTTGATAGTTTTCATTCTCAGTTTGGGTAGCAGTTTAGTTTCACTTTGAAAGGAGCAGGTTGCAGGCCAGTTTGCAGATTATGGTGTTGAGGTTCGATCAACCCAATATATAAGACACCTGGTCTACTATTCTTTACAACCTCAGAGGGAGGATAGCATACCCATTGGAGCCAGATGTTAGCATCAATATTTTCAAGGTAGAGTTATAAGGATTCAGTAGTTTACAAATTCATGCCTTGGTCTTGAGAAGACCAATGCATTTCAATTTGGGTCAATGGTTTGAAGTGATTGTTAAAAATTGAAAATGGTATTTCATAAGTCAAGTTGTAAAGTCTAGAAGGGAAAGACATTTTCAAAGAGTGTCGATGAGCATCATGATACATGATGAAGTCAACAAAAAGGGTTATGATGTTGTTTCATGCTAATTGTACCTTGACTGTAGAAAAAATGTGCGCGTTGTGTAAACACACTGCGCAAGTTGCTTGAAGCAGCTTGAGCTGTCTTGTCATCCAAAAAATGAATATTTCCCCTTTCAAATCACTTTCTACTAGCTTATGCATGTATTATTACCACCTTTTACCCATCTGCATGAGTTCTCGACCTTCGATTAGCCCCTTCCTTTCAAGCAAGCTTCAAGAAACCCATCTTCTATGCAAACTAGTTCACCCACTACGCAAACTCTATACAGTAGCATTTGCTACACATCCCCTATTCCTCTAGATTTTTTCTTTGTAAATACCATAGTGCCAAAGTTGGTGCTTAATATCTACATGTATGCATTGTTAAAACTTTCCTTTTGCATAATTTAGTTCCCTATGGAAACGTTGAGCAAACCCTGTCCATTCTTGTTTGTTGTGCAAGGTTCCATGTCTGAGTTTTTTTCCTTGGACCCTTCTATCCTTGATAGTCTCAGGTTTATCTTGCATCCACGGCATGGCTACTCAGGGAAGGAAGAAATACCACAAAGTAGGTAGTCTGTTGAGGTGTGAGCCAAAGACTTTAGAGCTGGTGAATTATGATCCATCATTTAGGGTTTCATTTGAGTAGGTTGGTTGCATGAGTTTTTGTGAGAAGATCTAGGGTTACAATGCACATGTGACAAAGGAATTCTCCCTCAACTTCAATGGAGTTTAGTCAAGGATTGTTGATTTCACTTTCCAAGTGTCAAAAGAGGTAGTGGCTACTACAACTAAGATTCCAATAGTTAGAGTTACTTGAAAAGGTGGTTGAGATTTAGGATCAGGCCTGTACCATTTTTTCTTTTTGAAGAACCTTTGAAAATACATCAATTTTGAGTTTTTTGGAAAACTGCATTATACAGAGTTTCTGTAGCGACATTGCGCTACGCAAATTCTGCAAGCATATTTAAACATGGAAAAATCTCGGAAATGATTGGTTTTTGGCCCAGAAGTCATGAGTAGCCTCCACAGATGTTGCAACTACCATTTGGATGAGTTTTGAAGAAAAAAATAGTTGTGATGTGCAAATCACACTACACAAATGTTGAAGGATGCATTTACACAGCACATCACACCAGTTCTCTAAGCAAGTGTTGTAGGTACACAGAAGGTTAAAGAACATTGGGAAATGATTGGTGGATGATATAAGTGATTTTCATCCTCCATTAGTGTTGCAGTCACTTCCTAAATAACTTTGAATGAAGAAATCAAACACGCTACGCAAAGTATACAGGGCACACTACGCAAGTTCTCGAAATGACTGTTTTTGTAGTCAACTTCAAGATCATTTCCTGAGCAACTGGAGAGAATTTTGGAAAAACCCAAAGAGTTTTTTGTCAAGAATGATCTTAATAACAAAAATCTCTCTCATTTTTTACACAGGTTTCATATTTTGAGAGATTCAAATGAATATTTACGGCCCATTTTTCCAGATTCTATCATTTAATGTTTTCTTGTTTTAGTAATCATCTTTGGGCGCGGATCTCGAGAATATGTAGAAGAATTTTCAAAAAATGGAACTGTTTTTTCTCAATCACGGGTTCATATCCAAAAACATCTCCCCGTTTTGTAACAGAAATTGTTATTTGAGAAATATGATGTTATCTTTGACCCCTATTTTCCAACAAAACGAATTTGCTATTTTTAGCAAGTAGTTTACAAATTGTCTTTTTTTTTTATGTAAAAAGATTCAAAATCATAGGATAGCAGGGTAGTTTGAATTCTCTAGCTTAGTAATGGTGTTTATCTATGTATTTGAGCACTTTTAAGGTGCAAAAGGGGGGTGATTTGGTAGAACTACAATATTTTTTATCTTCATTGTAAATTTTTAAATCTGAATGAAATGAAAATGCAGAAGTCCTGAACCTTCATGAAAAAGATTCTAATGGTGATGAGCTGATAGTGTGTTTCTTATATTTTGTATGTATCTCTTATGTCCCTACTTGCATATCATTTTTCCTCTGTTTAAATTGATATTTAAAGAGTGTAGAATTCATCTAAATGGTGCTCTAGACTCAAATAATTTAAACTATGTCTTTTCTTCCTAACTAGGTTAGAATTCATCTGTATGGTGCTATGATTTTGTTATGTGTCGCCTTTTTCTTCTTTCACCCCCTACAAAAAATTAAAAACTTAAGGTTTCATCCACCTAATTTATCCTTTGTTCCTATGAGAGGTTCTATCTACTAGACATTAGTTTCATTCATTTTCAATATTTGACTCCATAGCCCAATGGTATTTTTCCTTTTGCCCAACCAAACCCCATTTTCTACCCTATCCTCATCAATGATCTAGCCATTGTATTGATTAGATAACATGTCATTCTTGACTGAGCTATAAATAGAGATCCCTCTCTGGGTTGGAAGGGCTAGATTTCATCTTGTAAGTTGGTTCGTGGTTACCTCTGTGACTTTCCTCCACAGGTAGGGCAATTTACAAAGTGTTAATAGAACCTATCCAAAATCACCTTGAACATAATATAGAAAAAATTTCCTATGGGGTGTGCCATGAAATGAATCCCCTGAATATACCACCCAAGACTCAGAAATATTATCTACAGAAAGAATCAAAGCATCTTTCAACACATCACTTATTACATTTGCTTCATGATTTTTCTCTTGTTGTCCATCTCTTTGTTTCTTTGGAGCTCTGCAGTCTTTCTTCAGATGTCCTTTCTTCCCACAATTCCAGCACTTTAGCTTTCCCAGTCTTGATTTGGATCTGCCCTTCCTAGAATTCCCATGGTTCCCTAAGCCCTTTCCTCTACCCTTTTGTCTTCCCATGTTCTCCATGTTTAACGAATTACCTGATGTCTCACCTATGATTTTCCATCACATTTCCTCGCTAATGATAACACCAAAAACATCATCAAATTTTAAAGTGTTTGGACCAAAGATAGAGTTACTTACAGCCATGACCAAGTTGTTCCAACTTTCTGGAAATGAGCACAAGATTAGAAGAGCCCTGACCTCATCATCAAAGTCCACTTTTATAGAACTTAGTTGATTAGTAACCGTATTAAATTCATTTAAATGATATGCAACAGACCCACCTTCTAGCATCTTCATATTACATAATCTCTTCATTATAAATACCTTATTGGACACCGAGGGTTTTTCATACAGTTTATCCAATGCATCCATCAGCTCCTTCATTGTCTTTTCTTTAGAAATATTGAAAGCCACCGATGTTTCCAGGCTCAGTCGTATCATTCCTAGTGTCTTTCTGTCAAGAACCTCCCATTCTTCATCCTTCATGGTCGTCGAATTCTTTTCTATTCCACCCAATAGTAGGAATAGATCCTTCTGATATAAATAATCTTCCATCTGCATCTTCCATAACTGGTATTTTTGGCCATTAAATTTCTTGACCCTAAACTTTCCATCTTCTATCATTTATCCCACTCGAACCAAGAACCCTCTTTTCCTGTGAGTTACCTTTCACTTTGATACCAGTTGCTATAAAAACGGGATCGTGGAGCAATAAAATAAGATAAATGTGGAAATAAAAAACAGAAGATACACAATACAATAGAGACACAGATATACATGGTTCACCCAATGTGGGTTATGTCCACTAGAGAAATTTCTAGGTCCTTCCTTTATTATTATCCAACAAATGAAGGGATAAAACCTATAGTACAACTGTCACCCACTGTAACTTTCTCTTCTTTCTCTCACAATCTCCTCTCTCATAATACAATATTCACAATGATTCATAGCCATAATACATTTCCCTCATAAAAGAGGGTTGCCTTCTAGGGAAAAAAACCCTAACATAGCTTCTACCGTTAGATCTGTGACCTTATAATGAACGGTCCATATTTACTATGAAATTACAATATACATTTACAAGGAAAAATGTCCTTCGGGGATTCGCCCCCCGACCCCGTAGGGGGGAAATCCCCCCTTGAAACCCCCCCATGTGGAGGGGTGTAAAGTATTACGAGGTGCACAATCTTCATGGGGTATTAAAATGACCGAAAACAAAGACCTATGAAACATGAAGATAATCAGGTTGCACAACCAACAAGAGGGGGGGGTATTTCTTGACATATCCTTAGCTTACCCATCCCTTTAGGCCACTGGGGACACCTCCCTTGGGGTATTCTCTCTTATACTCCTAAAAGAGGGTATTTACTATTGAGGTGACAATGATAGGATATCCCATTGTTATGAAAATATTCCTTACTTTCCTTAGGCTTTGGGAAAGTACAGATTATGTGATCATAGGTCCTACCCTAACCCCCTTACTCAAGATACTTTATTGATGTATGAGGACACCTTCCTTGAATAAGTGTAATACCCCTAGGCTGAACCCCAATTGTAAATGTACATATTTGTTGGTGAGCTATGATATTTTTGGCTAGAGTTCCTTTGTATATATGTTTTGACGCCACAGTGCCTATGTGGTTATTAGGCTAAAGAGCCTAGATGCTAAAAAAACCAATGAGTCTATCATTGTAATATGTAATCACACTCATATTATTAATAAAAACTAGAAAAAAAAGAGTATTGGGGGCTAGAACTCCACTAGAAGGGAAAAGGGGCTAAGAGTCTAGGAAGAGGGGCTAAGTCAAGGGGGCTTAAGCCAAGGAAATATTATATTGATATTTTCTAAAGTCTAAAGTTATGGAATATATATATCCTAATTTCCTAAAAGGTGGGAAAAATACCACAAGTGGAGGCCAAGGTAGTTCCCAACATGACAATTGTCAAGTTGGGAACATGCATATTTAAAGTAAGAACTTAGTACTTTTTCCCATCATTATTCTTACCAGGATTCTCGCATTCACTCTTACCATATGTACTTTCTTTTCCATCCATAATTAGTATTGTACTTTGGGAGCTTGGAGTTGATTGCAACCATTAAACCTAGTTAGTTTCAGGAGAAGAAGTGGGTTGTCAGGCCTGTGTGCATTCTGAACAAGCGGGTTGTCAAGCTCATGAGCATTCTCTATGGGTGAGAGAACTATTGGGAATTGTTTTCCCTGTTCATTGGGAAATAGCTATAGGGAACTAAGACCTTTTTTCGGGCCTATTATTGAATCCCTAGAAGGGAAGTGGGACAATCGAAGGACCATTGAGTAGAGAAGAGGTACACTTCCTGGGGTGGGGCATGTTGTGGGAAATGAGAGGTTGTAGGCTAGTTGTAGTAGTTGGCACCTTAAACTGAGTTTTATCATGTTGGTTAGACCTTAGTCTGGCTTAGGAGCTGCTAAGAGTTTATGAGCAATAGAGTCTATGGTTGGGAGGAACATCTTTAGGTATGCACGCAATTGGTGAATTATTCAAAATATAAGTGTTAATTTATTTTTGTTTTTATGATATTTTACTATGTGAATGATTATGTAAATTTTGTATGTTTTATTATACATGTTAATGCATGAATTGTATGTGGTTTGCATTGCATAATTGTTGCATATGAAGAGCTTGTTTTATTAATTAAATGGTATCAGAGGAGGAATTTTGGCCTTGCATGGCCCAACTTGGGGGTTGAGGATGCTACAATGTGGTATTGGAGCTAATTTCTAAGTTTGTTGGTAATGGGGACATTACATTGTGGTATTAGAGCCCCAGTTTCAACATTGAGCCTACATGGGTCAGATAACAAAGTGTTGAAGTTGAATTCGTGGGTTAAAATTTCATAGGTGTATGTAAATTGTTTGCTAAAATTCCCCAAGGAAAAGTTCAAAGTATGTCTGTAAATTGTTTGATAAAAGTACGCTTGCGAATTTGGGAAAATTCACAAGTAATTGAAGAAAATTCATCCCAGGGATTAAAAATTCCCAATTTAAATCTTTTTTCAGGCATTTATGTGCATGTAATTGGTCAAGTTTCATATTTATAAAGATTCAATGACGACCAAAGAAAGAAATTGTGAAATTGGGCGTATTTGGAAATTGAAAAATGAGAAATTTTGGAAAATTGGAAAATTTTAGGTATTTTTCCATACAGTGATGTTAGCATGGCGTTGAGGCCATGTGGCAGAAGGGTGACGTGTACTACCATGGTGGAAGGTACATGATGGTCAGTGTGGTAGGTGGCAGGTGATGTGGAATTGTTGTAGTGGGGTGCCTACCTATCCTATAGAACCTTGCCTCCAAAACTGTGGTGAGATCTCGAAAATTGACTAAGTATCAAGACATCACAGAGCACGGTGAATGATATGATGGACGAGGCCACAGATATAAAAAATTTAATTAGGAAAATTCCTTAGACCCACAGTGAAATGTTTGGAAAAATTTATAAGTATGGGTGCGAAATAAGTGCAGCGGAATGCGCAAGTGTATTTTGGAGGCCACGAAAGTTTGAATGCAAATGCCTTACACCCGCGGTGAAATGTTTGGAAAAGTTTATAAGTATGGGTGAAAAATATGTGTGATGGAACGTGAAGGTGTATTTTGGAGGCCATGGAAGTTTGGATTGAAGAAATGATTACCTATGACCCGCGATGAAATGTTTTGATGGCTGATATTGAATCAGAGACCATATTGGATGGTTACTAAGTATCAGGGTCATGTAGAGCATTCTAGTGGCCAATGATAACAGACCAACAATCAAGATTAAATACAAAGGAATGATCAAACAATTTTTTAGTGTTGAAGCTATGTTTCATGTGCTAATATATATCCTTTCATTTCCCTTTCCATTAATAAATTTATTCTCAAGACTCGTAATTGAGCAAGAGAACAATTGTTGGAAAGGTATTGGATAGATGATCCAGAATTGGATCTCGGGACCAAAATGGGTCCAGGAAGGCCTAAATGTCAAAGTGATTTGAATGGCTTCAAAACAGACATGTGCATAGGCCTCGTTGATAAGAACCAAACACAACTTGAACGGGCTCAAATGGACGTCATATGCAAAATATATCGCGATATGTTCGTTTCATCAAACAGGTAAAATAAATGTTGATTGTACAATCTGTACAATGTTGACGTGGCAGCTAATTGTGAAAGTCGTATAATCATACAACTGATGTGGAAATGTGCATTGGCATTGACTGGACTGGTACAAGTGGATGAGTCAGTGTGTGACACATGGCACCACTATAAGGGTGACACATGGCATGGCCTGACATGGCTAGGTCATACAGTCGTACGACACATGGAAGTTGGTTGACGTGGAAGGTACGGTGGATGCTGACAAAGAATATTTGTGGCATATAGACTGGGTTGGAAGTGGTTGAAACACACTCTGACACGTGGCAGTTATTGGTGAATTTGACGGTGCCATGTGGCACAATCCTGGGCTACCACATGGCACCCCTCCATTGGTTGCAGTGTTTGGAAAAAGTTTATGGTTCAACGGGAATCGAACCTGTGACCTATGGTCCGGGTCGAAATTACTTGGAAGGGTCGGGCTAGCCAGCCCGCCCTCACATCGGTACTTAACCTATAGTGGTGCCACATATATTTCAAGTTGAGGCTTTGTATAACGGGTGGAGGATAGGGATAAGGCAAGGCCCCAATACCCGACGCAGTACCATATGACTACACACATATAACCACTCTCCTATTTTTTTTTGGTGTGGATTGTATGGTATAGCTCCAACCCTCGATCACATTTTCAAATCCCATATGACTCAGGATTCATGACATTTGGCGCATAGAAGTTTAGGGGTTAGCCCCGGTTGGTCACACTAGCACACCGACCAAGGGGCATAACCAAAGGCTTAAGCCAAGGGACTAAAATTGATATGTGTGTGGAGGAATCGGACAGGGCCATATGGCCACTGCACATGACCAGAGGAAAACGGATAAGGGGCCAGTGCACGAGCAGCCTAGAGTTAGGCCACATGGAGGTGCCCAGGTGATTAGCATCCCGAGAAAAAGGGGACGCTCCCTTAATTTTTGAAAATAGTGGGTTTTATACTATATTATATGATTTTAATTGGATTTTTCAGCAGTTTTGTGGGATTTTGGTCATTTTGGGAGGATCTTAGACCCTTCTTAAGGCCATATCTTGGGGAGAAGTTGGGAGGTTGTTACCCACTTCAAGCATATATAAACCAGAGGTTCTTGAAGCCATGAAAGGAGGTTCAGAATAGAAAAATCTTGAAATATT
>JZKD02S1642687.1:242056-252667 GCA_000966675.3 Picea glauca
TCTCCCATGAATGAGGATGATGATTATTACAAAAATCATAAGTATTTATAAGTCTCTTCACAAGGTAAAACTTCCTTGTGGATAATATCAAAATGAATTACATAATCTGGGAAAAATCTTCCAAACTAAGCAAATAAAATGCAAGTGAAATCTGTGAAACATCCCCTAACTGCTCAACAACTCAGTTGCAAATTTGAATTTACCTGCAATAGCACACAAATATCCAATTAGAAATATATTTCATTGAGAAAATAATAAAAAATTGATTCTACAGACTCAGCTACAGAATCATCTGATTCTGTAGCTAGTCAAGAATAGCAAACAGGACCAGATATCAATCAAATGAAATCAAATCCAGTCATCTTTTAATAGTCATCAAAAAACGAATTACTAGTGATTCAATTCAAATTATCATTCAAATTAAACAATATCAAAAAAGAATGCAATCAAAACAGAGTAAAGAATGCTCTGTTTTCAGTTACCATAAAACATGGTCAAATCTTGACAGGCCTGTTTCGTATCAAACAAAGTTTAAGTAGTGAATCAAGTCATATAAGATACGATGTAATCGTAATCAATAAAACAATAATCGGACAGAATCATAATCATATAAGATGTGATTTGCCACAACATAATTATAATCGATACCATTAAACATAGAAAGATTTGTTACAGCTGTAACAATATACATAAGTTCATGTCGTTTTAATCAACAGTAAAGATAGGCAGGCATAAGACTCATTTTGTTATGATCAAATACCAATATGGAAGGTTGTTACGACATATTCGAAATGAAACATGCGTGGCAGTATTGACCAAAAGTCGCCATAGATTTTGATTGCTGGGTATTACATAGTCAAGATCGAACAACAGCAGTGATCACCATAAGCTGGGCAGCAATCCAATAAAATCGGGTTTGAGTCATCCTGGGCATGATTGTTTCTGTTTTGAAAATCCATTCGTAACTGAATATCCATTATTATTCCAATTCAAAACGAGAACAAAGCCGACCGGCCGCAACGAATTGACTAGCCGAGACTTGTATGACTGTTACGATTTTACAATTTGGGTAAAGATAAAATGAAACCTTTTTTTTAAACATAATCCAAACCGTATCCAATCTGGTCAAAGTTATATTCAAATAAAACCATAAAAGATAACCATCGTTTGCCCATCATGTGAATCATAACCAATTCGGATCGCAACATAGATCGTGTTTCAAAGTTTGAAATGCACAACAGCTTATCAATAATAGATGCAACAGAACCTTCAATCGCAACCGATTTTAAAACAATCTAATCCACATTATGATTAATAGAATCAAAACCAAATCTAATTAAAACCTTAACGATAACAAAATTTGATTTACCAAACGAAATTATATACAGCAATGCATGCTTATGTGACAGAGAAGGTCAATGATGTACACAGAGTTATATAAATGGGTGAAGGTCATACCAGTGAGATTGTTCGGCTACGCCAATTTCGAATTGACGAATGTTGTAGCTGACTCAACATTCTTAAACAGAATTGAACCAGTTGTTCGTTGATTCTTGTCAGTGGGTTGCACCTTGGCATTCTGACTGGTGAGTTTTTCCACCTGATCTTCCAGAGCATGAATTCTGGATTGCAACATAGGCACATCTAGGTAGTATCTTTCCAACCACAAGCCACATTGATCGCATGGTGAAACAGCTGGTTGAGAAGGAGAGGGTTTCGATGAGTCACCGAGGGTTTCACGAGGCATTTTAATGCCAGGAAAATTGGGATCATCCCACAAACAAGGTGGTATGTTTTTGAAAAAGTCGTGAGGAGGTTTATCACACAGACCTTCTGAGTAGGGATACTCAGCTGCAAGGAAACGTTCAATCTCTGAGTTGGAATCTTCGTTGACCATGATAGGCTCAGGGTTAACAAAGGGTTTTGGTTTATTTCTCGCCATGCGAGAGATTAACCGGGTGTTTTTCTTACCTTTAGAATTTGCATTAGATTTAGCTTTAGGCTTTCTGGCTGTGGGTTTAGCAATTTCGACCTGTTTGGTCACAGACATGGGCAAGTTCATAGGTGAATCGGGTAGAGGTTTGGGTAGCAGAACATTGTAAGGCACGGGGGGGATAGGCTTGCTTTCACTCACCACAGATTTATCAACCTGTGGTGGACTTGAGTCCTCAAAGCTATTAAGACTGAGAAAATCAACCCAACAGTCATGACGTAACCCTAATTCATAAACCACAATCATTTTAATCAACCCAAAATGGAAGAGGCTGGTATCGGCCTGGTTGTGTTTGTACCTTTTAGCCATCTTAAACAGACTTCTACGAAGGTAGTGAGGCATATTGAGTTCAAAACCCATAAAAACCATCAATAGATGAAGGTGATACAAGAAAAYGAACCCGTACCTGCCCTCGCAAGTAATGAATTGCTTGATTATCATTAGCAGGTCATGCCATCGTTTTTTTAACATATTTGCAGGCCATCCTTTGTCGCAGGAGTCCACCATTCGAGATTGGAAGAGTAATGTCCACGGGAAATCTTCCATTTTACAATTTTTAGACCACTTCTGTCCCGTAGCAGGCAGACTAGTTGCCGAGCTAAGAAATTTCTCGTTAATTTCAAGTTGGACATCCCCAACCTTGGCTCGGCAGCCATCGAAGGTTAACACAAATTTTCGAGCCACGCTAGGGTTATAACCATCGAATTTTCTTATGAACAGGAGCCATCCTAACTTCTCCAAGTCGTTGTAAGTGCCATCGAACATGAGCAATGCTTGGCAACCATTGGGCTCAACCCTTTCGACTGGAGCCATGGCTTGTGTGCATANTAGAACACAAATATTAAATTAGAAAGATATTTTATTAAGAAAACAATAAAAAATTGACTCTACAGACTTAGCTACAGAATCTTCTGATTCTGAAGCTAGTCAACAATAGCAAACAAGACCAGATATCAATCAAATGAAATAAAATCCAATCATCTTTTAATAGTCATCAAAAAACGAATTACTAGTGATTCAATTCAAATTATCATTCAAATTAAACAATATAAAAAATGAATGCAATCAAAACAGAGTAAAGAATGCTCTGTTTTCAGTTATCATAAAACATGGTCAAACTTTGACAGGCCTGTTTCATATCAAACGAAATTAAGCAGTGAATCAAATCACATGAGATACGATGTGATCATAATCAATAAAACTATAATCGAACAGAATCGTAATCATATAAGATATGATTTGAAACAATATAATTATAATCGATACCATTGAACACAGAAAGATTTGTTACAGCTGTAACAATATACATAAGTTCATGTCGTTTTAATCAACAGTAAAGATAGGCAGGCATAAGACTCATTATGTTATGATCAAATACCAATATGGAAGGTTGTTACGATATATTCAAAATGAAACATACGTGGCAATATTGACCAAAAGTCGCCATAGATTTTGATTGTTGGGCATTACATAGTCAAGATCGAACAATAGCAGTGATCACCATAAGCTGGGCAGCAATCCAATAAAATCGGGTTTGAGTCATCCTGGGCATGATTGTTTCCATTTTGCAAATCCATTCGTAACTGAATATCCATTATTATTCCAATTCAAAAGAGAACAGAGCCGACCGACCACAACGAATTGACTGGCTGAGACTTGTATGACTGTTACGATTTTACGATTTGGGTAAAGATAAAACAAAACCTTTTTTTAAACATAATCCAAACTGTATCCAAGATGGTCAAAGTTATATTCAAATAAAACCGTAAAAGATAACCATCGTCTTCCCATCATGTGAATTATAACCAATTCGGATCGCAACATAGATCGTGTTTCAAAGTTTGAAATGCACAACAACTTGTCTATAATAGATGCAACAGAACACTCAATCGCAACCGATTTTAAAACAATCAAATCCACATTATGATTAATAGAATCAAAACCAAATCTAATTAAAACTTAATGATAACAAAATTCGATTTACCAAACGAAATTATATACAACAATGCATGCTTATGTGATAGAGCAGGTCAATGATGTACACAGAGTTATATAAATGGGTGAAGGTCATACCAGCGANCAGGCATAAGACTCATTCTGTTGTGATCAAATACCAATATGGAAGGCTGTTACGATATATTCAAAACGAAACATGCGTGGCAATATTGACCAAAAGTCGCCATAGATTTTGATTGTTGGGCATTACATAGTCAAGATCGAACAATAGCAGTGATCACCATAAGCTGGGCAACAATCCAATAAAATCGGGTTTGAGTCATCCTGGGCATGATTGTTTCCGTTTTGAAAATCCATTCGTAACTGAATATCCATTATTATTCCAATTCAAAAGAGAACAGAGCCGACCGGCCACAACGAATTGACTGGCTGAGACTTGTATGACTGTTACGATTTTACGATTTGGGTAAAGATAAAACAAAACCTTTTTTTAAACATAATCCAAACTGTATCCAAGCTGGTCAAAGTTATATTCAAATAAAACCGTAAAAGATAACCATCGTCTGCCCATCATGTGAATTATAACCAATTCGGATCGCAACATAGATCGTGTTTCAAAGTTTGAAATGCACAACATCTTGTCTATAATAGATGCAAAGGAACACTCAATCGCAACCGATTTTAAAACAATCAAATCCACATTATGATTAATAGAATCAAAACCAAATCTAATTAAAACTTAATGATAACAAAATTCGATTTACCAAACAAAATTATATACAACAATGCATGCTTATGTGATAGAGCAGGTCAATGATGTACACAGAGTTATATAAATGGGTGAAGGTCATACCAGCGAGATTGTTCGGTCTATGCCAATTTTGAATTGACGAATGTTGTAGCTGACTCAACATTCTTAAACAGAATTGAACCAGTTGTTCGCTGCTTCTTGTCAGTGGGTTGCACCTTGGCATTCTGACTGGTGAGTTTTTCTACCTGATCTTCCAGAGCATGAATTCTGGATTGCAACATAGGCACATCTAGGTAGTATCTTTTCAACCACAAGCCACACTGATCGCGTGGTGAAACAGCTGGTTGAGAAGGAGAGGGTTTTGACGAGTCACCGAGGGTTTCACAAGGCATTTCAATGCCAGGAAAATTGGGATCATTCTGCAAACAAGGTGGTAGGTTTTTGACAAAGTCGTAAGGAGGTTTATCACACAGACCTTCTGAGTAGGGATACTCAGCTGCAAGGAAACGTTCAATCTCCGAGTCAGAATCTTCGCTGACCATGATAGGCTCAGGGTTAACAGAGGGTTTCGGTTTATTTCTCTCCATGCGAGAGATTAACCAGGCGTTTTTCTTACCTTTAGAATTTGCATTAGATTTAGCTTTAGGTTTTCTGGCTGTGGGTTTAGCAATTTCGACCTGTTTGGTCACAGACATGGGCAAGAACATAGGTGAATCAGGTAGAGGATTGGGTAGTAAAACATTGTAAGGCACAAGGGGGATAGGCTTGCTTTCACTCACCACAGGTTTATCAACCTGTGGTGGACTTGAGTCCTCAAAGCTATTATGACTGAGAAAATCAACCCAACAGTCACGACGTAACCCCAATTCATAAACCACAATCATTTTAATCAACCCAAAATGGAAGAGGCTGGTATCGGCCTAGTTGCGTTTGTACCTTTTAGCCATCTTAAATAGACTTCTATGAAGGTAGTGAGACATATTGAGTTCAAAACCCATAAAAACCATCAATAGATGAAGGTGATACAAGAAAACGAACCCGTACCTGCCCTCGCAAGTAATGAATTGCTTGATTATCATTAGCAGGTCATGCNCCCAATTCATAAACCACAATCATTTTAATCAACCCAAAATGGAAGAGGCTGGTATCGGCCTGGTTGTGTTTGTACCTTTTAGCCATCTTAAACAGACTTCTATGAAGGTAGTGAGACATATTGAGTTCAAAACCCATAAAAACCATCAATAGACGAAGGTGATACAAGAAAACGAACCCGTACCTGCCCTCGCAAGTAATGAATTGCTTGATTATCATTAGCAGGTCATGCCATCGTTGTTTTAACATATTTGCAAGCCATCCTTTGTCGCAGGAGTCCACCATTCGATATTGGAAGAGCATTGTCCATGGGACATCTTTCATTTTACAATTTTTAGACCACTTCTGTCCCGTAGCAGGCAGACTGGTTTCCGAGCTAAGAAATTTCTCATTAATTTCAGGTTGCACATCCCCAACCTTGGCTCGACAGCCATCGAAGGTTAACGCAAATTGCCGAGCCACGCTAGGGTTATAACCATTGAATTTTATTATGAACGGGAGCCATCCGAATTTCTCCAGGTCGCTGTAAGTGCCATCGAACATGAGCAATGCTTGGCAACCGTTGGGCTCGACCCTTACGACTGGAGCCATGGCTTGTGTGCATAGTAGGGTTTGAATCGAACAATACAAAATGCAGGAGCAAAAATCGATATGGCTTAACAGCTGCAAGCACTCAAAGGGGAATGAATCAATGTAATGCGTGCAAAGGTGGTGGGATTACCACCGCCATGCAGTGTATTAATGGATGAGTACAGAGTTGTTCCATCAATAATCATAACGTTTAAAACATATTAATCGGCCAACCCAAATCGGTGAATAACCATATCAATGTGCCATTAAACAAATGTATAACGAAAACCATATGTTAAATTAATGCGCCAAGTGTATAGTTCAATCCAACATGAAATCCAAAAGTTTCACCAACGCGCCAAGTGTAAAATATTGCCATTCAAATATGAAATCAAACTGATATGTGACCCATGCATTTTTTAGCATAATCAAAGTTTATAAACATTGGAACCAATGACTTTATGAAATCGATAAGTTAAGAAGTTATGATAGTAAGGATCACATTATATAAAACAATATCAACCATGACCCTTATGAAATCGAATATAACCCATAACTTAATATGTTCAATGCCTTATCAAAGAAATCAAGTTGCGCAATCAAAGTAAATGGTCATAGTTTGAAAGTCATTCCAGCCATTTAATAGCAGACCAAAGGTAAGTACCAATCAGGATATCAAATA
The DNA here is from genome assembly GCA_000966675.3 of Picea glauca. NCBI lineage: Eukaryota > Viridiplantae > Streptophyta > Pinopsida > Pinales > Pinaceae > Picea > Picea glauca. The sequence continues at coordinate 249,101 of JZKD02S1642687.1, forward strand.
AGCAGATCATGACAGTCCAAATAACGATGGAGGAGTTTTCACGCTTTCAGTCGTGAAAACTAAATCGAAATCAATTTGCAAATGTTGCTTGAAATGAAAATATCATCTGTTCGCAAAATGCGACAAAAATTTGGAGTTCAAGAGACATAGGTGTAGGCATCTTTTTAGGGCAATTGAAAAAATTGAATTGGCTGCCAACAATGGCGACACACTGGGCGAAGAAGTTATCTCTGTTAAAAGAAACAAATTCAAATTAGGACAGCAAAGAAAAACTCAACTCAAAAACAACAACCATAAAATCGTACAACATCATCATTTACTATCTTTTTCAGCGATGTTTTAAAAGACGTAAACCAATAACAGTCTTAAGATCAATGAGTCATGATTTTTATGATAAAATATTCAATACTGTTGGCATGGCCATTGCTGCCAGCAGGCGTCCATAGCCTCGACAGGGTTGCCATTTAACCCACTCGGACGTCTGTATCCTGTCAAGAAGTTCTAGATCAGAATAAAGGACTTTAAAAGAGGTTTCTTATCTTTTTCATAAATTTTCGTGTACCCGACATTGCTTCGCTGCCAGCGGGCCTGTTCAGTACCCCGACAAAGTTTTCTTGGCGCCATGCTTGCATTTACCCGCTGCCAGCGGACCTGTTCAGTATCCCGACGGGTTTACAAACACTTCCCACAAATCTTATTAATATTTTTATTTTGTTTTTCTTTTGAGGATAGCTGAGCGGGGTGACGCTGAAAAATCTTGATATTTTATCATATTTTTTAGACCTCATCAGAATTTTTTAATACTGTNTGAGTACAGAGTTGTTCCATCAATAATCATAACGTTTAAAACATATTAATCGGCCAACCCAAATCGGTGAATAACCATATCAATGTGCCATTAAACAAATGTATAACGAAAACCATATGTTAAATTAATGCGCCAAGTGTATAGTTCAATCCAACATGAAATCCAAAAGTTTCACCAACGCGCCAAGTGTAAAATATTGCCATTCAAATATGAAATCAAACTGATATGTGACCCATGCATTTTTTAGCATAATCAAAGTTTATAAACATTGGAACCAATGACTTTATGAAATCGATAAGTTAAGAAGTTATGATAGTAAGGATCACATTATATAAAACAATATCAACCATGACCCTTATGAAATCGAATATAACCCATAACTTAATATGTTCAATGCCTTATCAAAGAAATCAAGTTGCGCAATCAAAGTAAATGGTCATAGTTTGAAAGTCATTCCAGCCATTTAATAGCAGACCAAAGGTAAGTACCAATCAGGATATCAAATAAGCAGATCATGACAGTCCAAATAACGATGGAGGAGTTTTCACGCTTTCAGTCGTGAAAACTAAATCGAAATCAATTTGCAAATGTTGCTTGAAATGAAAATATCGCCTGTTTGCAAAATGCGACAAAAATTTGGAGTTCAAGAGACATAGGTGTAGGCAGCTTTTTAGGGCAATTGAAAAAATTGAATTGGCTGCCAACAATGGCGACACACTGGGCGAAGAAGTTATCTCTGTTAAAAGAAACAAATTCAGATTAGGACAGCAAAGAAAAACTCAACTCAAAAACAACAACGATAAAATCGTACAACATCATCATTTACTATCTTTTTCAGCGATGTTTTAAAAGACGTAAACCAATAACAGTCTTAAGATCAATGAGTCATGATTTTTATGATAAAATCTTCAATATTGTTGGCATGGCCACTGCTTCCAGCAGGCGTCCATAGCCTCGACAGGGTTTCCATTTAACCCACTCAGACGTCTGTATCCTGTCAAGAAGTTCTAGATCAGAATAAANTTCAATGCCAGGAAAATTGGGATCATTCTGCAAACAAGGTGGTGGGTTTTTGACAAAGTCGTAAGGAGGTTTATCACACAGACCTTCTGAGTAGGGATACTCAGCTGCAAGGAAATGTTCAATCTCCGAGTCAGAATCTTCGCTGACCATGATAGGCTCAGGGTTAACATAGGGTTTCGGTTTATTTCTCGCCATGCGAGAGATTAACCGGGCATTTTTCTTACCTTTAGAATTTGCATTAGATTTAGCTTTAGGCTTTCTGGCTGTGGGTTTAGAAATTTCGACCTGTTTGGTCACAGACATGGGCAAGTTCATAGGTGAATCGGGTAGAGGTTTGGGTAGAAAAACATTGTAAGGCACAGGGGGGATAGGCTTGCTTTCACTCACCACAGGTTTATCAACCTGTGGTGGAMTTKAGTCCTCAAAGCTATTACGACTGAGAAAATCAACCCAACAGTCACGACGTAACCCCAATTCATAAACCACAATCATTTTAATCAACCCAAAATGGAAGAGGCTGGTATCGGCCTGGTTKCGTTTGTACCTTTTAGCCATCTTAAACAGACTTCTATGAAGGTAGTGAGGCATATTGAGTTCAAAACCCATAAAAACCATCAATAGACGAAGGTGATACAAGAAAACGAACCCGTACCTTCCCTCGCAAGTAATGAATTTCTTTATTATCATTAGTAGGTCATGCCATCGTTGTTTTAACATATTTGCAGGCTATCCTTTGTTGCAGGAGTCCACCATTCGAGATTGGAAGAGCAATGTCCACGGGACATCTTTCATTTTACAATTTTTAGACCACTTCTGTCCCGTAGCAGGCAGACTGGTTGCTGAGCTAAGAAATTGCTCATTAATTTCAAGTTGCACATCCCCAACCTTGTATCGGCAGCCATCGAAGGTTAATGCAAATTGCCGAGCCACACTAGGGTTATAACCATTGAATTTTCTTATGAACAGGAACCATCCAAACTTCTCCAGGTCGCTGTAAGCGCCATCGAACATGATCAATGCTTGGCAACCATTGGGCTTGGCCCTTACGATTGGAGCCATGGCTTGTATGCATAGTAGGGTTTGAATCGAACAATACAAAATGCAGGAGAAAAAATCGATAGGGCTTAACAGCTGCAAGCGCTCAAAGGGGAATGAATCAATGTAATGCATGCGAAGGTGGTGGGATTACCACCGCCATGCAGTGTATTAATGGCTGAGTACAGAGTTGTTCCATCAATAATCATAACGTTTAAAACATATTAATCGGCCAACCCAAATCGGTGAATAACCATATCAACGTGCCATTAAACAAATGTATAACGAAAACCATATGTTAAATTAATGCGCCAAGTGTATAGTTCAATCCAACATGAAATCCAAAAGTTTCACCAACGCGCCAGGTGTAAAATATTTCCATTCAAATATGAAATCAAACTGATATGTGACCCATGCGTTTTTTAGCATAATCAAAGTTTATAAACATTGGAACCAATGACTTTATGAAATCGATAAGTTAAGAAGTTATGATAGTAAGGATCACATTATATAAAACAAGATCAACCATGACCCTTATGAAATCGAATATAACCGATAACTTAATATGTTCAATGCCTTACCAAATAAATCAAGTTGCGCAATCAAAGTAAATGGTCATAGTTTGAAAGTCATTCCAGCCATTTAATAGCAGACCAAAGGTAAGTACCAATCAGGATATCAAATAAGCAGATCATGATAGT
>JZKD02S1642687.1:252677-265133 GCA_000966675.3 Picea glauca
ACTTTTCTTTAGTCTCACATGCCTAGTTTTGGATTAGTCAACAACCCTAACTTGAAGTAATCATAACTTTGAACCTGTAATGTATAAAGATCTGAAACTTATATACAATTTTATTCAATGTGTTTTATGAAATTCCTCCAAGTGGAACTACTTGGAACCTCTCAGAAAAGGAGTTATAGAAAAAATGGCATACCTTGCTGAATTCTGGCTTATTCTAGAGAGCGACATTGTACAGAGTGCCCCGCACAAAATATTTGATGAAATGATCTGAAACTGTTACAAAACATACTACAGACTATAACCTAACCAAAAAAATTTGTATCACTAAATTTGGATCTTTTATGAATAGGTTATGACGTTTTTACCCAAAACACATGATTTTGACTAGTTTCAGGACTGGCCACAAACCCTATTTTCCACAGAGTGTAAATCCCAAAATACAATGACCCACAAGATTAATTTTGACCCACAGATACTTGGATATGTTTTCTCACTGGCATAGCAATTTCAGGATCGGAATCATTATAGAAAAAAAGTTATAGTGAAAATGGTGAGATGACCTGAAAATAACATACCTTAGAAAGCACCATCAAAAGAATTTATCCTTCCTTGCATTTNAAATCATTTGCAAATGTCGCTTGAAATGAAAATATCGTCTGTTTGCAAAATGCGACAAAAATTTGGAGTTCAAGAGACATAGGTGTAGGCAGATTTTTAGGGCAATTGAAAAAATTAAATTGGCTGCCAACAGATGTATAAACCATCAAAATGGGAAGATTATCTATAATAATAATGGGTATCAATAATGCGTTGAATTTTCCTATAATAATGGGTATCAAGCATCTTTAAAGACAAATCCATTTGAGGAATTATATGGTAGAAAGTGCAACAGACTAGTGAGTTGGGATAACCTAGCAGATAGAGCAGTGGTTGGGCCATGTTTTGTCAAGGAAATGGAAGAACGGATGGTGAAGATTAAGCAGAATTTGAAGGTTTCCCAAGGAAGGAAGAAAATTTATGCAAATAAGGGAAGAACTCACTGATATTTTAAAGTGGGTGACCATGTGTTCTTAAGAGTAAAGGCCAACAAAAGTTCCCTGAATTTTGGAAACTATTCAAAACTTGCAGTGAGATATTGTGGACCCTTTTAAATCCTGAAAAGGATTGGTCCTATTGCATACATTCTTGCACTTCCTGCATCCATGTGCATTCATAATGTATTCCATGTGTATTTTCTTAAAAAATGTGTTCCTTATGTTAATCATGTAATTGATTGGAATGTGATTTAGGTGGAGAAAGAAGGAGACTTATGATTTCATTTGATGTTCATATTGGATTAGAAAGCCAAGTTGCTTCGAAATCGAGAAATAGGGTCCGTAAAGGTCCAATGGACCTTTTATGGTCCTGAAGATGCAACATGGGAGAATGAATATGCCATGCAGGAGGAGTATCCACATCTTTTTGAATATTTTTAAATATTTTTGGATGCACTAAGGGCAATGCATAAATAAGAGGGATGGGAATGTAATACCCCTAGGTCGAACCCTAATTGTCAATGTACATATAGGCTGGTGAGCCGGGATATTTTGGGCCAGAGTGCATGTGTGTTTATTAATATGGAAATCGTAGATTCTAAAAAGGATAGCGAGCCTATCATTGTAATATTTAATCACACACGGATTATTAGTAAAATATATCATTGTTGTAGACCAACCAGAAAAAAAGGGTATGGATGCCTAGAACTCCACTAGAAGGAAAAGGGGGTTAAGAGTCTAGGAAGAGGGGTTAAGTTAAGGGGGCTTAAGCCAAGGAAATATTAAATGAATATTTCATAAACTCTAAAGTTATGGGATATATTGATATCCTAATATCCTACAAGGTGGGAAATGTACCACAAGTGGAGCCCAAGGTAGTTCCCAACATGAAAAGTGTCAAGTTGGGAATATGCATACTTAAATTAAGAACTTAGTACATTTTTCCATCATTATTATTATTAGGATTCGCTCATTCACTCTTACAATTTGTACTCTCCCTGCCATCCATCATTGGTATTGTACTTTTGGAGCTTGGATATGATTGTAACCAGTAAACCTGGTTAATTTGAGGAGAAGAAGCAGGTTGTTAGGCATGTGTGAATTTTGAAGAAGCGAGTTGTCCTGTGAGAATTATCTCTAGGTGAGAGAACTGTTGGGAATTGTTTTCCATGTGCACTATAAAATAGCTACATAGCTCTGAGACTTTATGTTCGACATGTTGTTGAATCCCCGGAAGGGAAGTGGGACAGTCGAAGGAGTGTTGAGCAGAGAAGGGGTACACTTCCTGGGTTGGGATAGGATGTGGGAAATGAGAGGTTGTAGGATATGCAGTATTTGGTACCTTAACCTAAGTTTTATTGCACTGGTTAGACCTTACTCTTGCTTAGAAAGCCTTCCTTGGTAGAGTTTCTAGCCTCAGCTCGGGGTGACTTGTTGTTGAGATTTTATGACTAGCAAAGTCTATGGCTGGGAGGAACGTCTGAGGTCTGCACGTAGTTGGTGAATCATTCAAAACACAAGTGTTAAATTATCTGTGTTTTTATGTTATTTTACTGTTTGAATGCTTATATAAATTATGTATGTTTTATTATACATGTTTATGCATGAATAGTATGTTATTTGCATTTCATAATTGTTGCAATTGTGGTGCTTGTTTTATTTATTAAATGGTATCAGAGGTAGAATTTCATTGTGGCATGGCCCAACTTGAGGGGTGAGGATGCTACAATGTGGTATCGGAGTTAATTTCTGAGTTTGTTGGTAATGGGGACATTACAATAAGGCCCACTAAAGAGTTAGTTAATAGTCTCTCATTGTAAATAGGCTCATCTTTATTAATAAGTCCAAAATTAGTAAGTAGGACCTTGTTATAAGTGGACCTGCATTTAGTTAAGATTCTGTATTGATAGCTATATGTTGAGTAGAATGTTGTGTAATGTTTTATCAAGACTTCTTATTGTATTTGGAGCTTTTCTCTCAGAGGTTTCCGCCTTGAAGAGGCAAGCGAACATAGCTTTATTTTCTTGAATATTATTAATACAAGAGATATTTATTAGGGGTTATTATTTTCTCTTATGTTATTTCGTTTTGCACATGTATTTTATTACATTCTATGTGATTGCTCTGAATTTTGGGGGTTAAGTAGATTACAACATGTATGTCATGTCAACAATAATCATCGAACTGTTTTTTTCTCATTTAGATAATTGGAATTGATTACCTAAGGAAGGTGGATGGTTGCTTAACTATAAATACCTAAAGTATTTGAATTGACTATAGTTTAATCTTGGTAGAAGGTTTACTTGAAGAAGAACCACATGCAGTACAAGGGCTCAGAATTGGATGGTTTGAGGGATCAAAGGGTCAACTTGAATATTAAGGGATCGAATAAGATATTCGATGGAAGGATACCCAATGACAATGAATATTTTTTTCATATCATAGTAGAAGGAAGTTCCTCAAGGAAAGGAAATACCTCTACACTACTACTAGGAGTATCAAGCACCATAAATTCAACCCTTTGGATGTGGAATCCCAAAGGTGATGCAAAATTGTAGATGTTCATTGGTTGGCTTCTTTAAGATTGAAACTAAATAAAGTTTATCCCACATGAGGGTTCTCCTTAAAAACATATGTGTATTATGTGAATGATATTGTGTATGGTTATTGTTTTTAATTTTCACTACTTTGATTAAATATTAAATAGGAGAACTACACAAATATGCACATACATATAAAAACATTTTAAGTTTAAATGGATTTTGTATTTTTGTTTTAAGAATCCATTTTAAGTATCGTTGGGTGGTTTTTACTCACCCATTGGATATGGATCATTGGTATAAAAGTAGTTTTCTTGAGTATTATGGAAGTTGAAAGCCAATAATCCATAGGTAAATTTGTGAAAAGAGAGAGGCTCCAAGAGTTGAATGATTGTGACTAGAAATTTTGACATGATAGTGAATCATTGAGAAAAATAGCCTTGGTAATTGGAGAACAAGAATGAAGACTTGAAAAAAACTTATACATTCTTTGTACAACCTTGTGAAACTCCTTAACAAAACAATGTACAAACTAGAGAAGCGTGGATCTTTGTTTGTGAAAGATAGCGACTTTATCTGCAAAATGACAGAAATCCTTGAGGAGTAGAATGTCCATGCCATGGAGAATTTGCAACAAGACATGTCTATAAAAGGATCTTGGTTAAGTTTCAAGAGGATATTGAGAAGGTAAATAAGGGAGAAGATTCGATCAATTCTACCCAAGATGCATAGACCATGACAAGGAAATTTTTGGTAAGCACTTCATCAAAACCCCTTGTCGAAGCTAAATATTTTGGTAGTTTTGAAGGCACAAAAAAGGATGTGTTTCTATGTTGTTGAAAAAAATAGGATACAATAGGAAAGATATTGGAAATAATGGTCAAGGAAAGAAGAATCCCATAGACATAGATACCATACCATTACATATTGTTCTTGGGTATCTTAATGGAGTAGCAGAAGAGAGTGAATGTTGTAATTCATCCTAAGATAAGATCAAAACCAAAGTGAAACCATGCAATTCTCCTCTACAACTAACCATTTCTCAATAAATTTACAAGCTAGCTAAGGATATCATCTTTTTGGATGCCAAAGAAGCAAGCAAGGGAGTTCCAAAGAAGGAACCAACCAAAAAGGATGAGAAAGGAGAATCTACTAGACAACCATCATTACAACCCTATGTAGGCGCTCCAAGGAGGATAGCATGAAGGTGTATCAAGCATCTCAACATGTTCCAACTAATTGGAAGACCAAGAAATAAATCCAACAAGAACAAGGGAAGCAAGAAAAGGTATGTAGAGAAGACTCACCTCTTGTTGCTTGCTTTTGTTGCAAGAAAAGAGGCCATAAGGCATATTGATGTTGGTATTCTTACCCATGTTATTTATATGGAATAAAAAGTAATTGTGTGGTTGAGTATTGGAAGAAGAAACCCATCACCAAACACCCAAGGTGATTTAGGGAGAAGACAAGTTGTTTGAAACACTCTCCAAACCAACAACGAAAATAGTAGAGGAAGAATAACCAAAATAAAATAAAATAAATGTTGTTCAAGCAAGCAATGGGACTAATTTATGCTAGCATTGCAACAACATTGGGCATAAGTATGAGAAGTGTTGGAAGCTTCATCCCAAGGATCAAAAGGCCAAGCCAGAGAGAGAATGGAGAAGTAATATCTAGAGGAGTGGAGTATCTGATGCACCTACATCAAAAAGGGTGGCAATAGAAATTGTAATAACAATTTCCAAGAAGGAAGTATGTTGAGAGGAATCTACAAAATAAACTTCACCATTAGTATTTAGTTATGGCATAAAAATAATATCTTGGAAAGTTTATTGTATTGATGTTATAGTAGGTTCAAAATTCACCTCATGAGATAGAGGGTAAATCTTTGTTGGAGGACAAGGTGTGTGAAGATCCATTGAGTTCAATGTGGGAAAAATTGTAAAGAAGGTATAGTCACAAGAGGTGGAATAGAAAAGGGAAAACTTGTAAAAAAGGTATAATCTTAAAAGGAAAACTTCAAAGGTAGACAAACAATTGGGAAAACTCGTAAATAAGTCATACTTAGTAAATTAGGTAGACTTCACATGCATACATGTTGGAACCTAATTTTTGAAGATCATGCACAGGCTGCAAGTCAATAATGTGTGTGTTGAAACATATGCATGGAGCGGTGCCAAGTTTCAGAGTTTGTGCCAGCCAAGGATTAACTGTGTGTGCCAACCCATTTTGTATTGTGTGTGCCAGTCCAAGTTTGCACTACACACACCTACTCATTTTGTATTGTGCACAAGGACATTAAATAAATAACATGTATACCAAATACGAGCATGTATTTTGAGAATCGTTGTAACTGATTTTGTTACAACCTAATCGATCATGGTAGAGGTTATGGATGAACTAGAAAGTTAGTTATGATTTCCATGCTTTTTTATATAAATGGGGATGCATGCGGATATGTAAAGCGTTTGTATTTTGTATTAAGGAGAGAGTTCATTATTGTAAGAGAGAAGTAATTTGGAACAGAGTGAGAGTTCCAAGTTTAGCTTTGTAACGATTTTTCCATAAGTTTGTTGTTTAGAGATAGTCTAGATGGATATGAATAAAAAGAAAGGGATCTTAGCACATGGCATGTCTCTGGTTTGATTGATTATTGATGCATTCTAAGCAGGATTTGACCTCTATGCATGAAATTTTATCTAAATGATGTTGAATTGAATGAATGGTATCTAAATACCTTTATCTCTTCATTCCATGTGTTATGGTTCGGATGTATGTATGTTTACATTCTTTTGTATATTAATCTGTCAATAAGTTATGAATGAACGAGTGAATGGTTTATCTGTGGAGGTTTCATGTGTGTGTTGTCCCTTCACACCCTGAACAAGAATAATGGTCTCTATAATTCTCATAGCGTCTCGGTTGAGACCTTCTTTGATCCTTGACTGGAGACTGAATATGATAATGCCAATGGGGTTTTGTTGGTAAAATATTAACAAACCCTGGGTCTTTAACCCCCCAAAAAATATATATGGCCAACAAATGGTTTCGTTGACGTGGTCCCAAGGGACATGAGCCGATGATGCCACTACCATGGGTCAACACCTTTGTTGAAGATGATAGTCCAACTCTACGAGTTTCCCCCTCTAACGGTTGCAGTTGTATGTGTCTTCCCCACTACTAGTGAGCCTGAGAGAGACGGGAAGAAGACAATGGTCATGCATGATGGATACATCACCTTGAGTAGATAATTGAAACGCATTGGGGTGATCTTTCCAAGTCCTAGAGGTAGGCCTTGGCCCATATAGTGTCAGGAGTTCTTGACCATATGTTGAAAGACATATATCCTTTGCTAGTCCAGAAAAATATCGATGAGTGAGAGGTCGCTATCCTAGAGGTGGAGATCCTCATTCACATCTAAGCTCTAGGGGATCCTCAACTCATTCTAAGTATGGTGCATGATGAAAAAATCCACCCAGTTTGATAGATTTTACCTAAGTAGGAGTAGTGGTACACGTCCCAGGAGGTTCATCCAATGGATCTAGAAAATTCACCTACGAGATATCAACGAAACTGCGTCGTTGGCTCGAGAATGAGCCAACTGATAGTGTTGGGGGCATATTGGCACCTAAGGTTTGAATATCATGCATGCACCACAAGTCAGTAATGCTCACACGATGAAACATATGCATGGAGCAACCAAGTTTCATAGTTTGTGACAACAAAGGATTAATTGTGCGCACCAACCCATTTTGTATTGTGCGCGCCAACCCAAGTTTTCACTACATGCACCAAATTATTTTGTATTGTTTACAAGTACATTAAATAAATCACATGCAAACCGAATCCGAGTGTATCATTTGGGAATCATTGTAATTGATTTTGTAACAACTTGGCCAATCATATTTGAGGTTATAGATGAGTTGACAAGTTAGTTGTGATTTCCATGCTTTGAAAAATATATGGGGGGATGCATGAAAATATGTAAACGATTAGGATTTTTAATTAAGGAGAGAGTTCATTATTGTAAGAGAGAAGTAATCTGGAACAGAGTGAGAGTTCCAAGTTTAGTTTTGTAACCTTTTTTGCATAAGTATATTGTTCAAAGATAGTAGATGGATATAAATGAGAAGAAAGATATCTTAGTGCAAGACATGTCTCTATTATAATTGATTGTTGATGCATTATGAGCAGGCTTTGGCCTTTATGCATGAAATTGTATTTGAATGATGTTGAACTGAATGAATAGAATTTGAATACCTTTATCTGTGCATTTCACATGTTATGGTTTGGATGTATGTCTATTTTTGTTCTTCTATATAGTAATATGTCAATATTCTATGAATGAATGAATGAATGGTTTATCTCTTGAGGTTTCATGTATGTGTTGTCCCTTCACACCCTACACAAGACTAATGGTCTATGTGATTCTCATGGCATCTCAGGTGAGACCTTATTTGGTCCTCAACTAAAGATTGAATATGTTGGATCCTATGGGTTTTTTTGGTAAAATATTAATGAACCCTGAGCCTTTAACCCCCTAGTGAATAGATATTTCCAACAATACCAACAATTGGCAAACTCATAAAGAAGGAAAATGAGGTAGATGAGATAGAATTCATAGGAAAACTAGCAATTGGGACAACTCGTAAAGAAGGTAAAGTCATAAAAGGCATACTTTGGAGGAATACTTGCATGGGAAAACTTGTAAATGGATCACACTTGATGGATGATGCACACTATAGAGGAATACCAACATGGTAAAATTTGTAATGAAGGAAAACTCAACATATCAGCTAGACTTCAAATGCAGGTCAACTATTAGGTAGACTCATAATCCAATGAGAGTCAGGCTTCAAAAGTGAACCCACTGACTTTTTTAATTTTTAATAAGACTTTGATCATCCGTATTGACTTGAAAAGGGTGAGAAAATATTCTTAACATTTTGATATGATAAGAGTATTAACTAAGAATTAAGCTCTAGAAGTTGTCTAAGTTTTTAAGGGACCATAAAATCCTGAAAAGGGGAGGTCCGATCGAAAAATAGATTTCAATATTGAAGAACATTAAATAGAGAATGTGAACAATGTATGGGGTAATACGTTGTCTAAAAATTCATATAGTTAAATAATACTAGAGTTCAACTAACCACAATTGATTTGGAAAAATAGACTATGCAAAAATCGATTAGAGACAAAACCATCAAGATATACTCGATTAAACATGATATATACACAAGAAAAATTGGTTCAATGGAGAATATATGCATATGTGGTTAAGAATAATTCTCAATGTGTTTCACTCCTTGTTGGGATAATCATTAGGAGCTCAGACCAACTAAATTGATTCTCACTGGATAGAAAAATCTCAACCTCCAATATATAGTTTAATTATCACATAATTGAGTTATAGGATGGGTTAGTCTGGCCTAATATAGTTTCATGATTGTATTGGAAAACTATTGTTATTTCTAAGTACATGGATAAGTGGCTTCTAGTTGTCACTAAGTTTCAAGCCTTAGTTCATATTGAGTTTATCTAGATTTAATTCAATTTTCATGGATTCTATTATTTTATGCTTCCCGTAGTAATCAAACTTTGCAATGATATTGGCGTTTTCCAAACAGATGTGGTGGATACTTTTTGAAGAATATTCAATCAAGGTAGATCTTTGAGTTCCATTCCATTTCAAATTGTTCCATGTTCCTTGAATCTAACCTTCATCAACCTACCCATCTCACCAATGTAGACTTTTCTACATGAGCATGGTATTGAGTATACCCTTTTGTACATGTGTGGGGTGATATATCTTTGCTTGAATCTACAAATTACTTTATGGTGTTTGGAGGAGATAATTCCACATCAATGTTTATTTTCTTCAACATTATAACCAATTTATATAATATTCCCTTGATATAAGGAAGATAGATCGTATTCATTTGAGTATCATTCCTCTGTCTCCCACTAGTCCTTCTAACCTTAGCCATGATTATTTTAAATTAGTTTTCCACAAATTCATTCATCCTAAATTTATCATCCAGATTATTCAGGTCTTGTTACACACATTCCTTGTCTAAAAATTTTAATGCTCGAGTTACCAAGGCATTGATCACTCCTAGTTTTTGGGAAGGGAAGTGATGTGAGTTAGCATTCAAATATCTATTAGTGTGTGTGGGTTTTCTATAAAAACAGTGTACCAAAGTGAGATATCATTTCTTGGTGACAAGGATGTCGAGGAAAGGTATATTGTTCTTCTCTTCTATTTCCATCATGAATTTTATGTTTTCATGTTGGTTGTTTAAGTGACTAAAAAAGTATCTAAACCACTTCTCCCATGAGGCTAGAAAAAATTGGTATCATCCATATATCTTTCAAATCCTTGGATTTTAGAGTGAATGATTCCAATGGTTAAGTTTTTCCAGACATTCCATGCATAGGTTGGCTACCACGAGTGAGATAGGAGATCTCATTTCCACTCCTCATATCTACTCTTAAATAATTCCACAAAATGTGAAACAAGTTGATATTAGGCATACCCTTTATGTGTCTATGTCTCCTTATATGTAAGCTCTTATATGACCTTAATAACATCCACAACATGAATCATAGCATATAATGAAACACTCTCAAAAAATATTAGAATATCGCTTTTTGTAATCTGCAATTATTTACATTATTTACCCAGTGGGTTGAGTCTTTAATAAAATTATCAGTTTGACCAACTAGATACATGGGTTTTTTTTCTATATACCTTTACAAAAGATATGCAGGGGAGGAAATTGTGATTACAATTGGTCAAAGGGGATGCTCTCCTTATGGATCTATGGTAATCCATAAATTTGTGGCACAATACAACTTTTAAGGGTGATTTCATTTTGTTTCCCTATCCAAATACGATTCTTTAATCACATTGGAGACCTCCCTCACAATTTTATTACTTGGATCTCCATTCAGTTTTTTATAGCTTCCACTTTTTTATCAAATCCTCAAGTATGTTTTTTCCATAGCCCACAATATTCATTATAGTTGTGGAATTTGTTGGACAATTGGTTATCATTGATGTCAACCCTTGGAGAAGTCAAGACACCCCAGAGTTGTGGTGAAGACTAATGGTAAGTCAGTTGTCATTGATGTAAATAGAAGTGGTTGATGTCAACATATGTGATGGGTGCATTTGATGAAGTATTTATGAAGTCTACATGAAGCCCCAAAAGTATGGTCATGGAACCCGAAGTTGTTTGAGGAATAAGGAAATGAAGGACTGTGTAAATGCAAATAACACACACATGGTTCGATATTCCTCATCATGTCATTTCCAACAGTAGGTGGTACACCATGTGGTTCCTCACAATTAGAGATATATTCCATCATGAAGTTGGAAGCCCTGAAGAATGGTTAAGAATCCCCTAATTGGTTACAAGTCATTAATGAAAGGGTAAAGTGGTTGTAACAAGAAAGTTCAAGAATACCTAAAGTTGAGAAAAAAGGTTACTTAGAAAAAGTATAAATACACCTCAAGGATTCTCTCATAAGTACATTCACACACGCATTATATTGAATATATTCTATGTGAGTAAGTGATATATTAGTGAGTTTGTGACAGCAAACTCTAATGCAGTGAAAGAATGAGAAGTGCGATTTTTTTTGGATTGTAGGTGTGGGGGGTTTCTCTGAAGAAAACTTAATTTGGATGACCCTCGTGGGTCAAACTACTAGCATCCTACATGGCACCTTACGGGTTTATTAGTTCCTATCACACAAAGCCTAGTGTGACAACTAGTCTTGGTCCTACAAGGACAAGACATATTTGAGGGAGAATGCATGTACCTGGTTGTTGATTCCTAGAAAGGTATGTTTATTTGAGATCTGATATGGTAGGGTGACTATATGATTACATGTATGTTTATGTGCTTATTTTTTAGGGTTACATGTTGATGATGTTATGGTGCATGCTTGAGGCATGTTTGGTATATTGTTAAGGAATTGGCACATGCTTGAGGAACATATTAGGTGCATGATGTTGGCACATGTATGAGGTACATTTCATGGTACATGGTTTATGGCACATGTTGGTAAATGGTTGATGATATGGTACAAGTTTTGGTACATTGTTGATGCATGATATGGTATAGGTTTGATATATGGTATAGTACAGGTTTGGTAGATGGTACGGTATAGGTTTTGGTACTTGGTATGGTACATGTTTGGTACTTGGTTGATGTTGTGATACATGGTTGGCTACATATCATTAGTATTTTGGTACATTCATCTTGTGATGGTATGATACATGTTGGTGATCTTGGTACATGCTTGGTATACATTTGGCACTTGAATAAAGGCATGTTTTGATGATATTGAGCATCTGGTTGAGAGGTGTTCTCGGTGATCTTGGATCTGGTTTCGTTGATGATGATTATCAATAGGGGTGACAGGTTGATGATGGTATTTCAGTGACAGTGGCAGTGACAGGTTGATAGTGGCAAGTTGATGTGACATGTTGATAGTGACAGATGGATGTGGCTAGTTGAAAGTGATAGGTTGAGATAGTATCAATGGTAGTGATAGGTTGATTCTACACTTATATTTCAGGGTGGCAGTATAGGGAAAGGAAAGGGGGTTGTATCCTCCTTCTGGTTAGTGTTGGAGAACTTAGGGAGTTGGAGCTTCCATCAGGTTGGAGCCTGTAAATCAGGGGGTTGTAGCCTCCTTCTGGTTAGTGTTAGAGAACTTAGGGAGTTGGAGCTTCCATCAAGTTGGAGCCTGTAAATCAGGGGGTTGTAGCCTCCTTCTGGTTGGAGCCAGAGAATATAGGTAGTTGGATCTTCCTTTAGGTTAGAGCCTATAAACTAGGGGTTGGAGCCTCCTTCTAGTTGTAGCTGGTA